>WEKX01006560.1:56681-84567 GCA_013390025.1 Pitta sordida
CTGATGCAGGTCAGGATGCCATTGGCCCTGTTAGCAACCTGGGCACACTGTTGGCTCATATTAAGTTTTCTGTCAACCATTACTCCCAAATCCCTGTCCATTTCACCACTCTCCAGTCACTCGTCCCCCAGCTGATAGCGATGCTTGGGATTGTTATGTCCAAAGTAAAGAACCTGGCATTTGGACTTGTTAAATCTCATACTATTAGAATCTGCTCATTTCTCTAGCCTACCAAGGTCCCTCTGAAGGGCCCTTCTACCCTCTGGTGGTACAACATCCGCCCCAAGCTTGGTATCATCTGCAAACTTGGTAATGATGGATTCAATTCCCCCATCCATATCATCAATAAAGATAATTAAACAGTGCCGGGCCACGCACTGACTCCA
This sequence comes from Pitta sordida, assembly GCA_013390025.1. Classification (NCBI taxonomy): domain Eukaryota; kingdom Metazoa; phylum Chordata; class Aves; order Passeriformes; family Pittidae; genus Pitta; species Pitta sordida. Next base: position 57,068 of record WEKX01006560.1, read on the forward strand.
GTGGGACTCCACTAGTGACCAGCCACCAGCTGGATTTGGCACCGTGTACTGACACTCTCTGAGCTCATCCATTCAACCATGGATGTACAATGGGAGACCGTGTCAAAGGCTTTGCTAAGATCCAAGTACACTACATCCGAGGCCTTTCTACCATCAATCAGGCGACTCATCACTTCATAAAAGGAGATCTTTCCTAAGGCTCCTCTAGTGTTCTCCTTTTCTCTATTTCTCATTTATTTCTACAGCATTACAATACTATGGAATTTATGCTGCCAAGATCCATCACAAATGCAAGAGATATGTCAAGGAGGTCAGACATTCATAGCTCAACGTTATTCTTCATTTCCTCTTTCCCTGCACACAGATATGCTCAATGGCCTCTGTTAATCCTCTGTGTTTTTAATAGCTGTTTTCTCAGGTTTTATCCCATGAGTTCACTGGGCATGTCATACAGTGCCACATAAAACATCCCTACAAGTATGATATTTGCTCTTTGGGGGAAGCTCTCTCTCTGCAACAGAGAGTGTCAATACTGCAACCCTAGCTGTGCTGACACTTTTCATACCTGTGAATTAACACGCAGGTCTGACAAGGAAAAGCAGCTGCGTAACTGGTGAGGTCCTGCAGTCTGACTATTTGGCAGTGGCAAGGCACTTGGGGCATCTCTTGTATTTATCATTATTCCCTGTGGGCCGCACAGAAACATCACTTTAAATTGACAGAACATGACAGCGAACACAAAATCAATGCCAAATATGCCCAGACATTAGGGAACTCCTTAAGGTACTTTATAAGAGTGGAGAATTTTTTCTTTTCCTTTAATATTGTTCTTTTAAAATTACATGCCCTAGTCAGTAACTGAAGGAGAAATTGTTTAGGTTAGTCTCTGTGCATTCAAAAGGGAGACATTCTATTTTTCATAGATCCAGTTCTATAGCTCTTCCACTTTTTAGTTATATGTATGGGCCCATTGCCATTGTATTAAAAAAAATCATCAGAAAACACTTAAAATACTAAAGGGGACATGAAATATTTATTTTCATGTTCTAAAAATAAAATATGGAGATCTGATCTACAACAGACAGTTATCTGCAGTGAAAAAAAGGGCCCAGTAGCAAAAGCCAATTTTTAGATGCCAAACAGGACATTCTCTCAAGAGGTCTGTTTTTCAGAAAAACTCTTCACTCGGTCTATGGGACAACAGCTTCTCTATGGAATTTTCACTTAGTCAATAAGCAAGGAAACAAGAATCACCAGGTTCTAGTGAAAATCACCTCTGTGTTCCCATATTCCTCTAAATAAAACAGAGATGGTTTTTCAAGAAATAAACTCATATCCTTTATTTTTTCTTGAGGGGAAGCAATTTGCTCTATATTTCTAAACACATTTTACAATGGCTTCCAAACACTTTGTATCATACTGAACGCAGGAAGACTATTTCTGAAATACCGTTTTGCACATGTAATCTGATTGCATTTTGCTTTCTTTGATCATTTTGTTGCTATGCTATTGATTTTTGCATTAAAACAGAGACACAATTCCCAACAACATGCATGTGTAGAAGTATAGAAATCTTTCCTCTTTTGTAATTAGTTTCCCCTTTTCTGGCTCCATTTAATGAAATCTCAAGGGCCAGTTCTTATCCAGGATAAACTCCCATTAATCCATATATGTTACCAAAATAATCTGTTATGAAAACAGAAGTCATATCAGGTTATAGTTCTCTAACATTACTGCATGGAAGAGGAAGAAGAAGGGGATAGGTTGTACTGAAATTAAGCTTTTATTGTAAACCAAAACCATCCATTATAACTAGCTATATCTGGGAAACATTCATGATTACCAAAAGTGAATTGATTAATTTAACTAATTTTCCTGTTTTACAATGCCATCATTCAGACTGCAGAACAGACATTTTCCCTGTTTATTTTCTTCCATGCACTGTTCCATGACACTCTCTCTCTTCCTCATTCCCATGCTCAACAATTCCAATTGTTTTACGTGTCAGCTTGATCAAAGTATAGCCTTCAGTGATTTCACATTCTAAGCTCATTTATCAGAGCATCTAATAAAAGCTTTGAACTCCTTTATTAATAGACAGTGGCACAAATTATGGGGCTTGGGAAAGATCAGCCACCTCTGACTTTCCCTTGTCAACTGTCTTAAGAAGCTATTGTTTACCAAATAAGAGAGAGGCCTTGGTTTGTGCCCTCAACAAAATGAATCCTCCTGGCAAATAAACCAAAGATGGCTATTCTTCTGCTGAAAAGTATTGTCCACATGGTCTTCCAGAAATCCTCAAAGGCCAGTTCAGCAATCAACTATGGGTTGCCAGTTGCTTCATACGTCAGAATATAGACTATGAAATACACAATCAGTGAGATGTCACAGGCTATCATAATTTATACCACTGCAAATACATCTCAGGCTGTGTCTATATCTTCTGCTCCAGACTGCAGAGCTGTCTTAATTCCGGTGAAGGAAAGCAGCCTCAGCAAATCCAGCAGCACACACATACACACACATATATCTCTGTAGAGAGAAGGCCAAAGGATGAGCAGCAAGCACTGGGATTAGAGGCAGTCAACACATTCCATTTAACCCTGTTGTTCATTAGAAAATTCTGGTTTGGATTTAAAACCATATATATATTTTCTTTTTGTCAAGAGTCCACTTTTCTGTGGCTTACGACATATTGATTACTTAATTACTTTTTTTATAATTGCGAGCATATTCTATTACTTACATAATTGCAAACTGGAATTTAAATAGAGAGCCGGTCATCCATCACAAAAGATGACAGTGACGGATGACCAGTTATGACAAAGATTGGGAGTACAAGGTCCCTTCCAACTCAGAATAACCTGTGAACCTGTGAACCAGTGAACACAGTAGTACAATACTTCCTCAAATTTTACGGGGGTTCGGGATCAGGGAAGTGCCAAAAAAGCTGAAATCTGTCAGGAGTGGTGGATCACATGTATGCAAATAAGTCAAGCTCATGGCCCTGCCCCCTCAGTCCCACAGTGCCAAGGGGTGTTCCCAGCATCTCCTTGCACCATGTGATGCGACAGGGGAGTGAAGGGAGTCTTCTCTGCCCCTCCTTGGTGACCCCAATGCAAGAGGGTCCCATCCACCTCTTCCCTCCCCTGGAAAGGTGGGCATGAATTTCTAGGGCCTCCCCAGGCAGAAACAGGTGCTCAGTGTGACTCTGAGACTGTGCATGGGAGCCTTGGTGTGGCCCCAAGACTGCGCAGGGCATCAGAGTTTGCTCAGTGCTGCCTCAAGACAGTGCAGGGTAGCAAAGCTTGCTCAGTGTGGCCCTAAGACTGCAGGGCAACAGTAAGGATGTGCTGCTGCCCCGAGACCCTGGCACAGCACTCCACTGAGCCCCTGTCCCCCTATGACGCCAGGGAGAGCAACTCTGTGCGGTCTCCGAGCAAGTGAGAGGTGCTGCCTCCCTGCCCTCTGGGGTGAGTCAGTCCCACCCGCTGACATGGCAGAGGCACTCTGCATATGGCATGGAAAAAGGCTATGAAGAATCGAGGGAAGTCTATGATGTCTTCGCAGGGATAAAAAACACAAAGAGGTGAGGGATTACTAAATTCACTGTGGACTGCTTAAGAATATAGTCAATGTAATCTCTTTGCCAGTAGCAATTATTTCTGAAAATTAAAGATAAGTGGGGGTGGTCCCAGAGCACTGTAAATTAGCCATGAGTATAAACAAGAAAGGAACAAAAATATCTAAGGAATTATGAACCAGTTAATTCAGATTCTCAGAAAAATATTGTGTTAGCATTAATAACATTAGCCATCAATTTATAAACACTTGCACATATAAAGCAGATAATGTGATGTTATGAAAAAATCAGGAACAACCAAATTAGCTTCACTTGGTGGTCCAGTCAAAAAGGGTGGGAATGGAAGCCGTGAGATATCTGGACTTAAGTAAACTTCAAACGTTGTACAATAAAATAATCTTAAGAGCAAACTAAGGAAACAACCGCTGAATAAGACAGGTACACATGTAATTCAAAAATATTGATGAGACACTAGATTCCTGCTAAATTTGAGAGTGAGAATTCTTGGTAAGTCCTCAGGCAAATGGGTCTAGTTGTATTGGTATTTGTACTCTTGGTATTTTCACTAGCGACTAGTGTTTGCTAGTCCTGAAAAGTGTCTTGTAAAATAAAAACTGCCCAGAAAACATCAACTGAAACACATAAACACAAACGCAAAATTATTCAAAGAGAAATACACAAAAGTGCAAATTTATGATAGAAAATATCTGTTTATGCAGGAAAAACTGCAGAAAAGTATCAGCACTAAGACTCATATTAAAAGTATCAGCATTAGGACTCATACTAAAAGAGACAATATGCTTTTGCAAAAGAGGATGAACATAATTCTCAGCATTATTAGGAAGAATTTCAAACGTAAAAAGACAAGAGACAACTACCGGTTCTGAGTGAGGCACAGATGAACTGTTGTGTTCAGCTGGAGTCTTACTCTCAATGAAATGAAAGGAAAAATTGAAAAGAATGAAAAGAGACCATTAAGAATGATGTGGGTTAAAATCCAGTATCGGTGCTGAATGGTTGAAGTACCTGAGTTGCAATCCAGAAATAAAGCTGACAGAAGTCTTCAAAGATATGAGAGCCCATTATAAGGATGATTGCAATCAATAATTAAACCTACTGTAGAACTAGGCATAATCAGATTAGTCTCTAGACAGCAGATTGAGGTTAGATTTGAGGAGACAGCAAACTAGATATGTAGGGAAATAAACAGAATTCAGAAGTCAGAAAGGCTTGGAGAACAAGAAAGATAGAATGTGTCCTAAAGAAGACCCTTTTTCTGGCTCCATTGTAAAGACTGGAAATTTAAGTAAATCACTATTAGTCACTATCACTATTACCAACAATTTCTATTCTTTTACAAGTCTACCATTTAAATATAAAAGTGGCCAGTGATGCATACCTCCTCGATGCTCTTCTTCCCCCTCCACTGAGCTATACAAAGAGCACGCCCAGAAAACATTTTGTTGCACAATGCTTTATGTGCAGCTAAGAAAAGGATAACACTTGCAGTTCTGCCTCTTGCCTTTCACTCACAGCTCTGAGCCTTTCAGCCAAGCTGCTGTGGCAGAGTCTTTCACAGATTCACAGAATATTATGAGTTGGAAGGGACCCACAAGGATCATCTAGTCCAACTCACCATCTAACACCCGTACAGATCCGAAAGCACATCCCAGAGCAGTAAACACAAACCTAGTTCCCTCACAGTCTAGCAGGCCACTCCGGGCCAGAAGGGACCCAGGATCATCCAGCCCTACACCCCCCAGCTAGACCATGTCACTAAGCTCCTCGTCGAGTCTTCTCTTAAACACCTCCAGGGACGGTGACTCCACCACCTCCCTGGGCAGTCCATTCCAATGTGCAATCACTCTCTCTGTGAAAAACCGCTTCCTAACATTAAGTTTAAACCTCCTCTGGGTTTAAACCTTCCCAGGGCAGAAGTTCTGCCTTGTTCTCATACTGTTGCTCAGGTTGCTATTCTCACAGTCCTGCATCTGCATAACCCAATGTTCTTGTAATTTCTCATTGGAGGCAATGTGTGAAACTCACCATTTCTTTCTCTCCCTTTTCTTACTCTCTTCCTTTGTAGACTTTAGTTTATATTAGAAAATTACTCCAAATGGAAGTGTCAAAGAGTCAAAGTATGTAGTGCTCAGGAAAAGGCACAGTGAAAATTCACCATGTCATCCTTATTGTCATCACCTGCTGCATTGCAGTTTTCACTGTTACAGTGAAATCTGACATCAGGCATAGACACCCTAGTAAAGTTTTGTGCAAAATTTTAAGTTATGGAAAAGTAGAAATTGCCTGAGGGTAAGCAGAAAGGGCCAGCTGAGATGCCAAAATTGTTACTAGTAGAACCCAGGTCTTTTTTCCTGCAGACAAAATGAGAAAAATCATTATGTAAAACAGATAATGAAAAAGTCAGAAATGTTGCTCTTAATAATGATCCTTACCCATAAATGCTAGAGAAAATAACAGCAACAGCAAATTTGTTATCATCATCTGTGAGCTTTGTCTGTTTCAGACATTACTTGCATCACTTTTTCGGTTTACAGCAGTACTATAGAATCTGTCACACTCATGGCACTGCCAAAACCTGTTTAAAAATATGTTCACAAAGAGAGAGAGAGATTGAGTAAGAAAGATAAAAGCTATTCTGAGAAGACTCAACTGAAGGAACCAATGTTCTCAATTCCAGTGTGGTAAAGAATATTGTGATGAATGCCCTTCCTCTACTTCCCTGTGATTGGGAAAATTAACACTTGTTATGAACACTGTGGCCTGATTTCTCTGAAAACAAGTAGATTAACAGCCACAAAGGTAAATATTGCTTCCTTCAGCCTAATTCTCATTGTATCAGTCTTGAACCTGAAGTTTGATAGAGGGCTTGATAGAAAAAATGAAGGCATTCTTTCACCACATTTGTTAAATGACTTTATTTCTGGCACAACTATAGTTATTCATGATTTGTAGTTCTGTTCTGTTATTGAGTAGACATGAACTCCTCAGTCTTTTACTCAAAGACATAGACATTTGTGTTTTGCCTAATTCAATCTTCCTATCTTTTTTCCTACTCTTACAAACAACTAGAGAATGACCTCAACTATGATTCCATCACTGAGGACAATTGCAAGTCTAATACTCTTTTACAACATGAGACTTGTCTGCAACCAGTTTCATTTGCATAATCTTACTATTGTAAGATATAAAATAATTTCATTTTTCTAAAAATCTGATGCTAGTTACAGAAGTTGCAAGTAACATTGAAAGAATCTTTTGTCTCCATTGTCTGCACTTAAATAATTTATATTTGAAATTACAGTAATCTCTTGAATATTTCAGGAGGTCGGTTTCAGAAAGATGCCGTGATAAGTGAAATGCACAAAGTAGCAATTCTTATATACGTAAATGTGGCCCATTCCCCCACCCCCTCAGCCCCGAGCAGCAGGAGCAGCAGTAGCAAGCAACAGTAAGCAGGAGAAGACAGCAAGCAGCAGCAAGCAGAACAAAACAGCAAGCTGCAGCAAGCAGAAGCAAGCAGGAGAAAGCAGGAAAAGCCAGCAAGCAGCAGCAAGCTGTGGAGGAGAGCTCTGCACAGCACTTCAGTTAATATACCTTTGAGACTGTGTTATAAAGCTTCCCCACCATTTTATTAATCATTGGAACACTGTTATAAGCGAGCCAGCTCTGGGTGGCCCTGAGCAAGCGGCACCTGTCATCACCATCCCCCCACCCCATGAAGGGCAAACGAGCAGGGAAGCTGGAAAATATCTTTGCAGGAAAAAACACCACAATGTACTGAAGCCATGATAGATGAACCGTGAAGTAGTGAGGGATTATTACATTAGAAAGTTTAATATTTATACATAACTAATGTTAGGAGTGAATTTACCTTCATGCAACAGTGGTCTGAGCTGGGAAATTACTAATAAAAAAATCTTAATTTCTTATTGAGTATGGATTTGTGAGTATGGTAAAACTTCTCCACTATATTTAAACACTATACAACAAAATTATAAGCAAATCACACAAGTACTACACAATGATTACAGGTAATGTTAGCTAATAGATCCTTACTTAATTTATTCTTAGTTAATATATTCTTAATTAATGGATTACCTTACAATACTCTAGAAAATGTCACAAACATTTTTCCTTTGAAACAGTCATATATTATGTCAACCTTTTCTACAGATATAGTTGGTTTCTCTTAAACTGATATCTGTAAACTAAGTAATCTAGCAAACAATGTCTGTTATGTTTCTGGTTATTTTATTTAGGTCAAGCATTTAAATTACTCATCTAAATAATATTGGAAATAAATTCTATATGAAGAAATTACAATAGAAAAGGTGTGCCATCTTGCAGGAAAAGGCCAAAAATAGCCTAGTAATTGTCCAACACAAAATCCGTACTTTACTTCAGTTTTTAGTAAGAATAGTGAGAGGAACTAGAGATGACTGTATGCAAATGAGAATTACCCCAAGGGAGGGAAAGCAAGAAGCACTTTGCAAGGAAGATGAGCTTCCAATTCACAATTTGGAGACAACTGGCTTCTGCAGCAAAAAATTTTAATAAATTTATCATTAAAGTCATAGTGGACCATAAGCTCAATCAGCTGACAGTGACCTGCCACTGCAAAATAGTTGCTCAACCCAAGCAGTATTCACAAAGTACCTTGAAGAAATGTGATTATTGCACCAAGTGCTGTTAGAATATGTCCTCTTGTGGGTCTCACACTGGGAAAGTGTTGACAATATGAAGACAGTCAGGAGATTTGGTAAACATATCTACTGGGAGAGAAATAATGCAAAAAAAAAATCAGAAATGTAACCTATAAGGAAAAGCTGAAGAAATCAGCCTTAGTTCTGCTAGTAAAGAGAAACTGTAACTGAAACACGGTAACAGACTTCTTGTTGTGTAAAAGACAGTGATGAGGAAGTCAGTAATAATTTATTCTCTGTGTCTATTGTAGGTTTGACGAGAAACAAACCTCTCCATTTTCATATGGCATTTCAAGTTAGAAAATAGGAAAAGCTTTCTATTGGCTCCTCACCACCCAAAGCTTGAATGGACACACTACAGTCATTCATCAGCCATGAGGAAGGGATATTGAGTTCTATTTGAGCAGCGATAAATTAAGAGATCTCTTAAGACCTCTTTCCATACCTATAGAACTTCAATTATATAAGTTGGAAGTACATAGTACCAGAGACTAATAAAGAGAATCTTTCCCTTTCAGTCTTGCTTCGCTCTTGTTCTCCTTCTTACTCTAGCTCTACGCCTTTCTCCCATACAGCATTTTAAATTTAAACATACGAATAAATAAAAAAATTGTACTTTCATACCAAAATGTTTTATTTTTATATTAAAGAACAGTTCTGGGCTCCTCAGTTTAAGAGGGATGTTGAGATACTTGAGCGGGTCCAGAGAAGGGCGACAAGGATGGTGAAGGGGCTGGAACACAAGCCCTATGAGGAGCGACTGAGAGAGCTGGGATTGTTCAGTCTGGAGAAGAGGAGGCTGAGGGGAGACCTTATCGCTCTCTACAACTACCTGAAAGGAAGTTGTAGTCAGCTGGGTGTCAGTCTCTTCTCTCTGGCTACCAGTGATAGAACAAAAGGACACGGTCTTAAACTGCGTCAGGGGAGATTTAGACTTGACATTAGGCGGAACTTTTTCACAGAGAGGGTGATCTCTCAGTGGAATGGGCTGCCCAAAGAGGTGGTGGAGTCACCGTCCCTAGAGGTGTTTAAGAAAAGGTTGGATTAAGTTCTTGGTAGCATGACCTAGATATTAGGGTAGTGTGTTATAGGTAGGATGATGTGTTGGTAGTAGGATGGCAACAGGTCAGGTTAGGTAACAGGTTTGACTAGATTAGATTAGGTAACAGGTGATAGGTTGGACTTGATGATCTCTATGGTCTTTTCCAACCTTACTGATTCTGTGATTCTGTGATTCTGTAACTCTGAATCCACTGTGAGTTGCTCAGATGCTGAGGCAGCATGACCAGCTTACAGCTAAGTGGAATCCAAATCTTCTTCTATGAAGTCAACAGTAAGGTTTTTGACAGTAATATGACAGGCTGCCTCATTTAATGTGTTCTGCTAAAAGATTTGGACACATATTGGTAGGATTTTTTAGATATTACGTCATGAGGTAATGCAACTTTATGTCTTTGGCAAACCCTTATTGTAAGTGATTTCGAAGTGTTTCTGTACTACAACTTCTTCATATCATGTAGTTGCTCATAGAGTATGTAACAGTACTTTAAGTCAGGAACTAAAGAAGAATTCAGTGCCTTATTTATCTCCTTCAAAGAACTATTATCTTTGTATTAAGGCTCTTACACCAGACAAGTAACACTCTGCTGTCAGTGAATCAATGCTTGTATTGATAGCCTGAGGTTATGCTCACCACTCTCTTTGGTAACACTGGCTCATTCCCAAATTACATAGAGTTCTGTCGCTTACTTGATGTTTTCCAGATGCCATTTATAGCTGATGGTACTTCACGTGGTACTTTAGGTAATTGTTACTAATTAAATCATAAAGACACTCACTGTGTACAGTTTCACTGAAACATCAATTCTTGATTACACAATTGAAATAGATCTACAGTAGCTTCAATCTATTTGTTTCAGTCATCTGTCCTTTGCCTGGATTTGTTACAGAATGAGTCTGAACTGCATTGTTACACCTAAATGAATTTATGAGTAGTAGAAGATAGAATATTGATAAAATATATGGAATAAAGACCAAAACGTATAAGAGAAACTCTATCTTTGTATGTTTCTTTGAGGCGGAACTGTTAGTCAGTATAGGCACAGAGCTTGACATACAGGTCAGTAATCGGAATGGCTAAAGTTATGGTTTATGATGTGTGACAGCTTTCTGACTGGCAGAAATATGTGAAGAGAAGTTAACTTAAGTCTCTAATTTCTTTGGGTAGCCAGGTTTTGTAGATGTGATCAGTGCAAGACTTTGATAGTATTAATCAAAGTCAAACTCCACTTTATACAAATAGGTCACCTAAACCTGCTTTAAGTTACTGAAAAGAAGAGCCATGCTAGTGACTTCTACTGAGCTAAATGGGGATATACTGCTTAGAGTTTGAATAAACGCTGAATGGTTTGATTTTTTTATTTCAAAATAAAAAATATCTTAACATTCATGGACTTCTTTAGAAGTGTTTTCGGTTTTTTTACCTGTGGGACAAATTGTTACAAAATTGTAATTTGTAGCTTTGTTTTTAATACTGAATTCTTGAGAAGCTTTGAAAAAATACTTTCAAGTACAGCAGCCTTTCATGGATTGTCCTTTATTCATCTTTTATAATAGAAGACTCCTGAAAATAAGGAAGACATCTGACAGCTTGGTTTGTTTTGATGAGTAATTTGTAGGCTTATCTTCATCAGGATTTATTTACCAGCATACTTGCATTCCTGGCAAGCTGTGCGGCTATCACATTTTCATCAGCTTGCACCACACTGCTGGGATCTTGGTTCACAGCCCCCACAAGAAAGGAAGTAAACAGAAGCTTGATTTTTTTAAAGTCAACATTTTTCATGGTGTCTTACTGTTGTATCCTGGCCATGCTTGCAGATATCAGGAATAAGATTTCTGTGTAGTTCCATTCCACTTCCATTCCAGTGTCTTTAGAGTGCTTCACTTTTAGTTACCAAGGAGGAAGTTGTTTATTTTTTTGAATATTCCTTTAAAGTCTTAGGAATAGTCAGTTTCTACTGACGTCTTCAAAAACCTTAAAAAACCCATTTCAGCTAATCAGATAACTAAGAATTTTTATGACCACAGTCTACTCACTACAGATTCTAGCAAGGCTTAAGTACCAATGACCTAGCCTGATAACATATGTAAGGATATACTGATATGACTTCCCACTGTGTGTATGTGTTCTTACACTATTTTAACATGCAATACATGTAATATGAAGATCAGATATTTAGCATGCTCATTAGAAATTTCTTTTTCTTTTGTAGTCACCAGTCATCCAAAAGTTATGTTTAAGAACAGTTCTCTCATGTGACTAATATCAGCCTCTGAAATGCTTCAACTACACTTTATGCAGCAGTGGAGTAGGGGGGTGAGCTAAAGAGATACCCAGAGGTCTATCAGTAGGGTTCAATAAGAAGCAGGCTTTCAGATAGTTTTCTAAGACAAAATAACTAAGGACAAAATAGTACAAGGAGAATAAGACAGAAGAAAATAGAGTTTTATCAAAGTTATGCTATCCAAAACTGTTCTCTTACACTTTTTTGTGTGGTGGTTTGACCCTGGCTGGATGCCAGAGATTCACCCATAGCCATTCTCTCACTTCATTTCCCCCCACTCCTTCATAACAAACAAGGGAGAGAGGAAAAGAAAATAAAACAGGAATGAGGACTATTATAAAATCACAGAATATTCCGAGTTGGAAGGGACCCACAATGATCATCGAGTCCAATTCTTAACCCTGTCTCCCTGGCGGGAATTGAACCCGGGTCTCCCACACGCCAGGTGGGGACACTTATCACTGTACTCTTTTACTGTCAAAGGCAAAACAGAACTCCAAAGTGGGGATGTATAGGATTTATTTCTAACAAGATCAGAGCTTAAAATGAGAGGTATATTATCTTAAAGGCAATTTTCTCCCCCACCCCTCTGTCTCTTACAACAGATACCACAGTCTCCCTTTCCTCCAGGAGGCAGAGGGGTACAGGAGTAGGGGAAAATCAGGCACATCTCTCCTGGGACTCTGCTCCAATGTGAGCTCTCCAATGGGCTGCAGCCTCCCTCCAGTATCCACCTGCTCCAGCATGGGCTTCCCTCTCCACGGCCTACAGATGGATCTTTTGCATCCCTGGGTTCTCTCCATTCCATGGGCTGCAGGGGCACAGCCTGCTTCACCATGGTCATCACCATGGGCTGCAGGGAGATGCCTGGAACACCTCCTCCCCCTCCTTCAGCCCTGGCCTTGGTGCCTGCATTTCCTGGTACAACTTCTCACATCACTTCTCTGGCAGCCATCTTCTTTTTCCCATTCCAACTTTTTTTCTTCTTCTTCTTAAATATGTTATCACAGAGGTGTCTCTATCTCTTCTGATTGGCCTGGCCTTGGCAGCGGCAGGTCCAGCCAGGAGCTGGCTGGCATCAACTCTGCCAGCTATGAGGGAGGCTTCCAACAACTTCTCGAAGAAAAGCCTCCCCTATAGCACCCCACCCCGCTACCAGAAAACCAGCCACAGCAAACTCAATACAATTTGATAAAATAATTACTAAGAGAAAGAAGCTATATAAATCACATCTAACTGAATTTGAGTAAAGCAATTCCTATGATGATATACAGAAACTGAACTAGGTGTTAGTACAAAACACTGCAAATAATATTAGAGAGGAGCTAGTAAAGGAAATAATCACAAGTTACCTTGAAGTGAATTGCCAGTACAGTTCCTCAAGGATTAGTCTTGGAAAACTATTATTGAATTATTTTACTTATTTATAATAAAGAATATCCACCAAAGTCCCACTAGTATAAAGTATTAAATAATATTTTAATAATTAATTTGATAGAGATGTGTTCATGAGACCTGATCACATTAAAATTGGAAGTTGCTGTCAATATAGACTTCAGATACTCACAAGGTAGCACTGTGTGACCTTGTAAACTAGAATAAGAATAATAATAAAAATTCTAATCATACCAATAGCAAGGTTGTTCTCTTATGGACTACTCATTTGAACTTTATCTTCATAAAGGGTTCTCTTCAGCTGTAAATGGCAGAGCAAAACCTTGGTATATCTGTTCATCACTGGATGACCACATAGCAACAATCTGGTGACCCTGAAAAATACAAGTCTGTTAGCTGTATAACTCAGGCGAAGTATTTCTAACAACCAGTAGTTTTCTATGCAGACCCTAAGAGTACTCTAAGGATAGAATTTCCTCCCCATAGCAGTGATATATCCCCAGGGGTAGGTGAGAGATGTGTTCATATGGAAGTCTCATCTGGAACACAAAATGTTCAATAAAGTGAGTACTAGACGTGCTTAACATGTTTAGTCTAATAGAACCTTCATTCCTTATTGGATACAGAGGGGAATATAGTATCTAGAGATGAGGCAAAGGCAGAGATACTTAATGACTTCTTTGCCTCTGTTTTTAACAGTAAGACAGATTGCGTACAGAACAACTGCACTTCTGAACTGGAGGAAGGGGGAGTATAACTCCCCCGTAATCCAGGAGGAGGTAGTCAGAGACTTGCTGAGTGGCTTGGATCCTCACAAGTCCATCGGACCAGATGGAATCCATCCTAGGGTGAAGAAAAAGCTGGCAGATGAACTCACTAAGCCACACTCCATAATAAACCAACAGTCCTGGCTTACTGGTGATGTACCAGAAGACTGGAAATTGATTAATGTGACACCCATCCACAAGAAGGGATGGAAAGATGATTCAGGGATTTATAGACCTGTCAGCCTGACCTCGGTCTCAGGTAAAGTCATGGAACAGATAATCCTGAACACTATCACACAGCACCTGCAAAATAACCACGACATTAGAACTAGTCAGCCCAGATTTAGGAGAGGTAGGTCTTGCCGGACCAACCTGATCTCCTTTTATGAACTGGTGACTTGTCTGCTTGATGATAGAAAGGCTGTGGATGTTGTGCACTTGGATCTTAGCAAAGCCTTGACATGGTTTCCCACGGTAAGCTTCAGAAGAAACTCTCAAAGCGTGGGTTGGATAGGAACATTCTGTATTGGGTTAGTAATTGGTTGGATGGACGAGCACAGAGAGTGTTGGTAAACGGTGCCACATCTAGGTGGCGGCCGGTCACTAGTGGATTCCCACAGGGATCAGCGCTTGGTCCGGCACTGTTTAACATCTTTATCGATGACGTAGATGGGGGAACTGAGTCCACCATTAACAAGTTTGCAGATGATGCCAAGCTGGGGGTAAATGTTGAACTGCCAGAGCGTAGAAGGGTCCTTCAGAGCGACTTTGGTAGGCTAGAGAAATGGGCAGATTCTAATAGTATGAGATTTAACAAGTCCAAATGCCGGGTTCTTCACTTTGGACATAACAACCCCATGCATCGCTATCAGATGGGGAAGGAGTGACTGCAGAGTGGTCAGATGGAGAGGGATTTGGGAGTAATGGTTGACAGAAAACTTAATATGAGCCAACAGTGTGCCCAGGTGGCTAAGAGAGCCAATGGCATCCCGGTCTGTATCAGGAACAGTGTGGCCAGAAGGACCAGGGAAGGTATTCTTCCCTTATACTCAGCACTGGTCAGACCACATCTTGAGTACTGTGTCCAGTTCTGGTCTCCCCATTTTAAGAAAGATGTTGAACTGCTTGAGAGGGTCCAGAGAAGGGCAACAAGGATGGTGAAAGGGCTGGAGAACAAGCCCTATGGGGAGCGACTGCAGGAGCTGGGACCATTCAACCTGGAGAAGAGGAGGCTCAGAGGTGACCTCATTGCTACTTACAACTACCTGAAGGGAGGTTGCAGTCAGGTGGGTGTAAATCTCTTCTCTCACCCTGCCAGCACCAGAACAAGAGGACACAGCCTTAAGTTGTGCCAGGGGATGTTTAGACTGGATATTAGGAAGAGGTTTTTCACAGAGAGACTGATCCCTCAGTGGAATGGTCTGCCCAGGGAGGTGCTGGAGTCACCATCCCTGGAGGTGTTTAAGAAAAGACTGGATGAGGAACTCAGTGACATGACCTAGGCGATGGGAGGTTTGGATGGATGGAGTGTGGTGCCCATGGCTTCAGGGTTGTGGGTTCAATCCCTGTGATGGCATTCACTTGGGAGTTGGACTAGATGATTGTTGTGGGTCTCTTCCAACTCGGAATATCCTGTGAACAAGACCTGAGTAGGGAACTGAGTACTCTTCATAAATATATCAGGGACATAAATACTAGAAAAGAACTACTTAAATGAAGGTGTCATGTTAGCACCAAACAAAATGGTGTTAATGGGCTTTGGAAGACACAAATGAGAAAAAAAATGAGATATTAGAGCATCCCTCAAGGAGCAATAGCGGGTGAAAACAGCTGATCTTAATCAGTTTATGAAAAATGTAATGAAATGTTTATTTGAAATAGCAGGGGACTGTGCCTAGCAGGTGCCTCTCAATTCTCTGCTCTGATGTACTTTTGTAGTGAAAGAGAATAAATCTTTCCCTAATAAATAAAGATCAGAAAAACTAATACAGACATCAAACTTCCTTTTCAAAACTGAGAAAGAAAGTGGTGCTATTACCTAGTGACAGTACATTTTCTCTAATAGAATTAATCATCCCATTCCCATTGGTTATGATTAACTATTGATACCAAAGTATTATCAAGATGTCCCAGAGAAACTCAAGGCTCCACTGTTCCCAAGGCTCCACTATTCTTAGGGCATATGAGAAGAAAAATAGTAGAATACAGCCTGGTGGGATTTTTTAAGAACTGCAGCCTAACTTCCCAGCTAGTTTCTCAGGCCAAATGTGGCAGGGCAGACGGGGTAGGGGAGGGGTGACAGCTACCCCCAGTAAGAGGCCCATTTCGTGTAATAGTGTTGCTCACACTATGCCAAGTCAGGCAAGTATAAATTCTAGCATTCTGGAGCAGAATAGGAGGTATAGAAAAAACTAGGAGGAAGAAAACTGGTTTCCTGTCTCTGAAATTTTATTCTTAAAAAAATAAGGCAGAGACACAAGGGCAGCCACAGTAAAACAGACCAGAGTGAACCTGACAGCAGTCAGAAGTAAAAGAAATTAAGGAGGCAAGAAACATCAAGATCACTTTCCTGCTTTTGTTTCCTGGGTTCTATTAATCTGTTGTGAGAGAATATATTAAATCAAGACAATCAAAAATGTTGAGCCTAATAGACTTTATTGAACCATAAATTTGTCCAGTCACTTCTGGAGCTCATGTGAGGTTTGGCCTTCATGACATTTTGTGGCAATGGTTTCTACAGCTTAACTGGATAATTCCTTTAACTTATGTTTAAATCTGCTGCCTTTTATTTGAGCTAGTGATTTTCATATTTCCTGAAGCCTTCATTATCTTCATATACTTTATGAATAAAGTATATGAATAAAGAAGTATATTTTACAGATAAATGGGGAGGTACAAGGAGGCAGTTTGTCCAAAGTCATTGAGAAAGTCTTTGCCAAAGTGAAGGACAGGACACAGATTGACAACATCAAATAGGCAATATTATAGTTCTGTTAGATCAAGTATTTAATAGTGTTCCCTTTTGGAATCACAGCCCAACTAAAAATCCAAGCAATTTCTTTTAAATTACTTGTAACAGCACAAAAGGTATGCATGAAATCCATGGTCTGAGATAGGGAGAACCAAATGTGTTTAGAGTAAGGCAATGGATAAAGCTGCTTTATTAGGTAATACACCACAGTCATTTACATCTAATTCAATTAGACCTGGGTTCAAGCAGTTCAAGTGAATTACACCTGCCAGTTCATTCTGCTCCAACCTGCGTTTAAATATATATGAAGCTGAAAGGGTGTCCTCATGTGCTGCGCTAAATAGGGACTGATATTGAAATTAAAGCAGTAAGTATCATGCCTTGGAGATGACAAAAAGGTGAGTTTGTTTCCAGGCTTATCAAAAACAGTGCTGTATTTTAAGCAGTGGGGCATTCCTCCTTTGCTACTTGAAGTTTGGTTGCAGCATTTATGAGGCTGATATCACATGGGAAACTGCACTTAAGCATAACTTTGGATCACCAATGACTAGTTTACCATGCAAGATCCAAACAAGAAAAGGAAATTTCTGAAGAGCATGTTAAATGTCTCACTTCTTACTATACAGCATGATAAAATAGTGTTAACAACATGCATATACACTGGGAAGTCACAGATTCACAGGTTATTCCGAGTTGGAAGGGACCCTCAGTCATATCAGTATATCCTTACATATTTATTTCCCTACATTACCATGCAGGGATGCTGAACCTAGTGAAACTTTAGTACTGATCCAGGTATGTGGGACTGTCTTCACATGTCGTTAGGATGTGAAAATCTGAAATTAAATAAAGCTTAATGAATGTCTATAAAAGGTCTCAAATAAGTAGTGCTACACTGTCAAAACAATGTTGTTTCTTTTGAACTGTGACTGGTAATTTCAGCTTTGTTGGCTCAACGGCAAAGGGTGTCATTATCAGCCTTTCCCACTCAGATACACATACTACCTGGGCTCAGATACACTGCATGTTATATCTCCAGTATAACTAAAATTTCCTCTGACTGCTTGACACTTGTACTCATGTAATGAGGAATAGATCTCAGTCTCTCAAGTTCATTAAAATGATGAGATGGTTCAGTAGGGGAAAGGGAAAACTGGGAAAGGAAATGGAAAATATGCAAAAAGCAGCACAAAACACTGAAACAACTACTTTTTCTACTGACAACTTCCTAGTAAGCATTTTTCCAGCAGTTTTAGATTTGGTTGTCACATCTGAACAAAATAGTAGCCACTTTTTTCTTGCAATGTGATTTCCTCTTTTACACTTATACTGAATGTTAGTGTCCAGAAAGAAAGACAGAACAGCCATGGCATACTGCAAATATTTTGCAGGAATGTCTGACAACAGTTTTCTCTCAGCTCAAATAAATTTCAGGCATGCTTGCTGTGTAGAAACAAGGGGACAATCATGGAGAAACTGTACTCCCTGTATTTATTGCTTTAACAAAAACAATAAAGAAGCAGCATTTGGAACACTATACAAATCAGACTGTCTGCAAATACTGATTAATATCCTTCTATTAAAAGAAAAAAAAAAAAAAAACACTGATTAAGTACATCACCATGCATTTCACACATACTAACACAAAGTCAGAAGACCCTGTTATGGATGGGATAAACTTCTAGAAGCTGCTGGCGATTGCAGTCAATTCAGTTTAACAATGCTGTTCCTCATAAATGTCTTAATGGGTCTCAGGATAGTCTTTTTGGCCTGTGAGATTAGTAATATTCAGAAAGAGCAAGCTCCATGCTCAGGGGGGAATATAGGTTCAAGCCTCCATCCAGTTTAATGGGCTGCAAAAAGGAAGCTCCCGGAATGCTCCCTTGCTCTTGCTGTCACCCCAAAACTGAGCTGGCCCAGGAGATAAATAGGAGCTTGCAGGGAAGAATGCTGTGTGTGGCAGAGAAGACTGGAGTTTCTTAAAAATTAATGCAGAATATAAAATTGCATTTTAGACCTGCTTTCCTGTTTAACAATAAAGACAGTACATGCAAATATGTTTCATAAAAACAAATCCATCAGAAATGTTTTAAAATATATTTTGTAGAAGGAAACGCACATAAACACCTTGCTATATCTGTCAATTTTGTGCCAAGAAGTCCAATAAATTAAGGGGCAGATAATTCTGAAGACCAGTGAAATACTATATTCCTGCTCTGAACAGTCTAGACTGCATAGAAACACAAGCACAGTGAGAAAACTTTCCAGGTTCCTTGCACCATTTTATAGATAAAAAGCTAAAATAACTTCTCAGAAATCAGTAGAAAAAGCCTAGGGGGCAAGATTTTACTCACATTTTCTAAACTACACACTTTACTTCAACAATCCCAGTCTTTCTCACAGGCTATTCTGGTGCTTTCTTTGGAAGAATTTTTAAATATGAACATTAAATCACAGAATACTTGGGGTCAGAAGTAACCACTGTAAATCATCTAGGTCAACGCCTCTGCTAAAACAGGTTCGCCTACAGACAGTTGCACAGGATCCTGTCCAGGCTGGTTTTGAATATCTCCAGAGAAGGAGATTCTACAACATCTCTGGGCAGCCCATTGCGATGCTGTGTCACCATCGCAGTAAAGTTTTTCCTCATATCCAGGCAGAGCTTCATGTGTTTCTACCCACTGCAGCTGGACACCACTGAAAATAATTTTACCAATTAATTTAATGCCAGCATTATGAATAGTGTTTCAAGTTTTTTAAAGTCCTGACCACAAATCTGTGATAATTTAAACACAAGCATTAGGAACCCTTCCATAAATAAAGAGAACACATAGTTGACTATGGCTACAGTGAGACTGCAGCAACTAAAGATTATGCCTTTTCAAAAACAGAGTGCTGCTAATATCATGATGTATTACAAAAGGAGAGCAGAATAACTCCATGGACTGTTCTATTTGTCCAGCCAAAGTGTGGGAAGTGGAAAATAACTTTCTCAATAGAGAAAAACAGAGATCTTAAACAGGTTTTTGATGGACAGTGTGGGAAACATTACTAACAGGCAAATAGGCTTATTTAATCATAGTTCATACATTACCAACAGATATCAGATACAAGGATAAAATTATGATCCTAAAACCTATTTAGATTTGTAATGCCTACAAAAGTGAGGTAGTAAATGGTACTTTAAAGTCTAAATATTATTGTAAATCCTCAATAGATGGTGCTATTATCTAAGTTAATATCTCGGCTGATTATGCAAATGAGCACAAGACAAATATGTTTATCTGTGAGGAGAGTTGTCCATCTTTATGATGTCCTTGTTTATGGTACGTTCTTGCTAGAGGACTTCTATTTACTTTCCACTGCAGGGTAATGATCATAAACATGGGCAGGTATTCTGGGTACACAGCAGATAGATTTCAGGCATTTTCATTGAAAGTAGAGCTATTTGAAACAGGATCATTGTCTACTGACAATGGCATACCTACCATCATTTCTTCCCCAATGTTTGACATGGTTGATATCTGGAGCTAATTGTAAGTGTAAAATTCCTTTTCTCCGTGTGGCAGAACACAGAAGGCTGCTTCTACATGGCTCATCGTCATGGAGGCAGGATGCAGCAGCCTTCTCAATGACGTGGCTTCTGAGAAAGCAGCTGTTACTTCCTCCTCCTACAAACTAGATATAGCAACCATCCCCCCAGTGCAAATATTCTTTGTAGTTCCATAATTTCTGTTCTTGCTTACAGTATGTCATCATTCCAGTGATGCTCTTCCAAACACTCCAGGAAAATAACTCAGAAAGGCAGTGCAATCTGAAATAGATCTGTTTTTTAAGATTTAAATTGCTCAAATGTGTCGTTGTAGGGAGACGAACAAAAAAATCACACACACACACACTCTGTTACTGGTGGGTAATAACTTCTATTGTCACTAAACACACATGGTTATAGAATCAGAAGGCTATTGTGTTACATTCTAATTGGCTGCATACTTGTTTTCTCTACCTCTATTGGCAGACCTTCACAGTTCTGTCTTCTTGCTTCCAGTGTCGTGTTCTCACAGTTCAGAGTGCTGTAAAAGTTGTTTATCTGCATGCCTTAGGACATACGTCTGCCAAGCCCTCTCCTCTCAAGGTCACACAGGAAATGTTGCCGAGGTCAATTCCTCCAATGTTGGTAAGTGCCAGGCTGCTATCCCTGACACAAATGGAGTCACCTAATTCTACCATCTAGGTTCGAGGGCTCAGAAAACTTCATTCAGGAAATGAAGCTTCAACAAGTCAGGTACCATCAGTTCCCCCATTCAAATATATGTACTAAATATTTGCTCATTTACTAATGGTTGAAATGTTCTTTCCTTTAATGACAACTCCAGACTAGAAATTAAATTAAACCATCAGTTATTTCCCCATTTTATATCCTATTTCAATCACATTTACTACTGTTTGATTGCCGGTTCTTTGTCATCTGAAATACTATATACATATTGATTTGTGGACTTTAATATAAGATGAAGTGCACATTAAAAATGTAGCTAAAAGAAACCACAAAGGAATAATTAGACTATTACAATTTCCTAATTGTCCTTCATCTCCTTTGAGTATCTAAGGGAAAAAAGAATTTAAATATATTATCGGTAAGTCACTGAATTTTAGGAAAAAGGCATAAGCAAGTGAGTGTAATTGTTAATTGTAAATCAATGCAATAAGCAAATGCAACCATGGAAACAATTGCTGGTAACACTAATAAGGTGATATCTGGTCTTGAGTGAGGTTTGGACTGTGGCATCCTGATTCACACTGAACTACACATTCTGGGAATAAGCCTTCAGCATCATGTGCTGTACCTGTACTGGGCTGGAACAGCGATGGTGAGCATGATGTAGTTGATGTCATGTCCATGATACCTCATAGATTGTCTGACCAGGAAAATCTGCACCTTCCTGATCAATGTGGGTGTGTTTGAGTTGGGCCCTTAACAGAGGATGGGCTTTGACTCACAGAGTAAATATTGTTACATTTTGGAAAGAGTGATGGCTCAGATATACAGTGATCCCCTGCGTATTCGCGGCCCGCATATCTACGTAGTCAATTAATCATAGTTGGATTTTCAGTGAGTTTTGGGACCGCACATGTGCACAGAATGTCCTGGACCCCTGATTTCATGGCCAGGAAGAACCAAAGGGCACTTCCTCCACTTTAATGAGGTGCTACAGGGCAAGCCACACTCCCAGGACTGCCCCTCCAGACCTTATTAGTGGAGGGTGCGTGGCTACAGTCGGAGAGTAGTTGAATATTCATGGGTTTGGTATCTTCAAGGATTTCATAACTTGCAGGGCCTGCCTAGACCCAATCCCCAGCCAATTCCAGGGGATCATTGCAATTCAGACAAATTACTGAACAGAAGTTGTTTTAGTATTTTAGGTTCCTGAACAAGTACTGGGTACTAAGACATTTCCAGCTGTTCCTCTCACAGCTAGTCTAGGTGATGAGGGTTTGAGTCCACAAAACCAGAGAAGGGAATTCAGCTGGAATATCCCAAACCATTTCCAGCACCTCAGCCACTATCTTTTGCGTTTTCCAGTGATAACACCCAACACTATTGAGTTTTCTGCTGAAGTTACTTTAGTTGTTTGTCAAGTATGCACAAATTTTGCCTCTTGGAACTGACATATTTGCACTACTTAGCCAAAATTATGAGTAGTCTGTGGTTCTTGAATGAGCTACGATGAAACTCAGGCACTGTGATGTTCAGCTCTGACCATGGGGAATCTGTTCTGTTTAGTGAGTTTAATTTATTTTGAAAAAACATTTACAATTTTCTACATATCTATCTAGAGAGTTAATCTGGAGTTTTGCAGATCACCTTTTCACACCAAAGCCATGAATTTTGTCTGGCTTAAAGCATGCCAAGCAAATAGCAAGAAATTTAAAGCCTGGATAAAATCAAGTCCTGGTGCCAATTAAGATGGAGCATGAATTGAATTTAGAGATACTTGAATAATAGAGAGAGGGAAATAAAAACTTTCCTGGGAGAAAGGAAAAAATAATATGACAAATATATATATATGTATGTTTGAACAGCAAAAATAACAGTGGTACAATGATGATTTAAGATAGCTGGGAAAAAAATCTCCAAAGCAGACTGATGCACCCCCAGGATTCCAGGGGCAGGTCTATAGGGTTCAGGATAGGCAAATCAGTAGAGTAACAGCCAGGGATCCTTTTCTGAGATGTCTGAGGAGCTGTAGAGAGATTGCCAGGGGGAAAGCTGCACTGAGATGGAGCATTGAGGTCCACGTAGTCTTAGGAAAAATGGCGGTAGTGGAGATCAGAGGAGAAAATGAGGCTTCCTCAGTCCAGGAGATTCACAAGTCAGAAGCTTCTGTGAGCCCTGGCAGCTGTATTTATAGGGCCTCACGCCCTTCCCTTAGTCACATGCCTTGTGGGTGTGTCTCCATGTCATCATACTCTCCCATTGGCCATTATTCAACCCACCCCAGCCCTTGGGCCCCTCTCCTAGTCACACGCCATGCAGGGGAGGGAAGGAAAGATAAGAAAGGAACCCCCTGTTGTCTGTTCCAGTAAAAAGGAGAAAGTCCCTCCCCTAGTCACATGCCTTGCAGGGGAGGGACAGGGAGATCAGAAAAGAATCCCCTATTATCTGTCTGATAAAAAGGAGAAAAGTTTTAGAATAAAGCTCTCCCCATAACAAATCATCACAAGTGGATTTTACTGAAAGATTTAGCGTGATCATGTTAGGATCTGCAGCAATCCCATTATGACTGAGTGTCCATTGTAACAGATGCTCAATTTAAAAAATTGTGCGCCTATCTTCCCAAACATTTTAAAGTATTGTTTTTGTAAGATTCTATGTGTAAAATTCCTGGTGAAATCAAGAGTTTTCTAAGAATAATCCACTCCCAAAAGATAAAAAAGTGACAAGACTCCACAGACAATTAATCTGCTTAGACAAAATAGGAAAAATATTTATTTATGCCAAAATCCAAGAAAGTATACATGAAGAACTGAAAAAACAAAACCAAAGAAATAACACTAACTGCTATGAATGTTCTATTAACAGATAAATAAATAAAGGAATAAAATCCAAACTGCATAGATATGAGTGGTTTGTGAAAATCACTGCTGTAATAAAAGGCCTACTAAACTACTACAGTAAACCCTCGATTTTTGCAGTGGTTTAGTTCTTCAAAAATCTCATGAAGCCCATGATCTGCATAGACAGCCCATGAATATGCAAATAAGTGCCTGCCTGTCACCTCACCCCTCAGCCCCTGAGCACTGGGGGGCATTGCCAGGACTTCCTCACGGCCTGTGACAGCACACGAGAGTGAAGGGAATCTTTACTGACACCTCCCTACCCAGAGAATCTGCAGCCATTCCACCACTGCCGTGGCCACTCCACAGCTTGCAGTGGCTGTGGCAAGGTGCTGAACCCCTTCAGGGCTCACAGGGCTCCATCTGTCACGGTGTTGACATGTTTCACATTAGGTATCAGGAAGATTTCCAGATTTTAACAAAGGTGTCTGCTCCAAGATGGTGATCAATGGGGGAATTGGCAAAAAAAGCAAAATGTGTTTAAACCTGAGGGGGGTAGGGTGCGGCAGCTTGGGGATCATCCAGAGTCCCTCCCTTATGTGCGTTGTAAAGGTTGCATGGTGTCAGCACTTTATGAAAGCTGCTTGCCACAGGACCATGGCGGGTGTCCCTCCACCAGGCATGGTGTATGCTGGCTCTGCGCCCCTTGCCCAGCCCCCGCCACTGGCCCAGACACCCATGCCGGGACTGAGCCCAGTTGCCTCCCAAGTACCACTCCTCCGTCCCCTCTGCACTGCAGGGATTCACGCCTCCACCCACCTGGCTCTTTATTCATTCCCCCAGCCACTGCCATCTCCACAGAGGAAGCAGGAGGAAGCTAGGGCGTGTGGCTCCAGCACCCAGCGTATCCTCAAGATGGCTGGAGGTGGCAGGGGAGGGCATGTGGGGCTGTGCTGAGTAGCCCCACCAGGACAGGAAAAGATACCTTGGCTCAGACTCTCCTGGCCCTGTAGACCCTCTACAGAGTTTGGTCGGGTGGGCAGAGGAGGCGGTTCCCAGGAGTGAGGTTGTTGTGGTGACTTATTTATACAGCACGGCTCACTCTGGTTCCAGGGTCACGCAGCCAGAAAAAGACAGAACAAAGAAAAGGCCCTCTCACCTGCTACAAGATTGCAAGGTTGTGAATGGGAGAGCTCGGTCATTCAGAGCAAACTCTTAGCCAAGTACAGCCCACCCAGCTCCTCTGACACTCCCGGAGAGGAATGGGAGAGGGGACAGACTTTGCCATGGGGGGATCTGAGCTTCACAGACCCCAAATCAACCTGCTCCCTCTTCCCACTGGGGCTGGGGCCAAAAGGCCCCCAAGGGTATCTGACCTAGCCTGCTCTCATGGCCGGCTGGGGGTCACAAGCCTCCAACAGCAACAATGTGCTGGGACGCTGGGATGGTGCACAAGCCACCAGCAGAGTGATGCCTCTCCTGGCACAGCCAAGGTGTGCCAAGAAGCCGTGGACAGCCAGTATTGCCACTGTGCCATCCGAGTGCAGTGTTGCAGCAGAGCAAGCAAGCATGGCATGAGTGCTGCGCCCCTTCAGAATCAGGAGTGGCACGAGCATGGCAGTGCCACTGTGTTTGAAACCTCTACAGCGTCCCGTCCAGAACCAGGAATGGCACAGGCACTTTTACACACCACCCAAGCAGCTGATGCAGCCCTGGCTGGGGCATGTACACATCTCCCGAGCAGTCAGGGGGTTATCGGGGTTGGTGGTGGTATGTATGTGTTTAAATTCAACTGTGTTTAAACATGCCCAAGTGGCAGCTGGGGGGAGCTGGAGGGATGTGGGGCTGTGGTGCTGGCAGGGCCACTGGAGAAGCCAGAGCAGGGCCCCTCTCTTAAGAGGAGAGAGATGGCCAGGTGCTGCGGCAGCCCATCACCATGGACACACACACACACACACACACCCCATTTTGTTGTAGAGGGAAGGGGTGAGGCACTGCACTCATTATATCCACTGGAGTCATGGTCACAGTGCTCCCAGTGGACACCCCACTGCCGGCACACATGAGAGGTGGGCACAAGGAGTGCAGGGGTGGAGAGACCCCTACAGCCCTGGCATGGGTGCTCCAGGGAATAAAAACAGCACCCTGGATGTCCTGGCTGCTCCCAGTTCCATGCCAGCCCCAGAGGATTCCTCTGAGCCCAGTTGCGCCGCAGGCAGTCATGTAGAATTTCTCCAAGCACGGCCACACTGCTGACAGCCCCAGCCTCTGACAGCAAACAATGGGAGATCACCAAGACAGCAAGAGGAACAGCTTCCCTTGCCCGGCAGGGCATGCCAGTCCTGCCCTTGGTATGTGTCTGTCCTGCCCCACAGGGACTATCAGTGCCGCCTCTCAACGCAGTAGAGGGACTACGCACATGCAGAGACAAAAACACTGTGAAGAATGGGGTTGTCTTCATGGGGGAAAACCCCGCAATGTAGTGAAGCTGCGAGATAAGAAACACAAAAAGCTAAGGGTCCACTGTGTGTGGGCAATGTTAGGGGTTTTGATTTGGAAATTAAGCAGTTCTCCAATCCCCAAGCCATTATTTTTTTAACAATCCCAACTGCATTCGATAAGTAACCAAATGTATTAGTCTTGAGCAATATGAGATGATTTTATGAAGCCAAGTGTAATCAATGGACTAGGAAGCATGACGTACTTCATCAGAACCAAAAGAAGGTGAGGCAACAGGAAGCCTTCTCATGTAGTCTGCAGCGCTTTAAAATACTGTGTCATGGACAGAAATAGTAAATCAGAAAGAGACGTGGATCAGAGAGGAATTTGGGATCTCTCAACTTTTTCAAGACAATTTTCTTCCCCAGTCAATTCAGGGTAAGAAAAAGTGCTCAAGATGAGGGAAACTGCAGTAAAAGTCTGAACACTCCACTCCCATCTCTTCCCTTCCTAAGTTATCTCCTGTTCAGTACTGATACTAACT
Source organism: Pitta sordida (assembly GCA_013390025.1). Taxonomy (NCBI): domain Eukaryota; kingdom Metazoa; phylum Chordata; class Aves; order Passeriformes; family Pittidae; genus Pitta; species Pitta sordida. Next base: position 83,897 of record WEKX01006560.1, read on the forward strand.
TAAAGTTTTACGGAAGTTCAATTGATTTTTTAATATTTTATGAAATATCCTTTCCATAGGACTTTAAAATGTTATTAGGCTGAACTCTCTTTCACTTCTGAACTTTCACAGACAGTGCGCCTTGCATTGATTTTTCAGCTCTTTGATACTGGCTGAGCTACAATACTTCCAGCAAATAGGGGAAGAGGGAGAATCAAATGCCATTGCATTAAAGAACTGAAAAAAAAATCTAAGTTCGATTACCAACAATTCAACTTCCCTATCTCCTCTCCTCAGCATACAAGACCTTCAGAGATAAGTCACAAAGTAAATGCTTTTTCTCATACTTGCCCTAGATTCAGCAGCCTTAACATTCTTCCAATGCCCTTTATCAACTGATTTTGGCACTAAAAACATGTATTAAAATAAATACCTGAGCTGAGTCATTAAGCAATACCAAATATTCTCTTTCTCAACTAAATGATTTTCTGTCAGCTGGCTTGTCAGGATCCTGAGGGAACAGCGGGGGATCATGTCTAAATAATTATGTTGAACTGGTGATAAATTAGATTCAGTTGAATCAATAGCATTTAGACTTTTTAAAGGATATGGCCAAGACACTACCAATTAAAACAAATCCTGACTCAGTACGCTTAGTTTTCATGTCAAGGTTCACAGGTTATTCCGAGTTG
>WEKX01006561.1:8464-47499 GCA_013390025.1 Pitta sordida
CAGATACAGGAAGCAGATGAAACTTCTCTTTCTGCAGTGGTGCCTCAGGTGAAAGGTATTCCTTCCTCTCCATGGCAAGTGGGTTTGAACTAGATCATCTATAGGGTCCTTTCCAACCCAAACCATTCTCACCTCATTGTGAGGTGGTAATGTGGATGAGAGACTCAATGATATCTGATCAAATACTCTGAGGGAGGGGAAAGTATTTGTAAAATAACCTTTGTGACAAAGCACAGTTTTTAAACCTTAAACGATTGTTTACATTTGGTCAATTTATCGAGACAAGGTATTTGATATTGGCTGGATTGAAGCTTTCCTTGCTCATGCACACACAGCTCACTTGACATAGGCATTTGGAGAAGAGAAAGTTTCAGCCTAAAGGACTTCGAAGTTCATGACAGCACGAGCAAGTGAAAAATAGGTCTTTGATTGAGAAATTTGGACAACCTTTCTATCAAACAGTGTCATCAGCTCTGTCTCTACAAATAACAACAGATGTCTTTCCATTACTAAGATAGCTTTCTTATGCTAATACCATTATCCAAAATGAAATATGTAACATAAGAAAAAACAGAGCATGCCCGTGAAATCAAAAGCTCAGTGTTATACAACAATACACTTCAAATTATCCCTTTTATCTAATTCTATGGGAATAAGATAGGAAGCTTCCTCCAATTCAATAGCTTTTTCCTTTACAACCAAGCTTTGGATATGTATGATGCTTTCATTGTTTCACAGGGATTTCAGTAGATTCAAAATTTTATCATCTTCATTGCAAACATTTGAAATTGAAGTAATGGGAGTATCAAGAAATGCAGATGTATGGGTGGGGAAAGCATTGGTTTTGAATAAATTGCACCGCTAGGCTCTTTGATCTCAGGTACCTTTTAGTTACACTGGATTTTTATGCAAATTTTAAGAGTTTTAAAGACTCCATCCAGCTGGCTGAAATGCAAATTCTACATCTGGGAAAAAGGAAAAAAAAAAGGAAATGGCCCAAGAAGTTGGTCTTTTGACTACTGTTTCTGCTCAAGGGACCGTGAGTGTTGGCTGGCAGCTGGGGCTGTTGTGGAGTTTGAGTTCCAGGCTGTGCCAGAATACACCCTGCCCACACACAAATTTTAGGACTATTGAGTTTTCAGTGCTAGTTCCCTTTTGCAACTGAAATCATCTTCTGTAACACACACTGATGCTGACATGATCATTCCAACAGAGTAATTTAAGATAAGGATCTTAATATGTTACCCTTCCTTGAAACATTAGGGGTTATTTCTATCACTTTAGGACTGGAATTCATATCAGATAAAAAAAGATGCAGCTTGCCTGCTTCTGTTCAAGATTTTCATGTGCATCTGTCAGTTTAAACCAGCCAGGAGCCAAGTACCCTACAGGTGCTTGCTTGGTTCCCCTGTGCCCCCATGGTGGAATGTGGGGGAGAATCAGGAAAGAAAATAAAATAAAATTCAAGTTTAAGAATTAAAGTAAACTGAAATATAATAAGGATACTACCAGTAGTAATGATGTCAATAAAAAGCAGAGGGAGAGAAGGTGATAAGACCCAAGAGAAACAAGTGATGCACACTACAATTGCTCACCACCTATTAGTGGACAGCCCATTCCTGAGCAGGAATCAAATCTCTTCACAGGTTCACAAGTTGGAAGGGACCCACAGGATCATCTAGTCCAACTCCCAAACGAACTCCCACCCAGGGATCAGGCTTCAAAGTAACTCTCCTCAGTTTATATACTGGACATGATATTCTATCACACAGAGGATCCATTTGACCAATCTGAGTCATTTGTTCTCGCTGTGCTCCCTCCCGTTTTTTTTTTCTACACCTCCTTGCTAGCAGAACGTGAGACACTGAAAACTCCTTCTCTTAGGGAATGTGGCTGCTTTAAACTGATGCCAATGGCATCTTCTGTAAGAAGTTCTCATTTGGTCTGTAAGAGAAATTTCTATAATCAACTACATTTGCTCTAAATTGCTGCTGTATGTGTGTAACTTGTTCTCCAGTTTACTATCCTTGCAGAGGACTTGTACCTTCCTTCTGAATATGAAGGCATAATAAAGTTCATGTGACAGAGCAAGGACAGAGATGATGAAGTGGGAGAAACCAGGTAGACTATTGAAGGAGTGAAGGTAGGCAGGGACAAGGTTGGTCTCTGATTTCAGAAGGAGATGTAAAAAAGGTCCATGCACATTTAAGCTGCAATATTGAGGGTGAGGAGTGGTGACCCTGCTGCGCAAATGTAGGACAAGAGCTCAGGTGTGCACTGACACAAAGGAGCTGGGAATCCATGCTGTTGTCTAGATATGCTCCAAAGCAGCATCTTCCACCTTCGGCAACTGGACTTCCGTAGTTTTGAATGTATTTTTTTTTTAATTGATTCTTTTTGACATGTTTTGTTACAATTAGTTTCTTTTGCTGTAGTTTCCTTATTTGGAAAATAAAAAAGTCTGCAAAATAATACAGTGGTATTCAGCTTTCATGCTAACATTTTTCCCATGAAATGCATCAAAGCAATGTATTCTATCATAAATTCTTCATTAGGCTTTTTAAAATTAACTAAGAACTGCAGATGAAGTGCGGCATTTTTGTTTGTACAAAAAGAGCAGAAATGCAAGAAGAAAACACATTTCATCTTCTATCTAATTACCAAGATAGAAGAATACAATCCTGATTGAATACATACTGAGTTAAGTCCTTGGTGTAGAAAACTACCTTTTGTTTTTGCGTATTAGTGCAGCTGTGAGTCCATTCAGTTAACTTTCCCATCTTTCCATGAGCAAGTGGAAAACTGTTTGACAGATGAGCTTGTGCCCATAAAGGCATCCACCTGAGTCACTTTTTGAAAACAGGAAGCCAACCTTATCCCTCAGGCAATTTTTTTCTAGTTCTCTGTCTAATATTTTATACAGCTTTTTTCCAGCATCAAGGACACTCTTCCCCAACTACCACGTGTGTGCCTGTGTACATGCCCAGATAAGTGTTGTTCCTTCATGCGTGGGAGATTTTGAATTTGGCATAGTATTTTTGGAAACTAAACCTCTCTTCTCTGAAAAATATTATAAGTTATGAATAGCTAAGTACCCTTCAGTGTGTACATTATTAGGCTGTTTCCTTCCTTTTTAAGTTGAGTGGCACTCAGCAGGCTGGAGATACTGAAGAAAAAGAACTTAATTATCTTTTAGACCTATGAAGAAGCTGGTAGGAATGGCTTTGTTTTTTTCTGTGGCTTAAAGTACAACTGAGGCAAGATTGTGGTTAAACTGTTTAAAGTTCACAAATGCCTCCCCCAACTCTCACTTCCAAACCCAAATCTGGAGTAAAGAAACAGCCTTAGCTATGTGATCAGTTACTGGTAGATGGATAAATACTGTAGTTGACTTTCAAAACATCAAGCAAATATTTTTGTCTTTGTCACTGAACTAGAGAGATTCAACGGTTTTTCTTCCACCTGGATTAAGCATGCAATTTAATGTCATTGGAAATGGAATCTTGGCCTCCATTGTAAAACTTTCCCCTAGAGCTTAGCTTTCCTAGGGTTTCATGGTGTTTCCATTTTTCCTTATCATTTCCATTTCCTTATCATTGTATTCCTCTGCAGTTATATCCTGAGATGTTCTTTGTCCTGTTCTCACTCTGGTCTCTCTTTACCATTATTAATGATCTGGGATGATTCTATTTCTTTCTTTCAGCTTCACTCCTGGATCAGGAGGCTGAAGCGATTCTATTATGGTTATATTTCAGTATATTAATGACGCAGAGACTGGATAGCTAAGCTGTTTTCAGTAACTGTAACATAAAAATCTTTATTGTAACGTTAGAACTATCCAAATTAAAGAGTGAGGCAACTGCGTTTTGAAATTGAAGACATTTACTTAATGAAGTATCAGGCTTACAAAACCATACAACTTTGCCAGAGAAAGTAACCAGTAAGTCTTCATCAGATATGTGCTGCCATTTGCTATAAATTTCTTTGGACATTGTAAAACACTCATCTAGCAGAAAACACTTTACAATCTTAACATTCTGGTTTGAATACAAATGGCTATAAAGTATCCTAGAAAAATAGAAAAGGAAGGAGATAATGAAAAAGGCAAATGAAAGTCAAGTTTATTTAATAAATAATACATTCTAAACTTAAACACATTTTAGCAAAAGCCTGACTGTTGCATATATTTTGATGACAGAGAGCTGCTTTCTGCTGTAGAATATCGGCTGTTAAGTACTTCATCATTCTAATTCAGGATCCCTTCCAATACTTACAGAAAGATTCTTTGCTGCCTTTGGTTAAATCAATAATTCCTTTGCATTGCATTGTCATAAACATAAAATGCTACCAGTATTATGATTCTAGAAAGACATATACTTTGAAAAACTCTTGATAGCTTTAATCCTATTCTGTTTGACAGAAGTCTCCAAGGTGATTTAGGGGACAGTTAGATTTGCAGTACTTTAAAGAGAGCATATATTCCCAAGATGGATGTGGAAAGATCCAGACAAATAATATATTTGTATAAATTTGGCTACCTAACAAAATATATCTATGCAATTTGCACGTAATTCTCTCATCTCTGTCAAACTCACTACAAAACTGCAAGGTAAGACATAGAAGACGTAAATTCTGATGAGCTCTGGGTTAGCTCTCCATTGGTGTGTTGCTGCGAAGGGACCTTCATTTATTTAGAACAGTGGAACTCAAGAGGGTACAGGAGGGAACAGACTATAGGACATCCAGTGTCTTTTAAGCGGAGAATTACTTTGATGACGAAAGGTAACACTGTACTGTTGGTGAACAGTACTGCTAACTCCTCAAATCTGCAAAAACCGTCACAACCTACTAAACAATATGTAGAGGAAAGTAGCGTAAAAAAATCGAACAAACCTTAACGTTGCTAATTCCAGGAAAATTAGCAGGGTCATCTTCATTTAGACATTTATATTTATTATAAAATTATGTTTTTATTTTGCCTTTTCCTGGCCTGTACTGAAAAATAATTTGTTCATTATTGAACTCTGAGTATACAGCAAAAATTGTGCTCAATGAATCCAAACCTCTGGCTTGTTTTTTTCACTTTCTCCTCCTTCTGCTTCCTGCTAATGAAATACATTCCAGTGAACATAACTTTAATTGTCCCTTAGAAAACTGAACGCAAAACACTGAGCACGACACAGGCAATGGACAGTTTAAGTTATTTTTTTGGGTCTTATTAAAAGGGAGAAATGATTTACACTGATAGTGTTTAAATCCTTTCTGCAATGGCCATTTTACTACTGGCTCATTTGAGAACTTCAGCCAGCTAATTGGCCTTTATAGATAAATTAGTAAGCGTGAGTGTTATAAATCAGAGAGATCCTTTTCAGAAAAGTGAAGACTGTAAGTGCTTAATATCTACAGAAAGATGAGGGGTTAGGAGATTATCACTTCATCATGGAAAACATGCATAATGCTGTCACACGCAAAAAATTGTCCCTGGATTTCTCCAGTACTGAATCAGTTTAATTCGTGAGCAAAGGAGTTCATAAATTATTTGAGACAGTCTCATTGACTGCCAGAATGCAAAATTCTTATTAAAAAATCAGGTCCCTCTATCAGACAATACCTCATGCAGGCAGTACAGCAGAAGAATGACATTGAACTTAAGTTACACAGAAGGGAAAAAATAATCAATAGTCCTTTCTTCAAGAAATGTTGGGCATACTTATTTTTAAGTCACACGCAGCTATAAGGAATTTCTTCAAATAGAAAGCAAAATTTCTGGCTTATGTCGCTTTTGGTGAAAAAAGGTGTTGTTAGTGTGAAAGCTATAAAATATTTTAAATGAAAACCTGTTAGCATGTTTGTGTAAAGTCTAACCTCTCACTACTTGTTAATAGATCACCAAATTATACCATTATTAATTCCAGCCAATTAATTGACAAGCTGTAGTTTCAGCCTCTCAATTTTCAAAATAGCTTGCATTCTAAATTCTCAATTACATCAGAGAAAGGGAATCTTACTATAAATGGGAAAGTCTGACTTAAGGAGATTCTGAGGGCCTGCAATGTACTGAAACAATATAGCTCTCTATTTTTATTTGTGAAGATCTTTACGTATGAGAAAGAAAAAAAGATATACGTCATTTATTTTGCTAGACCAGTATTCATTCTTAGGGTTTCTATGGATATAGTTGCATTGGTGCATTATGACAATATAATTTTCATAGGCTGACAGGAATAAGACTGGTGGTTTTGGAAATACAGTGATACCTCCCTACATTGCCATTTTGCTATTGCTATCTCAGGCTACTGGAGACAGAACAAGAGGACACAGTCTCAAGGTCTGTCAGGGGATGTTCAGGCTGGATATTAGGAAAAACTTTTTCATTGAAAGAGTGATCCGTCATTGGAAGGGTCTGCCCAGGGAGGTGGTGGAATCACCGTCCCTGGAGATGTTTAAGAGTCGGCTCGATGAGGCACGTGGTGACATGGTTTAGATGATGGGATGGTGATAGGTAATAGGTTGGACTTGATGATCTCAAAGGTTTTTTCCAACCTTGTTAATTCTGTGATCTTTGTGGGGATTTTTTCTGCAAAGACTCCTCGATTCTTCACGGTATTTCCCGGTCTGCGCATGCCCAGAATGTTTCTGCTGACTGGCAGGGTAGGACTGGCCTGGTATGGGGGGCAGGACTGCCACGTCCTGCACAGCAGGGCGGCTCACTCAGGGACTGCCTAGAGTCCCTCCCTTATGAGTGTTGTAAAGGTTACATGGTGTCAAAACTTTATAACAGCCACTTGCTGCAGGGTCGTGATGGGTCTCCCTCCACCTGGTATGAGTGTGCAGGAGCCACCACTGCCCGTCCTAGTTCCAGATCCCACTGACCAGAGTGCACGGTGGCAAGTGTTGATCTCCTGGGCTGATAACACGAGGGTGGAATGCTCCCCAGTTCTCTAGGGCTAAGGGGTGCGGGATAATGGGCATGGTTTATTTGCATATTCATGAACTGCCTCTCCTCAAGGATCAGGGACTTCTTGGCAGCTGAGAAGACCTGACCCCCTGCCAGATTTGTGGTATTACTGTGCTAACATATGACAAAAATACTAGTTGTGACTGCTAGACAACAGATATGGTAATCACATAAAAAATAGCAATTATATATATTCAAAGAAACACATTACTTTGGCTAAAGGAGTACAGAAAAAAAAAACTTTCTGCAGGCTATTGATACCTATTAATTTTCATTAATAAAATGAGAATTTTGTTTCACAGTGTTCCCAGATCTATGAGGGCACCTGGAGACAACACAAAAGGTATTGGGAAGTGAGCACTGATGGATTTATTGGAACACCAAATACACTCATTTGTACTGTAGTTACATGTGAGATTTAGACACTTTTTTTTGAGTTGGTTCAGATACAAGGTTTTCTTTTTCAACCCACATTGTTTGCCTAGCCTTAGTGATCTGCACAATAAAGGCTTTAAAATTGGAGAAGAACAAGTGGTTGTCTATTTGGTAAACATCCCTTGCTTATATAAAATATATAGTCAGCGCTTTGGCTCACTTCCAGAGACTGGAATTGGGACTGAACACAGCTGAAGAGATAGAAAAAGTAATCAGAGTATAAAATAGTTCTGACCAGAAATCTCAAGATTAGTCAGTTGTGGAAATAGCTGTTACCTGAAAGTCTGTGATTTTTATTCACATACAGTGAATTAAACTCTTTGCAGATAGATTTCTCTCAATATTTCTAAAGTCATTTTTCTTTTCTCCTGGATCCTTAGACAGCCAAAGAGGGAGATCAAGAATTCCTGAAAACAGCGGAATGAACGTCAGTTCAATCTTTACTTGACACAAATGCTCAGATCTTCTTTTTATAAGTTTATTATTCTAAATTATTTCCCACAACCCTGGGGTATTCCTGATTTTGACTGCCTTTACTTTTCATGACAATAAAAAATTGCAGGAAAAGGGATAGTAGACTATTAATACCAGACTATCACCTACTAATTGTGCAAGAATAAACTGTAGTAATTTTAAAGATTGTTTGATGCTAGAGCTTTGTATTTTAATGACATGAGTGGAAATGAAAACGAAGAGTTAGATAAATGTCTTTTTCTAGAAATAAGGTCCCAACTAACCTGAATGACACAGCCAAAATTTGTGGTTAAAGTTTGTAGATAACTGCAGAGATGAACTTTATAGGGAATGTCATACAAACTAAAAATTGTCTTTAATAATGTGTAACAAGGCATTGGAAGTGAGGGCAACAGAATATTGAATAACTCCTTCTTAAATTAGGGCTGAATAATGCACAACTTCTATTTAAAAGAGGAGATTGTCATATGATTAGTCTATATCAGAATGTGTAAATTGAAAAGGCAGTGAATTAGGTGATCTCATTAACTGGTCTACAGCATCTGCAGATGTTGAACAATGACTTTGTAATATTAATGGTGTTATTTAGCGTAGTGGTTTGGGCAGTGCTGTTGTATCTGTGCTGTTATTGAAGGCAGTCAGTGTGGCCAAGTCTAAGGCATTGAGGTCAGCAGGAATGACCAGAATACAATTCGGGCTCACCATTAACACTGAGTGAATCTGTTCAGCTCTGAATGCTGCTGTTTCTGTAGCCCACCACCTAAGGATTCAGCTGAATGTGATCCAGAGCTAGTTTTGTGCATGACTGCCCTGCAGGGCTTGGTTTCACTGAGGAAACTGTTAAGAAATAAGAAAGTATGTAAACTAAAGCCATGCAAGATAAAGTAAAAACAAACAGCAGTGCAGTAGCTGAGAAACTAGCCACCAGCAGCTGAAGGATACAAGAGGAAAAATAGTGACATGAAAAAGGATAAAACAAATAAGACAAAGCAGAGCATTATAAGACACCAACTCAGCAACATCAAGAGTCAGTCAGTTCCAAAACTTAACAGATCCAACCCTTCCCCAGTGAGCTGACAGTTCCCCGGCTGGGAGAAGCCCATCAGCTGCCCCCACAATGGGACTGGTAAACAAATTAATGCTTATATTACTTGCATGTTAGTGCTTGTTATTTACTATGTTAGCTAATGAATGATATCTGAGTAATCTTAAACTGCATATATTTTGTGTGCAAGATAAAAGATGTCCAAATAAAAGTGACTCTGTACACATTCCCACCCTTGTTTCCTCACTGGTAATATGCAGTAGTGCAGTGATTCCATGATTCCAGATAAGAAAGAGGCCCTATTGTCCACTCTAGGTTCTGTTTCAATGTGTTTCAAATAAGAAAATGGAATAAAAATGTTAATGTTTTTAATTGTTTGGTATTTTATTCACAACTAGAAAAAAAATGAATTCTTGTCCTGACCAGATTAATACCTTCCTCAAGGATGATGGGTGAAGAGGTCAGAGATTAATAATAAGAATCATTGTATATGTTGAATGTCTAAAAGAAGAAATTAGAGGCTGTTTTACGAGTAACATGAAGGTACATCAAACACTTAACTTTAGTACATACTTAATATAATTGGTAATATTTTTTTGTTAAAATATAGAGTATATAGTGCAAAACCATGCTTTATTTAACCATTTTATGCTGTTGAAAAACAACATAAACCAGCATCTGAGCTGAGGAAATAAAAAGGACTTGTGAGTCAGACAACTTTGTTTATAATGAATTCAGCGCATTAAATCTGGCAGCAGCAGATCACAAAAAGCAGAATTCCCACAGAGATGCAGAAAGATGCTCCATGTGAGTTTTTGCTGATCTTTTCAGTTGGGGATGAAAAGAAATTGCTCGTCTCTCTTTTAACCCTGAATTTTCTCATTTCCATAACAAAATATTGGCAATTCCTTTATATAACCTTTATCCTGTGATATTAAGATTACTTATCCAAAATGAATGCCTGCTAGGCTGATATGACACTCATAATGTTATGAATTTCCTTGCGATTTGCAATTTTTCATTTTACATTCTACATTCTGTAAAAATATTGATTTTTCCCATACTCTGATATATTTGGAGTGTTTACTGAGAATCCAACTGCTGGTCTGTTAGTATTCCTTTCCTATCTATGAGGTGGTTTACGAGATCTATAACACATTTTAAGACATTCAATTTAATTAATACCATTTTTATCAGTTTCAAATAGGATTTAAAGGTGAAACAGATGAGGTTCAAAAGGTCTTGAGACTACGCATTTGAAAATGAAACTTTTGACTTTCAAAAGTGCATCAAAGAGCCTGATTCAAAAAGTTTTTGAGGTTTTTTCGAAGTTTTGAGGCTGAAGTGCACCAACTGGGTTAGGATATGTTTCTAGCTCAGGCACTGATAAGATGAAGCCTCCTGTATTCGAGCAAGAAGAATGAAGACAGTCTTCTTCCATATCACTACAGGCAATATACTTGAAGAAGGAATAAATGAGTTCTAGAGATTATCATACTTCATCAGGATAATTTACATCTGTTAATGTCAGCTGATCAGATCTTGGGCCTAGAAGACATGGGAGGTTGACACTGGATGTTAGGAAGAAATTTTTCAAAGAGAGAGTGATTTCTCATTGGGATGGTCTGCCCAGGGAGGTGATGGAGTCGCCCTCCCTGGAGGTGTTTAAGAAGACTGGATGAGGAACTCAGTGACATGGTCTAGATAATGGGATGATGTGATACGGAGTTAGGTTATTTTATATATATATATATATAAAAAAAGATGATGATGACATGACCCTGAGATTGACACCAGGGTTGTGGGTTCAATCCCTGTATGGGCATTCACTTAGGAGCTGGACTTGATGATCCTTGTGGGTCCTTTCCAATTCAGAATATTCTGTGGTTCTGTGAAATTGTTATTCCATTGGAAGAAGTAGGAATAATCATACCAAGAATGAAACTGGATCCAATCTTGACACGGGTTAAATAAACTTGCATGGATGTCTTCCTTAGTAGAAGTAAGCTGAATGATAAATGTCCTTCTCTGTTTGAAAGAAGGCAAGAATATAAAGGGATTAATGAATTAAATTAAGAGAGAATAGCAAAGAAAGTGTGGGAGAAGCAAAGGAAAGATATAATTTTGTTTTAAACCAAGAGCTCACAGTTGCACAGCAATATTAACAGTTTGTTCAATTGGCTCTGATTAATGATTAATTATTTTGGACTCACTCAAAGCAACTTTAAATACCTTTTACTTCACAAGGATGTGCATTTTGCACCTGTTTGAATATGACTAAAATTTATTAACCACTAAAATCTGTTGTGAAATCTGAGAAAGATGAATTCCAGAATATCCTGAATATTCCCAGCATTTTACAATGGTTTAGAATATTTAAAGACTTTAATTTGGAATTCAGACTTGAAACCATACTATATACTATTTAAAGCTCCAATCTTTTGTACAGATTCTGAAACATCTGAAGAGTTTAATTAAAAAGAATTCTATTTTTTCCTAATACTAATTAAGTCCTTTGTATTTCTTTCTTATAAAAATATTTAGAGCAGAGATTATATAATAAAATATATGGTTCCCATTGCATGTAAATATGTATCACCTTTTTTTTGTCTTTAGAAGTTATGGTGCTGGATAGATAATAAATATATATCAGCTTGCAACTAGTTTGCTGAGGATGTGTTACTGTAATAAACAATCGCCAAACTTGTACATTTTCTGAATTTTTTTTACCTCTTCAAATATGTTTATAATACGTCTTTTGACATTGAGCTAGTAGATACAACTTAAGAAACAAAATTGATGTACTCCTTCATTTTCTGTGTGAAGTTTAGCGCAGGTACGCTAAATAAATTCTTGTACTGTTATTCTCCTAAGATATACCTTTGAAAAGAATATTTGGGTTTTTTTTCTATGACCCGAAATTTAATATGCTACATGCTCTAGTTATTAATGCTTCTTTAAAACCTGTAATGAAAAAAAAAGGTCTGGAGAGAAAGAATTGCTTTTAGGCGATGCATTTACCTCTTTATTCTTTTATGACATTACTTGGCTTTAACATTCCCTTTCATTTGTTGTCTTGCTTGTTTTCATGTGGGAATGATAACTGTGAGGTGACGAAAACAATTCAGTTTTCCTTGTAAGGTTTTTAGCCTACTGAACCGCTGTACTACCCTACTGACTCAGTAACTTCACAGTAGAATAAAAGGTAACACGTGGCAAACATTTTAGGAAGGGATTATAGAATTTCTGAAGCAGTAGTAGAAAATGTGTATCACCCCAAGTGCCATTCGTACGTGGCCCAATGCATTCCCGGCCTTTACTTGCATGCTGATAAGTCAGCCTCTGCTTGACTAAAGATTTGGAAATATTTAAAACTATCTCAGACTTTATAGCAATATAACCCTATCAACCTTAAAAGTTCTATTTTTTAGCTTATGAAGGCCAAATTGAGTTCATCAATGGGAAAAGAAATACCAGAATGATGGCAAGTGCGTTGATTTGAGAGACTAACACTGAGAAAATAAGAGGGAAAAAATGGTGTTGTACTTTCTTTCCCAATATTTCCTAGGTACTCAGTTTATAGAAAAGGCATAGCAAATTTGCAGACTTAATCCTTCAGTTTTCTACCACAAGAGTTAGCCAGTTAGCAGTATATGAGTGGATGTAATGTTTAGAAAACTCAAGTATATTTACTGGTAACCAGATCATAAAAAACTGTAGGTAATAAATTGTCTAGAGCAAAAGTGACAGCAATTATGGTTAACTTATTTTAAAGGCCGTCTTGAGAATGACAGTTGAAAACATTGCATAAAATTTGGTGGTTAAAAAGAGCAATATAAATATTTTGTTATTAGAGTCTTTTTTTGAAGACAGCATAACTAAACGATGTGTATGGAGTAGGAAAACATTCACAATGAATAAATGACAGATTTATTTTACCACTCACAATCCAATTCAAGATGAGTGCCACTGTGAGAGGATTAGCTAAGTGAATGTAGTGGAGGTCAAAAGACCCAGGAGACTGAGTCTGTACAAGGATGACATGCCTGAATGTGACAGAAGAACCTACTAATATATACAGGTGATTAAATACATTGGAAAAACCGCACTCTGTATTAGTGTTGTGTTGTCTCCTGCTATCACAGGGAGTATTTTTCCCCTATGATTTATGGCCTTTAATCTAACTCATTCTTGTTTACCCGAGTTCACTGAATCCTTGAACGAAAAAAAGGAATTATGAGGAAAGAAATTACTTGCCGTGTTTTGAATATGCCAAAATTGATCTAACATGGTTTGCAAAAGAAAAGGAAGTAGTGAAAGTTTCTGGTAGGGCAAAGAGATGTATGTGAAAAAAATTTTTCAGACAGTTTTTGTGCACTGCTAAAATGTGAGTTTTGATGTTCCTAAGGGTAGTAAGGATAAAGCATCATAAAAAAGGCTGAGTTGACACAGGTTACAGTGATCACTCAGAGTTCATAATTTGCTTTTTCCGCTACATTTTACAAAATGTCTTTGAGGGATTAAGAAGCTGCTGAATGTAAAGTAAATCCGTGAATGCAGATAATGTGAAGGGAAACAGCAGTCCGCTACTCTGCTAATTAGAGATCACCTGGAACTGATCTTTGTAAATTGTGAATAAAAATAGAGTTATACAGTGAGCCCTCAGGTTTTGTAGGTTCACGGGTCTGGGACCGGGCTGCGAATTGTGGTTTGTGAAGATAGCAACAGGACAGGGCTGAGACTGAGACATGCCGCTCATGACTTGCTTCCTGGTTCCCTCCCTTCATGGCCACAGCTTCCTCCTTCACGACCCCTAGTGGCTCCTGGGCAGAGCTTTTAAAAAATATTCATGAGCTCATTTACATATTCATGAACTGCCTAGGTTTTCTGCGCATGTGCACACCCCTGCTTTTTCTGAAAAATGAACAGTGAAGTATTGAAATTACAGAGAGGTGAACTGTGGATAAGCAGGGATCTTCTGTAGTACAAAATCTGGTTTGAAATGTAGATTTAGTTCTGTGGTATACTTGCATACCCTAAAAAACTTACTATAGTTTTTTAATCACTCAAAGTATTAAACCCAAGAGAGAATAAAGGAAACATTTATAATTAAGTTTCTGCAGTAGCTGGGCTCTGCCATCTTTTTGTTGCAAACAGAATTCAAAATGAATTTTAGATATTTTAAGCCATTTGTATTTTGACTATTATGTACTTTCTCCAATTCATAAAGTGCATCCTTACTCTGGAAGGGCTTGTTTATGGTTTTATACACTGAAGTCAACAAAACTGAAAACTATAAAAGCAAATAAGTGTGAGTCTTGGTAAAATATGTAAATTTACTCTGTAGATTAATTCTCATTTGATGTGTTTTGCTGCAGTGTTTTGTTTGAGTTTTCATTGTTCTTTGAAAGATCTAACAATTTATAAAAAGAATTCATGTTGACCTACTGTGACCCTTTTTGAAAACTCTTAATCAGATGGGATTTAACTTCTTTTTTATAACATTAAGAATCAACCTCCTAGGGAAAAAAATAATTAGGCATTTTCATTGGGTTTTTTTGAAGGGCGTTGTTGCTCTTGCAGGAGCTCAGGGAGGTGGCTCACACACAGCACTTTGAGTACTCTCTTGCTATACACTGTTTAAACAATCTGTCTGTTAGAGTGGAAGAGCAGTTGGATGTCTGTGTCACTTGTGTTAATAGTACTGGTTTTTCCCCCCCACAAAAAAAATTCAAACTACAATTTCATGGTGGAAAAGGGATTTTTGACAGATTTTTTGATATGTTTTTTATTTCAAAACCGTTGGGAAAAAAAATCACTTGTGCTTTTTTTTTTCATCTCTCCATTAGACCTGTTCTTTTATGCTAGAAGGAAAGTGGGAAAATACTTTTACTTTCATCAGAAATGTGTTAAAATCTGACTAAAAATACATTTTACACATGTCTGCGCACAAAACAATATGTTTCAAGGTGAAAGTAAAAGGGAAATGTTGGAAAATTGTAAGCCCTTACCACAATAAAACTTAAAGTCTCTCTAAATATATACAGAAGTTCAATATTTAAAAGAAAATATTATCTGACTTTTTTTTTTTTAATAAATAATGAACTGATAAAAAATGATAGGCATTCCTGAGGGAGAAAGACACAGAATTTTGGGGAATGAGGATGACTTGTATTGAGACATATTTATATTTTGTTGTACTTGGTTTTTCATTTGTTCTCTGGTGGAATGCAAGCCCAAAAATCATCTCATCTGCTGTAATATGCAGCACAAGATGTACATTACAAATCTGAAGTGGTCCAAGAGAGTAAGGGCTTTCCCATAACTTAATATATTTAGGATGTTGCAGGGGAGAAGAAAACAGGTGTTTGGCAAGAGAAGGAATTTTTGGAAAGGTCTGGAGAGGTGTCTTTCTTCCATAAGCATTTCTTATCATAGGTGTTTCATGTATGGGTTTGAATTTTTCCAGTGACAATGTAATAGGCACTTCATCATGTAAGTTGAAAATTTTTACTCTTGTATAATTTAAAGAGAAGTCCTTATGTTCCTTGCAGCAAAATAAACCTGCACTCTGACACTCTCTTATATCTCCCTCTGGTTTATTCACGTCTGGAGCAGCTTTGCAATTAGATTATCATCTTCCACTAGGATACAAGTTTTGATTCCATCATTACCTCAAATTAATTAACTTAAGAGACTTTTAATCATCATATTCATCAAACTGTACGATAATTATGTTATTCTTGATCCTTAAATTTCTTTTGTCTTAATTTTCAACCTGAATTTTTTTAAGCAGGGCTGTGGAGTCACTGGTAAAACTTGGACTTTTACATCTGAAATAATTTTATTAGATTCTGACATTCCCCATTCTAGTTTAGGTGGGATATGTTTTACAACTGGCTTTTAAGGACATTTGTTTTCTCTAAGTGACTACTTTCATTCCTCCCCCCAATTTTTATCATTTTTCTTCTCATGTATGAAAGCTTCAATTTCAGTCATCCTTTCTTATTATGTCATTACATTTTTAATCTGCCTGTGCATTTTTACGATCCTTTTTTATTCTGTCTGAGCTGATTTGAGCATCCAGTAAAAGGGCAGGATTGATGGATTGGCGCTGAATTTGGCACAGGAGAAAATTAGAGGAGGTTAATATGGCTGAAAAGGTGCTCCAATTTTAGGCATATTAATGAGAAAGAAAATGGGATCATACAAAGGGAAGTGCAAAACAAAAGAGAAATTGGCACATGAAGTTAACAGACCATGAGGTGTGTATGGAGGAATGTCAACAAACGAAGACATGATATACACAAATTGGACTGTGCCTTGATATGCATTGTGAAAAATATAAAGCTGGAGAGGATTCTGAGAGCTAAAAAGACTGTCAGAATGGAGGGCATTTTCAGACTTGTTCCTTTCCAAATATTAACCTATGAGACTTTACTCTAGGACATGTTTTTCAACTTACCTTTTGTTCAATTTGTATTAAAAATACTGCAAATAGAAAAGACCAATTTTCCTTCTCTGTCATTACAGTAATATCACCATAGAAAGTACTAGAAAACTTACCACAGTTTTTACACCAATAGAATAAAATGCAGGATTTTTTTCCCTCAGTTTAGGTTGCTATTAGTAGTGTCTGCTCTTCTTTCATGTATTAGTCTACTTCCCTATGTTACTCATGTTATTTGTCTTTGGTGTTCAGAAATAATCTGCACTGACATTGAGAGACGAGCGAAAAATACTTAATAAGATTTGGTAATATTGGTATCTGCATCTGCTGCTACCTTTGCTCTGGATGCCTGTTTTTGTCTCTCTGATACTTGCCTCAGTCCTTGTCTTTTTATACAGAATAATGCACAAATATAATTCTTGGTGTATGGGTACTAGATACAACTGCTTATTGATTTTGGTATTTCATTTCTTAAAATGTAATGAGACCTTGTCTGGTAAGAGAAGGGTAACAGTCACAACATGTTTATGACTCTGTATGAACACCACATGCAGCACAGGACATGGAGTGTTCAGTAGGAATATTATGAGAGCCTATATTTGCATCATGGTGATCTAAGAGCTGTCTGGATGTACCTTGTGCCCCTTTGTGTAGCCATTACTCCTCCTTTATTTGGAAATCATACAAATCCATAGTAATGCATTAATCACAGAATCACGGAATATTATGAGTTGGAAGGGACCCACAAGGATCATCTAGTCCAACTCTTTTAGATTCAGATTACATGTATATGACCCGTTGATATTTTTCCTTTTTCCCTCTCCTGTCCCATTGAATGCATGTGATCTGATTCTCATTGGCATGTTAACTTCACTGCTGTGCGTGTTCTTGTCACCAGACTCAAACCTCTCTGCAGAAAAGAGGAAAATTTAATGGTAAGTACTTCCTTGAAATGAATCAGTCTGTGTTTATCAGGTAATTTTACTGATGAAACATGAATAACAACAGGTGAATTACTGAGAAGATTGATGTACCCCGGGGTTAAATACAGGTATCAGAGAATAGAAGTTTTATTAGGGAGCACTATTAGTTAGGTCTCCTCTATATGAGCCTGACCCCAAAAGGTCCAAGAGAGATCTATAGAACTTGGGTTCTATACACTTCAGAAAGAGACTGGTTAACAGCATCAAATTTCCAAGGGAAGAGATGTAATGCAGACAGAGGCAGTACTTTAGAGCTTTGGTTGGGAAAGCATGGCAGCCTGCAAACCATCTCAATATAAATTGTTTCAGTGTGTTGAAAGGGGAAGTGCAGTGCCAACCGCCATAAAAATAATTGAGAAGGACCGCAGAAAATTATTTTAAATGTTTGTTATTCCTTTCATGGCTGATGTCAGCCACACCTTTACTGTTTAAATGTCATAGACATGGAGGAATGTTCAATATTTTTCATCAATGTCTGTGAGCAGGTACTGAACAGACAGAAGATAGTGTGCGTGCCTACTGTGAGTCTATGAAAGTCTATATTTTCCAGAGAGTAGCTCTGCTGTGTAAGTCAGATCAAGATAAAATCTATGCATCATTTAAATTCTTTGCTTGAGAGCAAAACTCTCACTAAAAAAAAATAAAAATAAGGGTTGATCAGAGCTGCATTATGCATTGTTGGCTTTGTTCTAGCAAAACACAGGTTCTTTTTTCTACTATAGCAACAGTTCTCTGTTTTGGTCTTTTGTGGTTTGGGTTGTTATGGTTTGGGGTTTTATATTTTTGGTTTGAGGGGGTTTTTTAACCCCTCAAAAGCTGTAGTGCATAACTTTTGCACAATGTGTGGCATTCATCCTGCTGCTTTTCTGAAATAAAACAGCTTTTGAGGACAGTAACTGCTATGCAGCATGGACTTTTAAACAAGGAATGACCTATTTTCTTGCTTCTGTGTTCACTGCTGCTTCCCAGAACCACAAAAAGAGACTGAGGGAGTAAGCTACTAGGAATTAGGTAATACTCTTGAGATGGAATAGCCTCCTTGTCATTTTATTGCTGCTTTTCCTCTTAAGACAGGGTGAACACTGTCTACTGCTGAAGCCTTACTTTTACGACAAGAATCCTCTTTCCATTTTGGACTGCTTAGGTGAAACAGACATTACGTCGTTAAAATGAAAATAAAAATCCAATGTATTAGCTTCCTTATATGTCAACATGGAGCGGTGATGAACACAATCAAATTTATCTTCTGAGATATGTTGTTTGTGGTCTGTTGTTTGGATAACATAGTGGGGAAAAGGAAATGAAACTAAGGCGTCAGAGATGGGGTTATGGATTGTTTTCATAAGAACTATGACCAAGGCAGTGTAAAAACTCACAGTATCACAGATAAATTAATACCTTTATGAGTTTGAAAGGGTAAAGCCCATATCACAAAATGTGACTTGGGGATATGAATACAGATATTGTAGTAAAATAAGTGTAAGCATTTATTTAGAGAAAAACCTACATCAAGGGAAATGTGTTCTGGATCAGATTCTCACAGCCAGTCTGTATCTTTGCATTTTTTTTGGGAAGAATCTCACATTCACTCAACTTCCCTTGACAGCTAGATTGTAGTAGCTCTGCAACCCAGAGGAGCCAGGATTTGTGTAAAACTGGCTCCTTGGACCTGGAGAGCCAGTTGTAAGTAAAATCCCAAAAGAAAGAAGTATTTTGGGATTATTTTAAAAGCTAAAGAACTCACAGTTTCAATATTGTAATGCAAACTAAACCAGTTTGTTTAGTTTAAATAATGGCTTATATTTGATAAAATAAAACATATCTAAAAGAGAAACCCAATGGAACAATCATTTAATAAGAAATAGAAGTGTAAGAAATGTTTGTTGTCCTTTTGCTGTGATAATTTTATGCCACAGCAGGACATGAACTCAAAATAAACAATTATGCACTATAAATACCCAGAAAACCAGAACACTTTTTATACAAAAGGAAATATATTTTCTGTAGCTACCCTTAGTTTTTCTTTATTGTGCTTGGAGTAGGAGTAAAAAAATACCCGGACAACTCCCCCACTCACTCACACCCCAGGGCTGCGCCTTTATCAACTATATATGTGTCATATCTTATACTAAATAAATAATGCAGGTCTTTTCAATGTGTGTCTTGAAATGTAACAGTTTCTTTAAAAAATCCTAAACTACTTCTACATTTCATAAAAATCTGTTGTTTTGAGTGGAAATGTCCTTAGCAGTTAAAGCGATGATCTCTAAAGATTTGAAGGAAAATGATTTATAGAGTTGGAAGTAAACTGAGGGTGATACTAAATAAGTATAAATTGCAAGCAATTATACTTGAGTAAATCAAATTAAACTAATTCACTCTGATGGAAGTGAGCAATGACTAAGATCTTACGTTACAGATTGCATATTTAGAGAAAAAGTTGACAGAAAGAGTCACCGTTTTAATGTGTAACTTTCTGGTGAGTCACATGCTAAAAATTGTAATTTGAGTTCAGTTTTTAATGGCAGGTATTTGTAGTGATATCACTTTAAACTGTAAAACATTTTAAAGCATTCATCATTGCTCAGAAAGATGCAGATGTGTGTGTCCCCAGTATCTCAGAGCATCTTCAGGCATAAAGACTATGATTGCTGCACTCTTTCAGAAATACAGAGAAATATAGTAGTGCATTGGTGTAGGTGGCAAGGTTTTGGCAGTGGGAGAACTGGAGGGGTGACCTGTGTGGGAGGATGTCAGGAGGATGTGGGAGGATGCTCAATGCTGGACGTAAGCTGGCTCCAGAACAGATCCTCTGCAGAACCCTGCTGAGCTCACCACTGAATGAGGAGGTCAGTGACATGGTCTAGTTGGCGGGGAGTTGGACTAGATGATCCTGTGGGTGCCTTCCAACTTGGAATAACCTGTGAACCTGTGAACCTGCGAAGTTAAACACAAACATATTTAAACAAAGGAGGAAATCATCAGCTGGAGAGAAGTAGGAGGAGGTGGTGGGGTACGAGCAAGCAACAGCAAAGAGAACACCAAGGTCAGAGGAGGAAAACTTCAGATCAAGCTCCTCAAAGCACAAGAATGGTCCTTTTCAATTTTCCTCTGGAAATCAAGGAAGTGTGGGGGAAGAGTAAGTACTTCTCAATGAGCTCTTTTCTCGTAAGAGCTTACAGGTAACTCTGGCAAGTGGCGCAGTAGTCCCATTGCTTTTTCAGTGGTACATAACTGAGGAAGTGTTGAAGTATCCATCTGAGTAAGATCAAGCTATGTAAAACCCAGATACATAAGCAATTATATGGGAGACTTAAATGCTCTCTTAACTTCCTTTAATGGGTAGCTGTAGAGAAGACGGAACCACTATTCTCAGAAATGAACAATGAGAGGACAAGATGCAAGAGGTGAGAGCTTCTGCAAGACAAATTCCAATGGGAACTAAGGAAAAAGTTCTTCAGTATGATGAAGGATTGGATCAGATTGTACAAAGAAGTTGTGGAATCTCTGTCCTTGGAGTCACCAGAACTTCAGCTGGATTGGACTCCGAACAACCTCAACCAGCGTCAAAGTCAAACCTGCTTTGTGCAGGATGTTGGATGACATAACCCCAGAGATCCCTTCCAGTTCAAATTGTTCAGTGATACGTCTGTCTCCAGGTGGTCATTGAACAACCTGTTTTCCTGTAGCACATTTACAGGAATGCAGGCAGGAATAAGGCAAACATGTCCACCCTGAGAGGCAGGTACCACCTGATTCCCTATCAGCAATACTTGTCAGGAATAGAAGAATTATCATGAGTTGGAAAGATATACTCTGCAGAACTAAGAGAGGTAGAGGGACTAGACAGACAGTTTTGCTTTGGTTTGTGACAATTGGAAATGCTTTCAATCAATACTTCTGTAAGTAATTAACTCACTAAAAGTTAATCATTACTGATTTTTTATTGAATCAAAGAGTAGATTAATATGCAATATGCAAGTAAACTAACTGCCGAATCCTTTTTTGTAATATAAAATCATTCTTGGTGACAAAGATTTACTTATTTTTAAAAATATTTTGCTAATTTATTCTTAAACATTTAAAGCATAAATATAACAAATTTAACAAATTATATTATCTGAGTTCCATGACATTTTTTAAAAGTAATTATTTTACAGCCCAAATTTTATAATGAGAACAGTCATGCTCTGTTTCAGAGGAAAACCACTATATGCTGCATAAGCACAATTCTGTGCAAATATCACCTGATTAGGAAACTGCTAGGGTTTTTTTAATGAACATTCCCTTTAGATTATTTTAACACCATTATAATGAAAGACAATTAAATACTGAAAGAGTTAATGCTGAAAGAACACATGCTGTAAAATATTATGTCCTAAGAAATGACTAGAATGTACTTCTGAAAATATGAATATTGTTCTTCTCTAAGTAAAAATCCAGCACTCATTTTCTGATTGAAATTTGTTTGGGGTAGAATGATAAAATCTCAAGATCAGAGGATTAAAGAGTGAGTCAAGTGTCTTACTGAGGCAAGTGCCTAGAATGGATAATATTAATAATTTGGCATTGACTACTGAATCACAAATGTCGACTTTTTTTATGACCTGCTTCCAAATGCTAATAGCTAAAAATAAATTTTAAAAAATGCTAAAAATGACTTCCATGTCAACATGCAGCAGACACTCACAGAAAAGCATAAGTACTAAGGGACCAATGTAAATCTCGTGGATCAACCCCTCCGCAGAGTGGGGCATAGGTTTGTAATATGTCCTGTACGTTTAATGAGTTATGGGTAGATATAGCCTGATAAATAATCCAATGTAAAATAGCACTATATCATAACACAGAAGTCTAAATGTACCTTCAGAATTGAGAGTACACGTTTGACTAATGTAAGCAGCAGTGTGCATCTTGCTTATTTTTTCATGAAGTGATATCCTTTCAGTAAAGTATACAAAGGAAAATGTAAAAGAACTTTGCTACAGATTTAGCCTAGAAATCCACAATTTCACTTAAGAACAACTTTGTTCATGCTTTTTTTGAAAATATGGAGCAAAAGAGTATTATGGAAACAGGGTCACATGATGCTCAGCTAACTCTGCTGAATCTAATGAGCAGTGTTACTCCCTTTTTACTTCTTAGAAAACTGTCTGAGAAGGGAATTTTGTGGGGAAAAATATTTGCCCCATCCTGCATATGTAATGATGATAATGGATTATATGCAGTTAACTTCAGCAAATTCTGACCCAAAGAAAATGGAAGAGGAAGAAGGTAAACGAGGGAGAAAGAGAATAAATATTTACATCCTGTTCTACATTAACAATGCTTCAAACACTGCGCAAAAATAGAGGAAGACAATGCAAACCTCCCACAGTTCTAACTATGTATACAGATCTGAATTTAAATATGTGTTGTATATTTTTGCAAGACCTTCACATTTTCCAGTTGCCATAAAAATGTTTTTCTCCTGTGTAAAGATTTATTTCTACTTTACAGAAGAAATTCACAACATATTTTTTTGGTTCATAAACAACTAGATTTATGCTACAATATAATTACTGTTTCTTACATAATTACTGTTCTCTGAAATGTATTCCCTGCAGCTTTGTGCATTTCTTATTATCGCAGGTGTTTTGAGATTCTTCCATCTCTTAGTATAGAAAACAGAAAGCATGTTATAAAAGTGACCCACCTGATCTCCTTTTACGACCCAGTGACCCGACTGGTTGACGACAAAAAGGCTGTGGATGTTGTGTATCTGGACCTTAGCAAAACCTTTGACATGGTTTCCCACAATAAGCTTCATGAGAAACTCTCAGAGCATGGACTGGATAGAAACACTTCATGCTGGGTTAGGAATTGGCTGGATGGACGAGCTCAGAGAGTGCTGGTGAATGGTGCCACATCCAGCTGGCAGCCAGTCACTAGCGGAGTCCCACAGGGGTCAGTGTTAGGCCCGGCACTGTTCAACATCTTTATTGACGACATGGACGAGGGAATTGAGTCCATCATAAGCAAGTTTGCAGGTGATACCAAGCTGGAGGCAAATGTTGAACTGCCAGAGGATAGGAGGGCCCTTCAGAGGGACCTTGACAGGCTGGAGAGATGGGCAGGCTCCAACAGTATGAGGTTTAACAAGACTAAGTGCCGGGTTCTTCACTTTGGACACAACAACCCCATGCACCGCTATCGGCTGGGGGAGGAGTGGCTTGAGAGTAGTGAAGTGGAGAGGGACTTAGGTGTAATGATNNTGTGCGACTGTGGGGGATCTAGGTTTATGTTCACCACTCTGGGGCGTGCGTTCGTTCTCTGTACGGGTGTTAGGTGGTGAGTTGGACTAGATAATCCTTGTGGGTCCCTTCCAACTCATAGTATTCTGTGATTCTGTGAAGAGGGCATTAAAAGAACCAAACATGGCAGTTTGGCATATGTTGCTTTTACCATATGAGAAACATTTTAACACCAATATGTAGAGTGAAAGTGTCTGTCAGAGAAAATGGAAGAAAGAAAATTCTGGTTTCTTAATTTTTCACTCATAAAGGATCCACTTCCGAATCTGTTGAAATAAAAATATTTTTGGACAGTGCTTGATGTGAAAGGGAAATGGATTGAGATTGTTCAGTAAGGTTTTCTGCAGATTTTTCTGCAAGGTTTTTGCAAGGCAGAACCCCTTCACAATGAAGATGCCAGTCTGAGACTCAGAATAGGACAGAAAAATGTCTGAGAAGAGTGGGATTTTGTTGTTTTCAATTTTCCCATTTTGCTAAGTGGCCTTGGACACATCACCTGGTTTCAGTGTCTTATTGAACATTTCTGTAAGTTGGAATAGTTTCCATATTGTTTTATGTGCAGTAACTAATCCATCAGTACCAAACTTGAAATTGTTTGTAGTGTTGTATCCTGTGTTAACTCTGTTTATCACAAGCCTTATTTTGACTGTAAAAGATATCCTAAAACAGTGCTTCTAACGTCGTTTGTTTCCTGCAGTTGTCAGATATAGTCTCTTCTGTTGAGCCATCACCTATTGCTGCTAGAACTAAAGTCTACTCTCATCCTCAATGATCTTGGAAACATTAATGTCCAAGAAGAGATGAGGAGAATAAGCATTCACAAGTACATCAAAGCCTTGGCTTTTAATATCTTTTGTACCCCCTCTTTAGACTTCTGGGATATAATTTTATTTTTTTTTAAACACCACCAGAGCATCATTTATAGGAAGGTCAGGATAACTTTTAACAGTTTATAAAACTTTTGATGCCGCTCAAGGTGTTCTGCATTCTTGCCTATGCCATTAGCCACTCAAATCAAGGGTGTGTACAAAGACATGCACTAAACCATTTTCATTGTTTGAAATGTAATAAATGTTTCTCTGGCAAAATTTCATTGTTTTTCACTGTATGTAATAAATCATATTACTCCATGTGAGCTTTTCAAAGCAACTTCTATCCAAATTTGCTATCTGTTTCCATGGAAAATGATAGAAGTAGCTATTAGTCTGTGAGCATCTGTTAATGCTGCTACAGATAAATATAAAATCCACATTACCAACTTCCACTTTTTTCTTTTCACTTGCATTTCTAAATTCTGAAACATCTGCTTGAGCTATTTTTCTCCTTGCATCTTAACTGATCCGTTGAAGTAGAGAGAGGTGAGCAAGCAGCTTGAGACTTCAGTTTGAAATATATTAAATAGGAAAAGCTCAAAGGGAAAACATCTGCTGACGTGAAAATGTCTGTGCAGGGCTCGGAGGCAGGGTTCAAAAACTGAGGAATAGGAACAAGAAGCTTTCAGGGTATTTAAAATATGATCCATAGTGATTTTTATAGTTCTCTTAGGTTGTTCAAGCTCAGTACCTGGGTCACACTGGTACACAATGTTGTACTTGTGTCTGTGTTACTTCTGACTTGAAAGAAAACATGAGCTCAGTTGCATAGCATCCAGTTAGCTTCAAAGCTATCATTCATTTTTCACTGTGGCACATGAGGGAGAAATGAGGAGATAATCTTGTACAAAAAAAAAAAAAAGAAATCAAGCTGACTACTGTTCTAATCAAACCTGTTACACTTCAGAGCATCTGTACATCAAGAAGTCCCATTTCACCTTGCCAAGTCATCCACCTGAATCTGAAAAGGGGCTGTGCAAAAGATGAACACGTTAGTCTGTGTGAATTCCCACAATCTGTCCACAATAGCAAAGGTTCACTGAATATACACAGAGGAAAAAAATACCACTCTTTATTCAGTATTTGACAAATGGAACAAGAGGTTGCTCTTCTGTATTCAAGATTATGGAGCCTTGTAATATGGGTCTGGAAGAAACTCTATACCTGATTCCTTGGCAAAGTGATTTATTTTTACATAAAGGAAAATAAAACAAAAGAAAAAAACAAAAACCCAAACCTAAAACCCCCACGGCAGTCCCTAGCCAGACGTTTTAGTTTCAGAGGATTGATTTTTGATTCTTTGTCATTCTCAGTAGAGGGACAGCATGACACCTTTCCTGGTCAGAGGACACCTGTGTGTCTCCATGCCCAGTCGCTACAGTGGAAGGGTCATGCCACAATATGTCCCAGGTGGCTGCTGAGACCCACCGCAACACCACCACAAGACATGCCTTTCCTTGTTACTCTAAGCCCAGCCGGGCCCTGTGGCGTGAGGCTTCAGGTGGGGATGAGTCCTCCACCTGCTTACGCTTAATTAAGGCAGGTCCCTGAGTGTCACCCACACGTGTGTGCAGAGCGCCTGCAAACCGTGACCAGGCACTGCTTGTGTGCGTGCATCTGTTACTGTTTCCATGGCTACAGGTGGGGAAGGCAATGCGGTCTGTGCCCGGGGACTGCCGGCCGGTGCACACGGTGATGATGTAGCCCCAGGAAAACTGCCCCATGAAAGTGAGGCACACGAGGTGGGGCAAGCGCTGTGTGTTCTGACAGGGCAGTGGCGGGATGTTTCCACACTGCTGCCACTGTGCCAGGAGGAGACTTCTGTTCCCCTGCCCTCCGCCTGCTGCAGCAGGGAGAAGTGGTGTTCTGCTGGAACTGTACAGGTAGCGCTGCCTCTCCCAGGACCAGTGGATGTTAAAGGGAAAGAAACTCTGATACCGACATCCTGCCCTGCCATAAACGGCAACGCATGTTGCAGTGTTGCAAAGTTAAGGTTTCCCAGGCTCCAAGAATGCTGACCAGAGCCTGGGAACACCCCTTGCCTGCCATGGAGGCAGCATGACCACACGTGGTGGCAGCAGCCAGGTTGCAGAAGTGGATGGGATGGTGCAGCGGTGGGATGTGCAGCTGAACCACGCTGACAGCTCCGGCGGGCAGGGACGACGTGGGACTGGAATGGCATGGGGATGGCCACTGGGGACGGGGAGTAGGGGAGCAACGGCGCGAGGTTTGCACTGCTGGTGGGGCAGTGCAAACACACACAGTCGCAGCAGCCCATCCCTGGCTGTAAATGTGGAAGCGGCAGCATGGTTGAAGAGAAGCCCAGGGATTCTCGGGATGGGTCTCCCGAGGCAGAGGGGGCACAGAAACACTTCACTTTCTTCCTCTGTTCTTTGAGAGCCCATGGCGAGTAGTCAAAAAGGCTCTCCAGTGCTCCTGATTGGCTGGGGGTGGAGCAATGGGCGTGACCTGCATGCATAGTAATGACCTGCACGTTTGTGAATTTGACATTTCGCGAGAGCTCTGACATGACCCGTTTCTCACAAATGAAGAGCTATAATTGTATCACAAAATTTGCTGAGAAAAAACAAGAAAAAGAAAAATGTGGCTAGAGAGCTAATTCCTTTCCTCCTTTATCAATATGAAAACAAGATATTTCCTTCTAGATGAATGTATGGGTAGTGTCATAAATAAGAAAATTAAGTACATTGTCTTCCAGACAATGAAATCATATACCATACCTCTTAGTCAAGAAGTCACCTCAAGAAGTCACATTATTATCTTTAAGCCTACGGTCCCTGAATATATGAAAAATCAATTATCTTGAGCAAAACAGGGGTGCAAAATATTTGAGCTTGTCCTAGATTGCCTCTACAGTGTTTTATCTACATTTTCTTTGAGAGTAAAAAAACTCCAGTGATTCTATCTGGCTTGTTTAGAGATGAGATGAACCAACTGTGGAGAAGAAACCACTGCCGACACAGGTAATGTCAAATCCCACAAGCAGCAGTACCTGCAGTCTGTGGGCTGTGAGGTCTTTGCTAGGTATTATCAGAAGACATTCGATTAGATGAGATTGGCAAGAAGAGAACATATGTTGCCCACCTGTATTTCTTTTGAAGTGACGTCTATGGAGGATTGCAGATCATTAATTTTTAGAAATTCATACACTATGCAAAAAAAAATTAAGAAAACAGAAAGTCCTGTTTATAAAAAAGAAAAATAAATATACAAGGTACTGTCACACAGTACACATATTCAGAAAAAAAAATATTGTTTTACTGAGCCTCTGAGAACAGAATAACATCCAGAGTTCAAAATTAGTAGAAATTCCAGTTATTTGTAATACTTATAATACTATCAGCCAGCTGGTGCTTGTCTCCTGCAGCATAATTGCCCAGGCAAGGAGTAGAGACTCTACATTCAAGGAGTGCAGAATGCATGTGAGGAGCTAGGGTTTGGGGGCACATTACAAGAGAAGTTTAAAGCAGCAAAAAGCACAGGGAGGACGTTGCTGGGGAAGGTGAAAGAGGGGTAGAAAATTGCAGGGAAAGCCTTCCTGAGGAGCACTGGCTCAGGAAAGCCTGCAGGAAGAGTCTGAGACAGGGATGGAAATGATTCAGAGATGGACAGATGGTCTTCCCAGGTTTCATGGTCTCACGTCATTGTCCCAAAGTCTGAGACATCCTGAAGACCTGAGTGTTAGGAAGTCAAACTGCAGGAGAATGTAGAAGGCAACAAGATCATGAAATGTAGCATGGAGAGAAAGTAGGGTATCACTTTGATGAACTACAAGTGAACAGTGAAGTAGGGTATGGATTCCTTGTAGAGATGTGATAAGTTTACCTATGGCCAAGAGAAGGTATTAATTTTGATCCAACTTTTTTATTTAGTTTCAAAAGGGTTTTGTTAAAAGGGGAAGTATTTAGTAGTGATATTGCCACCTTGTCAGGGTCAACTCTGGAAAGCAAATTACCCTGGGAACTCCTTTTTTTGACATTAATTACTCATGTTTGACAGTGGCAGGAGGGAAAGGGTCTCGTACAGGCATTCAGATGCCTTTGCAGCATGAGAAGAGGGTTACATCATGCCTTTGCCCTTTATTAATCAGTTTCCTTCCTACTTTAAGCCTTTTCCAGGGATACAGTACAGGCAGTTCCAGGGACCCAATGTGAAGGAAACTCTTCCTTTGTGTGGGCTTACGAGATAAGCTATAAAACTACCTAGAAACATACCCAGAGTCTATGACACACACTTAATTTAAAGATGCTGGGAATGGTCTCTTTGCTGTGATCAATTCAGTAACGACTAAATAAGAACATTTACAATAAAGGAGCAGAAGCCACAACCCCTTCTTTTAGAAGTATTAAGCCATTATTATTTCAGTATGTACAATTTACCACCTTAAAATAAGCACTCTTCCTTCCTTGACAGCCTTTGCTGTCACCAAAGAATGGGCAAATTTTAAGAAGAACTTGTTTTCATTATTTAAATTCAGTAATATTTTCATTTCTCATACAAGTGTTTAGAGTTTCTAGCACTTGTTTCAGTTAGATAACGCTACAGTGCCAGCAGCCATCTGCTAATCCTACGAAATGTTTGGGTTAAAACTTAAGCCAACTATTTTAAGCTCTTCACAAAAATGCAGTTGCTTCTAGACTGAAGAAGAAGTCTTCATTTGTTCCAATCTTCTAAACATATAATAAAAAATATCTATATAGAAAGTGAAACTGAATAGCTAAAAAAGTTGGTGTGTATACGAATATTAAATAAACCACAATATGCTAAAGGCTGATTAGTCATAGAAATAATAAATTAAACACATTTTCAAAATTCAGTTATTTCTGTGGGTTAGTACAAGCAGCCTGATTTTGTTATTAAGAACAGTTGGTGTTATTTCTTTCAGAAAAATAGTGACACAATTTCTCTGCATGGCAGTGCTTATTTTGCCTTACCTTTTGAGCCCTTATAAGGCTCAAGGGATTTGTTAGAGAATAAAATTTGGATTCTCCTCCTTTGCTTCCAGTTGAGATCATTTCAAACTCTATTCAGGCATGAAAGAAATAATAATCAGTCTTTTAGACTGGAGAGAAACTCCCAAGAGTCCATTATACATGTAAACTCTTCCATAAATATGAATATCATAACATCTGATAAAAAAGCCACATGAGATAGGGAAGTTTTATTTATTTTTTCTTCAAATGGGAAGATGAACAAAAGATTTTACTGGAAACGTGTAGATAGCAAAAACCTTGGGAAAGTGATATTACCATCTAATCTTAAATTGCTGTTAACAGGTTATTTCTATTGTCCATGGTTAAAAGATAATTGTCCTGAAACTTCCCTGTCCGCTCACAAGGATTTTCCTTTTCAAGGTGTTGGAAGGTTTTTGTCTCTGCTGTCACATGAAAGCTGTCTAACCATATGGGCCAGAAAGGGGAAGGCAATAAGAAACAAAGGAGACTGCTTCCCAGAATATTTTAAAAGGGTATATGAATAATTTTACTCTTTCCTTCAGATAAGCAGGATTGTTTATTTTTCTAAAATCAAACACAATCATATTAACTATAGTAACAGCATATGTTATGCCAGTCTCCTGCTCATTGTAACCACTAACTGTTTAACACAAACTCAATGTAGGAACAGTAGAGGCAGGGAAGGCAGGGCTCCAATCCACAGTCAGCTGCAGCATCCTGGTCTGCTCATCACTCCTGGATGTCCTTGTGTCGGTGTAACTTCAGAGAAAGGCATATGCTCTCTTCAGATAGGAGTATTTACATGTTGGTTAAGGCAGTTTCCCAGGAGGTGAAAAATAAATTTTTAAACCTCTGAATCTGAAAAGAAAGTTGAAACTCTGGCTTTTCATGTCCTGGATAAGACCTGTCTGCCGTGCCGCTTAGCTGGGCAGCACTACAATTGTCACCAGCCAGGCTCCAGAAGTGAGCCTGACTAATGCCTCTGAAATAAAAGAATTAAGGGGGAAAATGGAAGGGAGGGTTTTAGTCTATGAATCAGACTGTGAACAGAGGGAGTCTCTGAATCAGTGTTCTCAAAATGGATGCTTTAGGTTATCCTCCTGTCTAAGAACTTTTACTGGCTAACAACAAGTACATCTTTATGTGCTCGCTGTTTTGGATCCCATCCTGAGATGCCCAAGCCCATGTCTTTGGAAGCTCTATTCTTTCTTCATAAATGTAACTTTGCTGGTACACTGGTTTTAAACAAGTAACTTTAAACACACCCTTTATTGTGTCCAGAGCTAAGTACCTCATGATAAAATTGGGAGTACTGAGACAAAAAGAACATGAAATATATATTATGAAATTTTCTAATATGTGAGGAGAGAAACATTCTTGGATCCCAAGTCAAACTGCCTTTTATCTCATTTGCATCAAGAAAACAGAAGCATTAATAATATACATGTCAAATTAGTGATGGAAATAGCTATGCAATCAAATGATATAATGATGGTATACAAGTGAAGGTGACCTACTAATGAATAACGTGGGAAGGAAAGACTGACAAAGAGTTAATTGATATGTCAAACCAGTAATGTCAGTCGGTTGCATGGAGGAAGAGAAATTAGTCAGCGTAAATTGCGTAGTGACCATCACAATATGCCAAAAGCAATTTCACTTTTTGCAAAGAACTTGATCGCTAAGACATAAGAACAAATTGAAAAACAAACAAACAAACCCCCAAAAATATACTAAAAATGGCCTGTAGTAATTCACCCAGTGATGCCTTTTAATTTCTAAGAAAAAAATATTTTCAACATCTTTGCACCACAATAAACCTCAGTTCATTCTGTGAAAGTTTCACAGCTTCTCCTTAGAGAAATCCAACTCAATCTACAATGTTTGATCCATATCTGCTGACACAGAATGGCTAGGGAGTAGCTGAAGTGATATAAAAAAAAATGTATGTATAAATCTGAGTTCAGCAGAAGTTAAGGACTCCTGGTTCTCTGGTGTCATAGGAATGAAATATCAAATTTATATATATTTAAATTATAAATCTGTGGAACGTGGCTACCTTAAAAATGTTTGGAGTTTTTTTCTAAAGTTGAAGCCATTATATTTCAGTTGCTTAAAATGCATGCACAAATTCTCTTTTTTGGATAACATAAGAAGTTATATATTATTTTGCCCCCTAGAGGGTACCAAACAATAGAAAGCCTCAGAAGCTAAGAAAATAAGTAAAATCAGATCAAATTAATGTTGCCATATCTCAAAAAAATACCAGCGCTTATGTTTTATATAATAATTTGTGAAAATGAAATTAATTTTCTTTTCCTGGAACAAGTAATTGCCTCAAGCTACACAAACTCCTTGATATACTCCTCATGGTGGACTATCTCTACACAATTTTGACTCAATAATATCATGAGGGAGAGGTTGCACTGAAATATTTCATGATGTCTCTTGTAGTGTGAGAGCTCTGCTCCTAGATTGGAGATGAAATTACAATCCAGTTTTGGATTTAATCTGCAAAAATGTATGTTCTATGATTAAACATATGTGTCTGAATTTGCAGAGAACCCTCTTTAAATTTCCATATCTAATTTGTGATGATGCTTAAGAAGAAATAAAAAAAATTCAGTCTTGAAATATTACAAAAAACCCCCTTTGGATTTTATATTAGTTCCATATGTTAGAGTTTCCTGTTGTATAGCTCAGTCTTAAGGTGTTTGCCTTCATTTTTACATGAGAAAATTGAAAAGACTCTTTCCCTCAAACTCAAAGCACTTAATAAACCTTTTTCCAATCCAGGATAATTATCAGTGCTGTACACGAACACTGCTGAAGCAAAGTTTGTCTGTGTGAGACTTACAAATGGCAAAGTTATGAAAAAGAAATGCTTCTAAAATCCGTTACTTTTGTTAGTTTGAAGCATTTTGTACTGAAGAATAAACAAATTCAAGCAGGAACTAAAGCACACCTGTTTATATGGTTACTGCTACAATCAATCAGTGAAAGGTGTGAATTTATCAGCACTTGAAATCTTTACCAAGATGGAACTTAAAGAGATGGATGTTTTCTTGTTCACCAGAAGGCAGCCAGCATGATGCAGTAGTTAGTGAATGTAAGTGGAACTCTTCAGTATTTGTCATCGTGTGCCCTACGGTCAGAGTGGTCCCTTGCGGCTGCAGTATTTACTAGATGTGACGCTAACGAGTACATGTTCTCTATCGTTCTGGACAAACCAGATTGTGAGATCCCAGGGAATACATCACACATTCCACTCATTCCGTTTGGGAAACAAAAGTAGCCCCAGACAAACTGAACCCAAACAGACTTGTTCGGAAATAGTTAATTATTTTTACTTAAATGAAGAAATCCGCAGCTGACGGTCCTGAAAAGTTTTGTTCATAATATCTCCAAAAATAAGCTGGTTTTAGACACGTATTTCTGATTTGTATATACTAAAAGCAGATGAACTGGACTGCCTTCATCACCTGACCCTTAGATTTTTTTAGTTCTCTAGAACAGATGCACTTTTAAAAAATTAGATTTTTTCAAGTCTTTTAAATTTTTTTTTCCTAGACTTTACTATCCTTAACAGTATTGTAGAAAACCTGGATCTTGGGAGCAAAAACAAAAATGAATTTATAATAAGTTTTCCTTTGCTACTGCTGTCATTTGCTAAGGTTGCTGAGTATTGTTTAAAAGATCGATGCTGAGATGAATTTCCCCATGAAAATAAAGAAATGAAAAAATATCTCAACAGTTAAACTTCATGTGAAAAAAACAAGCTCATAGTGAACAGCAAGTTTAACTCAGATGAGACTGGCAGAAAACTGTTGAGTTTAAGATTTTTAAGTATTCAAAGTATTTTCTTGCACAGGAAGTTAATGGAGGAGACGCTACCATTACTTTCAGAGTTCACTACTAACAAGGAAACAGCAACTGAACGACATCCTGGACATACCTTCCTCTCTTTTAGTCTCACAATGTACAGTACAATACACATGCCCTTGCAAACATACTCCACTCTTCATCATCTAAAAAGAAAATTACCCTCTTTGCTCCTGGTGAATGTCATTATGTACTCTCATTTCTAAATAACTTGACTGAATTGACCTTCAGGAGCCCAGTCTACCTCAGTGCAATACATTAGCATGCTGCATTCAGATTATCATCTGAAAAACATACATTAGAAAATAAGCTTGTCATTTGCATTATCACATAAGTGCAATTAGTCTTACAATGAGGGCTTTTTTTGAATCTACCATTTATATCAATGAACAGAGCCTTGTCTTCCTTACAAGATAATCCATGACAAAGGACCTAATTCATGGTGACCAGAAGGCAACAAGTCGGTTGTCTTTGGCTTCTGTGAAAATTGGATTAAGCTTTACAGGTTCTATTGAATAAAAGAAATTGTTCATTCTTGAAATTCACTACCTCCTTGGAAAACATTACTGAGTTTTAAATTTTTATCCTATGGTTTCATATGCATGAAATCAAAGATGGGGTGAAACCCTGGATCGTATGTTTCAGCCCACTTACTGTCACCTCCCTTATGCAGAAGAACTTGTGAGACACGATTTTAAAAGGGTGTTGACTTAGTTATAATTTTATAAAAACTTTACAGTTAAAGGCACAAAATGTTACTTTGGTTGCTTTTTAAGCCTGTGTTAAGTCTCTAAAATAACAAAGATATTTATAAAACTCATAAAAGTCAGTTTCAGGTGTTTCTGCAGTGAGAGAGAAAATTGCACACAGATTTTTGCAGATAGACATTTTATGTCTGTTTTATGCTGACATGCTTATGCAAACATTTTGATGTTCCACTTTCTGAGCATAATGAAGACATTTGAGACCCAAATTATTCCCTGTAAATATTTTGGGCTCCGTCCCTTCTGGCTACTTGTTAGTGTTCGTGTTCAAAGAGGATCATACTCCACTGCAACAAAAATTACTAAGAGCTTGGTCCTGGGTAGCACTCATCTAGACACATTCAAGGATTTGAGAAATCTAATCTTTTAGTATTGATGTTAATGTATTTTTTTTCCAATATATTAGTTTTACTGGAGTATATGAGTGTGTCTGCACTACGTCAATGTGTATATATTTCCTCTCAACTTGGTTACCAAGAAGAAATAGTTTTTTTGGTTTATTGAGTAACATTCTGTTCTCCCGTCCGTATATTGATTTGTGAGCCAAATCTTAGTGGTACTGATCTGATACTCACTTCCCGGAAGCAGCAAATTTGCTTTTAATCTAAGCACTCTGCCCTTTCACGGATATGCCTGGAATTTCTGCTTTCTGCTTTACCAAACTCCACCCAAACTTTCTTTCCTTTCAGGAAGAGGTCCTGAAGGGTGTATCCTGTGAGTTTTCCTGACACCTGGCAGGGAGCCAACAAAATACTGTTTCTTTTATAAATCAATCCAATTTTACCTTCAACACTTTGTTATTTCACACTGGCCTCTTCCTGTTGATGGAAGCATTAAGTACTAAGGCAGTGAGGGGTGATAGTCCATTTGGATAGATTTTTCTTTTTGTAGGACTAATTTTCTGCAGGTAAGTACTTTAATGTACAAACACTAGAATGGCAAACTCCATTCTACCTCAAATTCGAGTTCTCTTTCTCATGTCAGTAGTATGTACTGGATTAGCATTGACTGGCTGCCAGGTGCACACTAAACTGATCTCTTACTCCCCCGCTTTAGGACACGGAGATAAAATAAGATGAAAGCTCTTGGGGTAAGATAAGATTAGGGCAATTACTCATGAGTTACCATCATAGTCAAAAGAAACTTGAATTTGGGAAGATTAAATTAATTTATTGACAATTAAAAATAGAGTAGGATAGCGATAAATAAAAAACAAACTAAACCCACTTTCCCTCCACCTCTTCCACTTGTCCTTCTCAGGCTCCTTCTCTCCTTCGCTCCCAAATCCTCTACATGTCCCTCTCCAAGTTATGCAGACGAATGAGGCGTGGGGATTGCAGTCAGTTCCTAACACGTTATCTCTGCAACTCCTTTCTCCTCACACTCCTCCCCGGCTCCAACCTGGGGTCCCTTCCACAGGACACAGTCATGCTCATGAATTAACTTCTCTCCCTGGACTGCAGCTCTTTTCAGGACATCTCCGCCTGCTGCAGCACGAGTTCCCTCCTGGACGGGCTGCAGTGTGGATGGCTGCTCCACCCTGGATATCCATGGGCTGCGGGGGAATAGCCTGCATCACCACAGGCTGCAGAGGCATCTCTCTGCTCTCACACCTGGAGCACCTCCTCACCTTTATTCTGCGTCGACCTCAGTGTCTGCAGAGTTTTTTCTCTGACATTTTTGCTTACTCCTCTCTCCCACAGCTGCTGCACATCTGTTTTTTCCCTCTTCTTAAATGTATTTTCACAGAGGCATCACCAGTGCAGCTGGTGGACTCTGCTTTGGCCAGTGGCTCCCTCTTGGAGCCAGCTGAAACTATCTTCAACTTGAGGGCAACCCCAGGTGTCTTCCCAAAGAGGCCACCTCTGCAGCCCCTACCTCTCACCCCCAAGCCTTGTAATGTAAACACAATGCACTAATTAATACATTTTATTTTTACTAAGTCACACTTTAAAATATGTATATGCCACACATATACATGCGACTGCAAAATTATACATGCTGCTATAATTCTCCAAAATGTTTTGTTTCTTCAGGCAGTTCATGACA
Source organism: Pitta sordida (assembly GCA_013390025.1). Lineage (NCBI taxonomy): Eukaryota > Metazoa > Chordata > Aves > Passeriformes > Pittidae > Pitta > Pitta sordida. The sequence continues at coordinate 44,646 of WEKX01006561.1, forward strand.
AATGTGGGGTTTTAGGCCTTCTTGGTGTTCATAATGGATATAATTTGGGACATAAATAATCTATCAGGTAATTTTGCTCTATTTCACTTTAAGTATTCTTTTCTATCCTTTTCCATCTCATCTCAACCCAACTCATTTCATCCCATCTTGCCTCATCCCACGCTTGCCCTAAATGTTTCTGCTGTGCAGACTTAATGTCATCTCAGACATTTTAATTTTTCTTGAACTTTCTGCCTTTAACTTCTGAATTTTCCTTTCTCTGGGTGTCACAAGATCTTCCTATTATTCATCTGACTGGATGAGGTGTTGAGGGCCGTGATATAAATGTTACAGCTGTTTGGTTTTAGTTGGTTTATAGGTTGGACTAGAAGATCTTCAAGGTCTTTTCCAACCTTCTCAACACTGTGATACTGTGTGATCTCCTTTGTTGTAACCCTAACTTCCATCTGACTCTCCAGTGTATTTTATAATAAAACAGTGTTTAACCAAATATATATAACAGAGTAAACATGGTGATTCCTAGATCACAAACTTTCCCTTCACTCTTTATGTAAACATCTTTATGACCAGCTCTTATTGTAACTTATCAAAAGTAAATGTATTTCATGATATACAGGAATTGGGAGAGGTTCCCATCCAACTGAAATGTTCTTACTTGGTGTGGCTGATGTCTCTTCTGTTGTTTCATACAGTTGAACTCTCTGTTAGGCTTTTTCTTTTTTAACTCTGCTATCTTGTTCATTAAGAACATCTGAGCAGAGCAAAACAAGTTCGGTGATATGTGATCTTCCAAATCTGCTATCTTTGTTTTAACAGAACATCCTTTCAAATGAAAAATATCCTGACCGATGTATGAACCATTATCCATGAGATAAGCCTATTTCTTAACTGATTTCATACACAAAGTATTTGCAAATTTTACTTGCATGGCTTAAAGTATTCTTGTATAAAGTGGTGTTTTTAGATTTAGGGTGTCTCATGATTTCATGGCAAGGAAAAATTAGTTTGTTTACCTTTCTGATCACAGGTATGGTAATCCCCCGCATATCCACAGTCAACATATCCGCAGTTTCAAATAATTGTGGATTATTTTTCAGTGAGTTTTGAATCTGGATGTGTGCACAGATAGTGCCGTGAACTCAGTCAGCTCATGAATATATAATTAGGGTATTAATATGTAAATTAGTCCATCCCACCACCCCCTGCAGTTTCCAGGTGCCCTTATTTTGCACTGTTTAAGGGGAAGGGGAACTGTTGCCATTTCCCTGGAACTGGGACTGCTGTCGAAGCCGTTACGTGCGGGCACTGCGAAGGCAACAGGCGCGGCTGGAACTGTTCTCTGCTGGGCTGCAGGAGGAAGCCACCATTGTGCGTGTCTGTGCATGACAGCAGGAGTGGGAGGCACCTTCCCTCCACCCCCACAGCCCCTGCAGATCCCCCCATGGCGCCCTTTGTTGCCAAGGCAGCAAAGGGAACGGCAGCCCCGTGGCTCCCGCACTCATGGGGTAGCACCCGTGCTCCCTCCACACCACACTGGGGGCTGAGACCATGGGGACTGAGACCATGGGGGCCCCCCCAGCACCAGCAGCATTGCCCCATGTTACAAACCAATTAAAGAGATAAACTGATTAAGAGGTTTCTTTTGGGTTCCCATAAGCAAAATGAAGATCAAACGGGACCAGATGCTGGATTTCACAATTATAAAAGAGTTTTGATTAATTATAAACCTAAGCATAGGGAAAGAGGAGTAAAAGACAGAGAAAAGTTGGAAAGAAGAAGCTAAGATTACTTGAGAAGCATAGTAAAAGTTACCAAACCACCAACTTGGTACCTGATGGAAATGTGGTGTATGTAGAGAAGGAATCCATTCCCCTCCCCCCAGAAGCTGGATACAGGATGGTATGTGTCTCCCTGCCAGGCCAGGCAGTGCTGGTATTCAGTTTGAGGAGAGCGAGTTCTTTCTTGCCTCAGTTGAAATCTCCCATGGGGAGTTGGAGTCTGCTCTACATGTCTCCGGGCCATGTGTAGGGCAGTGTGTCACACTGGATTCAAAGCCCTCTCTGCAGCTTGGACTCTGGCAGCAACCTGGAACTCAGGCTTTTGGAGGAATGGAGGGTAGGGTATGACTCACATGAGAATTGGTAGCTTTGTTCCCTGGAGACTGGTTCTTCTCTCTCTTGGCTGCTGCAGTAGGCACTCAGGCATCTGGTGGCTTTTCCATGGTGGTGGTGAGGGAGCAGATGCGAGCAGCAAAGCAGGCAAAGTGAGGAGGCGAGGGAAGGGGAGGAGGTTATGGAATGACCTCCTGCACAGAGCAGAGTCCCTGCCCCTTCGTCTCTTCTCCTCCTACTAAGAACTGTTTCCTGCTGCTTTCTTATAGGGCTTCCTGTAGGCTGATGTGAGCTTAGAGCTTGCATTTTGGCACACAGCTTCTCAGGTGTTTTTGGTGATAAGAGGGCCTTAGGGTGTATTGTTAAAAATGTCTTTTGAGGCCCACCAGAGAGATAACGGTCCCTTGAACAATAAGAAGTAAATATTGCGCATTTTAAAATATAATTGTGATATTTAAATATATTGAGACATTGAGATATTGAGATACCCCGTCCTCAGTGTCCGACGCCAGCCTGGAAGAGGCTTGGAGGGCGTGTCACAACCTGTTTACATCATACACAACACATAACCAAACAAAACAACTTCTGAAAAACTCCCAAACATAACAGCCAACCAAAGAAAGAAAAAGGGACCGACACACATGATGGGTGGAGCGGACGCTGCGGAAGCTGTGTTCTGTCCCACTGGTACCCTGGGAAGCATTCAGTATCTGTGTTGCCACAGCCCATATGTTTAAAGTGGA
>WEKX01006562.1:0-40374 GCA_013390025.1 Pitta sordida
TTTTTTTGTCCAGTTGAAGCAGAGTCAAGAAAGGATTTGCTAGAAGGATTTGCTTTATTAAACTAGTTAAAAAATAAGCTCCCCCAAATTAGGGCATTTACAAATTAAATCAAAACTACAGACCAGTTACGATGCTCCTAGAATTCAGAAGGACATGTCTGCAAGTCTTTTCTTCTTCAAATACACAATCAATTTTTAAAAAATTAATTAAATAAGTGGTATGTTCAATATTCCATTTGCAAGTGCATTGGGTCTTGCAACTTAATTAAACGCCTCACTAGCTTTACGCACCCAAGCATTTCTGCATGGTTGCTCCATATTAAACTATCCACAAGAAACAGAAAATATCACAAAATGCTTCTGTAATCTGATATGGCATTGTACTATAAATTATTCTCGTGTTATAGAAACTGTGCTAATAAATAGAGAGGCAGCTGGTAGAGAAGCCTTTATGGTTTAATGGAGCATCATCTCTTTATCACCGGTTACGCAGAGGGGGATTCCTAAGCAGACAAACACTTGTAAGAGGCTTAGCTCCCAACTGCCAGGCTGGGCAGATTAACAGCATTGTCAGTCACACCAAATCACCAGGATTGTTCCTTCACTTTTGTTCAAGCATTCTGTTACTTGCTAGTTTTGTATTTTAAATCCACAACAGCTTATTCTAGGGGAAGGTGTCCCTGCCTGTGGCAGGGGGGTTGGAACTAGATGATCTTTAAGGTCCCTTCCAACCCAACCCATTCCATGACTCTGTGATCTGATACAAAAAATAACAATTATAAAAAAAGGCTGTATCAAAGCTTCAAGTAAACAATTTTATGCTTGTTTTTGTGTTGAACAGCAGTTGCAAGAGTTATGGTAGAGGGTGAATTATGGGCCTGGAAACCACCAGAAAAACAAAAGGTCATGAGGGAGAGGGAGATGGAGTTTGTCAAGAAGCTCTTTCAGGCCAAGAGGGCTCTGATTTCACATGAATCTAAGAGAAAGCATCAACAGATTTAATGTGCCAAAGACATTCAGAATGGCATAATTCAGACTGGAAAAACTCTTTCTACTTTGGAAAAGGATACTCCTGCGCCAGGTTTGCACAAGAACAGACACTTTGATGGACACTGAAGTTTGTATGAAAACAATTTCCCCCCTCTCCCGAGTACTGTGGATCTTGCACCAAACTGGGGCAGTTTACATGGGAACGCTGCACAGCCCAGTGGCTGCAGTTGTGCATTCTTGACATGCTGCTCCAGATGTTGCTAATGGCATGGGACCTAAAATACATTTACCTCCCACTGTAAATATGCATCTGATTTCCTTTCCTGAGGTAGTCACATTTTGGCGATACTAAATGAAGGTAAAATGTGGCTTTTTAAAAAAATAAGTGCTTAGGTGCTAAAGCCACATTTTCTGAAGTACCAAAAGCATGTGTTCTTCCAGAAGTATTTATGTATCTATGCATTCCTGAAAACACCATAGAGCTCCCTTCTGTATCTTTAGGCCCCTAAGTGCCCTGTAAAACTCTGAGGACCCTCTGGAACACAACTTGCCCTGTAAATTAACAAAAAAAAATAAAAAGAGAGCAAGAAGGAGTGCTGCTCATATATCTTCACATTGCACAAAGAATTACTCTAGATCTAAAAAACAAAGACTGATGAATAACATCCCTACTGAAAAGAAAATGATAAGAAAATTGAGCTCAGATGGTTTGATTGCCTCAAATACACATAATATTCTCTCAAAAAGGTTAACTGTATAAAATGTCAAATCAACAGGAAAAGAACACGTATAGTGCATTACCATCACTTAGAAAATGTCTATATATTAACAGGCGACAACTGTATATCTAAATGTTAAATATGTTGATGCAAACACGTATGATATATATATATTTTCCAGCAAAATTTACGAAAGACTGAAGTACAAACTGCACTTTCTTGACAAGATTTTTCCCACTATAATTTTATTACCATTTCAACCTACAGGTTTTTCCAGATTGTCGAAGCAGACATCTTTTTCTAAAGTCCTTGACTGTTGTGCACTTTAATTTCTCTACCCATCAATGTAAGTAACCAGTATGTACTTCATAATAATTCTCTCAAGTTTATAGATGAAGAATCCACTGTGGATCTCAAGAATTATTATTAGACTGAAAATACTTTGTTCTGCAGCACCTTCAAATATATTTCTACCTACAAAAAGCTTTGTAAAAAGAACACCATTAACTCATTACATTTCATGGCACCACATTTTGAAAAGAGAACTGTTTTAGGGTTCCTTGATGATAGGCCACTTCAGTCTTTGGGAAAAACATACACAGGCAAAAATTCCTTCAAGTAATGCACTAATTTATATCAGGGCTGACACCTTGTATCCAGCTTGGAGAGAACTATTACATCTAACTAATTCAAATGGCATGGAGGCACCTGAGGACACCAATGAGAATCATAGCAAGATTTCCAGTAGCTATTTTTACTTTTAAATTAATTCTACTCTGGATCAGAGTTGTCATAGGAAACATAATGGAATAACAGGTCTAACCTGCTAGCTTATTTATAAATAAACCATGAAGAGCTACAAATACTTTTTTCACGGAAACATTATGATGTACCTCACTATTTTAGATGAAGATGATAACAGCCAACATGAAAATGGTCTTGCACAGGCATAAAGAGTCACGTTAAAAACTGTCCTTATAAATTAAGAGTTGGTCATTTGTTCTTCAAGCTCAAAAATCTGACTTGCATTTCTTGTTTAAATTTCATCCCCAACCCCAGTCATGCACCAATGCATTAGAATCAAACAGAAAACATCATGGGCTTATACTAAAGCAGTAACTCACTCAAATTGCTAAAACAAGAAACTGACAAAAACCAACAATCAAAACTACGAGATAGCTAGAAAATTAAGTGGGGGGAAATCCCCTCAAAGCTTCTATGATAAACCCAGCCATCAAACTCTTTATATGCCTGCATCACCCTTCTTGTTCTTTAAATTTTCCATTCAGAGTAGAGTCTCTTCATAACGTGGCCTATCTGTTACACTGAATTTGCAGGTCAGGTGGCACAGCAGAACCTGAATGCAGGTGGGTCTGCCAGGTGTTTCCACAACATCAGTTACCCAGCATTCCAGCATATCCTGTATTGTGTTCACTGTGAGCTCAGTTACCTTGTCAGTGCAGAGCCCTCCTTCAGGAGCCAAGGGGCAGTGGGGTATCATGGATGTCATCAATATCAACAGATGTCTTCAGTATGCTGAAAGCTCTGGGGACCACCTGCTTGAAAGGGAACACAGAGAAGGTTGTGTGTGCCCTGTTTTCTCCCCACAGCTCTGCTAAGGGGCAGTGAATTCCTCCCTGCTCTTTTGACCACCTCAGCAGGTACGTTTTGGAAGCAGTTTTACCTTTTTGCTGGAGGGATGGGTTGCAAATGTTGCCCTGATGAGCTGCAAAACGACAGGCACTGGTACAGAACTTCACGTGCTCTAGAGCCAATAGGTGCATCACATAAGAGCCACGCGGTGTGTGTGTAGATACATGTGCACCTTTTTTCTTCTGAGACACAGACAACAGTAAATGTGCACCTATTTCCAAGACTGTTCAGTAGCACAGTGTCAAATCAATTACAAGAACAGGCAATTCTCAGAAATAAACCCTCAGAACAAATGTTAGAAAGCATAACATTTCAAGCCTGCTGAACTCGTCTTGTACAGTAAAATATGATTCAATACCCAGCCCTTTCCACAGTCTGTACAGAGTCAGACAGCAGCGTTCTCTATGGTAGTTTAATGTTGTTACAACTCACAGACACAAGCTTTCTGAAATATAAAACTCTTCTCCTCCCACCCATGGGCTTACCTGACAGACACTCACAATTTAAGGCAGATTCCCACTGCATCCTTTTTACTATTACTCACCATTAGTGCATTATGAGACAAATAAAAGACAAGCAAGAGCCTATTGTTGAGGAAAGAATTAAAGGGTTATGACATTTTTACAGGAACATTACAAACTTCTTTAAGCTGCTTTATTATTTCTGTATAATTAAATATCATATTAAAAGAAATCACAACCTCCCCTCCCAAATAGCTCCTCAAGCAGCAATTACATTCACCTCCTACTAGAAACATTTGAATAATGTCCCTGAAAGGCCCAGAGACTAAACCCACCAGATGGGATAGATGAGATATCCTAGACTTTTCATGAATTATTTCAATCCATCATCATTTGGAAGACTCATAGCTGCTTTAATACTGGAAAGCTTAATTTGATTGCCATTTACAAAGCAGGGTTTTGATGGATGCTGTAAAACAAAGGACAACAATCTAGCTACTATATCTTGATCTCCTCTGCATTTTTGTTGACAGCAGAGAACTGAGGGCTCAGAGTCATGACCTACAACAGCTTAAACCAATATGCCAGCTGTGACAACTGGGAAACCAGCACACAGCATCCCGCAGGAGCAAGAGGAGCTCAAGTGAACCTCCTGCAAATGTGCCTCAGAACATTTTAGGCCACTACAACATATACCGCTTGTGAATCAGAGCCCTACGTAATTTTCAGTCAAAATTAATGTATTGAATGGTTTTAAACAAAAATCACAATGTGCACACACTGAATCTGCAAATTACCTTCATGATCCCAGTTGCATTGTCTTAGCACTAAAAACTAAACCGTTTATCACCTTATTCATTTACTCAAGTCTTTCTGGTTCAGATCTAGAAGGGAAACAAGTCTGAACATTGTGAAGCTGCCTGTTGATGTTTTGCAAGTTACACTCAGTCCAGGAAATTTCTCTTTAGATTAGGTGCTAACAGCTCATAGACGCACCTGTCAAGAGAATAAAAATTTGGTTAAAAGTTAAAACCTGGTAAATTCTATTCTCCTGAAGCAAAGAATTCTTGGATAGATACAAATGCAACAGAAAACATTAATTTGTTCCAGTGAATGTCAAATATTACTATTTTAATGCCCCTTCACTTCAGAATGTCAAGAATGTCCTCATCCATACTCTTGGTGTTCTGCCAGTAGAGATCTGGCAAAGGACTCTGATGAGTCTCTTCTAATTCCAGGCGCTCTGCTGCAAAGATCTCCCACACAAAGTATTTATAAACCACAATGGATCTCTGCCTCCCTGCAGAAAATAGTACTGCCAGACCATCATGCTCTGCCTTTTAGATATTCCCAATTTTCTTCTACCCTTACAAAGCCCACAGCTGAGTTCTGCACACTGGATTCAAGGTGCAGTAACACTCCTCACACAATGGACTCACTCAGGATGGTTTTGGTATCATTTTGCTCTGGGTGCTCCTAAGTCACTGTCCCAGCTGGTCCCTTTCCTGCCTCTGGTTTTGGATTCTGCTTTACCCCTCAGCAGGTTTTAGGCAGCCAGCCCTGCTTTCATGCTGTTATGTGAGTCTCCGTGATGTCTTCTCATTTTTAAGGTAATGCCTCAGAATCTCTGAATTTATCTTATTTACTGTAATTTCTCTTGTGCTGATATTGTAACTTCTGGCAACCAGAATTGTTCAAACAGCAGACTTTCGGCTGCAATTTTGAATTCAAAGAACTCCTATCAAAGGTAAATATATTACTGCCAACTTCATTTGCACATCAGACCTAAACTATTAGCAAACAAAAGAACAGCACCTGAACCAGGAAGCAAATAAAACCTTCCATACAGCAGTAAGGCTATCAATAGAACACTAAAACGTCAAAATAAGACCCACGAGTGAACTTTTGCACCGAGACAGGTGACTGCACACCCGGATGTGTTCAGACATCACCCCCAACCTTCCCCATCGCTGCTGGAGGCCGAGCTGTGTTTGAAGGCAGGAGCGGAGCAGTGGCACCATCTGCTGTCACGGGAATGCCAGCGCCGGTGTTTCTTTCCACAAACACATTTCTTTTGTGACTATAAAACAACAACATTTCATTAAAGAACTGAAACACAGTTTGGATTCACCTTTAACGTCCCTTTTAAGAAGGGTGTGTGCCTGTGTTTCTATGTGAAGCACACATAAGCCAGCTTTTCATTTTTTTACAAACAGCCTCCTAATAGTATCTTGCTCAGCAAAGTTTTATCTTAAAATTAACAATCCCAAGACTCAATACTTTGCAAATTGCATGCTCGTTCAACAGCCAGGGAGCAAAATTACACAGTACTTTGGATTTGAATCACAATTGCTCCTACATTTAGTGAAAATTGGTAATAACACCTAATTGGTGTATTTCAGCAGAACTCTGATGTCTTTGGACTGTAGTTTCTGGGCTTTTTAAATTGAAAATATGTAATACTTTACTTCTCTTATGTACACTGAAAGTATAATTCCTGAAACATTAAAAAATCTCACGTGAAGAGTGAAAAGGGGACCCAATGCATTCAAAACTAGTACCTTAAAAAATGCTCCATTTAAATTAGTAATTTAAAATTATACAGTGCAATCTGACAGAATTGAGCTACCCATAAATAAAAATCCATTTGTCATACCCAGCTGCAGAGTTTCAGCACTACAATGGAACCACACTCTGAACATGAATGCACACACAGGTAAAAAATCCACAAAGATGAAATCCATCTGTTTTTTACAACCCATCAACTCTCTATCTCATCTACTTGAGCAGGGCAGTACTTCCACTTCATGCAGGTTTACAAACCAACACAGTTGCTGTGAGGGGCACTTGGAACACGGTGAGTTGCACTGCTGTAAGGCACTCTGTGACAAAAGAGAGAAACTGAGTATGTCAGAGACACACCTACTGATATAACCAGAGTCCTCCAACCCCCAGGATACCCCACGATAGCTCACAGCAGAGCAGGTCTGAATCTGCAGAGTCATTATTATTCTAAACTGCATTAATGAAAGTAACAGGTCCCGTACATGAATTATTGCAGAACCACAAGCTTCCAATAAAACAGAGCCAGCCAGGACACAAATCAGGCCCACATCTAAAAATAGCACTGGATGCAGCTACACAAAATTCCAGCAGGAAAGGCATTCATATCAGAGCCTGCAAGCTTGCAAACAGAAGGAAACACTGCCAATATTAGAAAGACACTGTATGAGTCACTGTTTGTCATGGAACTTTCACAGGCACTCTCTGTTGTTGTAAAAGGCAGTTCAGAAATGCTCTTCCAAAACAAAAGCTCCCCTAATACGGCACTGAAACAGAAAGGAAAGACAGCAGCATTAGCACTGACTACTGGGATTCACAGGAGCTTCACTTGTTTACAAGTGGAACAACATTATTTATATTGCATGTTCTTAAAATTTAAAGAGAAAAAGCTCTTTTTAACAGTAAACTGTTGCATTTGTCACAGAAGTTTTGTATTCAGCCTCACACCAGGAACCAAAGTCTCAGGACTTTACCCCTTTAAAGGGAGGGAGAGGGAAATGCCACATCACTCCCACAGAAGGGAAAGATCCCTATTACTTTCCACTCAAAAAACTTCTAGTTGAGTTTTTTCAGCACTCAGAGGTTGAGCAGCACAAAGCATGCGTCAGAAACAGACTCTAGAGAAAGAAACAAACATGACTAAGTAAGAACTGCTTCTTGGCAAATATGTGCTGGTCAAAGACTGTGCCCACCTGAATAATTAATTTCCCATTCACTTACACAGAATAAAAAATAATAAAGATTTGTCTGTCTCGAAACACACTAACACTTTAAGGTAAGGCTCATACATGAAAAGTTTAACGTAGGGTCTGTAGCCCAAATTTTTACTTTACAGTCCAATTTGATTCCACTACTGTGAACACTTAGCACCAAGAACTGATCACAGGGAAGATATAAGTGTGTACAGAGACGGACACACAGCAACCTTCATTTTACTCCACTCTTGAAAGTGGCCCTACGGTCAGCTTTCATAAATTGTGTTTCTTTTTTTGCACCTTAGTTTTGGGATCAATCCCAGAACAGATGTAATGGTGTGGAGTTATTTGTGCAGAGCTCACACAGTGAAGTCAGCAGTCAAGTCATTTCTATAGAAAGCACATCACATCCTGTTAACATCACAACATTCAGGTTTAGACCAGGCAGGGCAGACAAACAAGCATCAGACAAACAAGCAATTGTTAAAGATATTAAAACTTCTGGGAGAGTACCGACACTCAAGAGAATTCCCAACCCCCAAACCAATGTAGGTGTCACAGACCTTTTAAAGCATTCACGATACCTTCTGCTGGATGGGCACAGTACAGTGTCTTTCTCAGCCTAAATGAGCAGACAGAAGGACTTTCTTGGGTTTTGCTCCACAGGCACCGAGATTCACCCATACACACAAAGCTTCTCAGCTGCCCAAAATACCAAAAAGCTGCTCAGAATCCCAAGTCACTCAAAAATGCAGTTTTGCCCATAACACCCTTACCGATTCCTGCATCCTGAGCGCTTCCAAAGCGGTGTTCCTGGGGATCCACCTGGGGATCCACCTGGAGGCAGCTCCCTGAGCCAGCTGCTCCTGCACACAATCCTTCTCTTCCGGGGTAAGGGTTTTAAAAACCTACAAAAACTCCATTTAAAAGGGAGTACTGCTACTGCTTTAATAAGCAATTCAAGTGAAAGAGGAGACTTGGGGTTTTTTTTCATAGAAAATATTACTACAAATCTGTAGTAGCAGTAGTTTTTAATTTACTAAAACCAGGCATCTATTAGCAACAGAACATACACAAAAATATCTTTGTTTATACAAATAAAATTAGGTTTTGCATATTCACAAAGTAATAGAACAGAGCAACATTCTTCTTCACATTTATATTAGTCAGATCAGTCATGATATAAAAGCTCTGTACAACATTCAGTCAAGCACCATGGCAGACAGTGCATTGAGATCTCTCATGAATGGATGAGCCACGAGGATTTGATCAATCTTCTGTCTTTGATCAGAATCCGGAAAAATTTTTATCAGGGCTTCTCTGAGCTGTACTGTCTCTGAGGCAGATCTCTGTGGTGGAGAAGCCTTCGTGTTTTCTTGCAGGGGGAGCCACGGGAATGAACAATCACGTACTCTGCCTTCAGCCTGGTGACTGCTGCTGGGTGCTTTGGGGATGAAGAGATGTGTCTCAGAAGGGTATTGCCCACTGCTCTGTAAAGGCCTCTGTGCTGACCGGAAATCCCTGTGAAACAAAAGAAAAGTTTTTATTAAATCAAGCAAAAAGAGATGGCAGAGGTACATGTCTCTGTACAAGAAAGAATGTGTGTAACTTTTACACTTCACTGCTGCTTAGCTGGAATTCCTGACTGGAATCAAATGAGAAGCATTCTTTCAAAGTGAAAAAAACAGGTTTGACAGCTCTCAATTTGAATCAATTAGTATCAGGCTGTGAGTACTTCATTTGACATTATACACCAACAGTCAAAGCTTATTTTACAAAGGTATTGATAAAATATATTGAACACATGTACATTGACTCAGAATATGTGAAAATACTGACAGACAAAAAAGGTTTCCAGATGCTCCCAAGACTATTCCTTCTCTACTTTTGCTCTTGACGGAGTGTCCTCACATTTACATCAAGGCCTTGTTTCCCTTGTATGATACCCTTAATGGGGCAATAAAGTTTTTTTAGCCATGTTATGACTTGAATACACTTCCTTAATTATTGAGATTTCATTTCAACTTTGGAGAGTTATTGCTACTCTACAAACTACCCGCACTACAAGATTTAAGGCCCAGTCTACTTCAGATGCCACCAGAAAACACAGAAATGTGAATTGGAACTCCTCTGACAGTCTAATTTCCTACCACCAAGGGAAACAGTATCCAAATTACAGATCTGTATTTTAAAAACATTTGGGTTTTGACACCTCCCATTACTCAAGTGGAAAAGTTCTCTAACTGGTCAAGATGCTTCTAGTTTCTGATCTTATTTCTGGTGCCATTTATGCTTTCTGCTTTGTTTAACTCATGTAGGAAAGCCCCAGGGAAGGAACAAAATCAAATCTTTACATTGGCAGCTTTTCTGTCTTACCTGCCCACCCCCAAGCCCCTGCAAAAAAATCCCAACCAAACCCAAACAAATCCTAAAGCCTTGGTCCAGTTGTAAGTTTACAAATAAGAAATCAAGTTCTTCTCAAAGGAGTCTCTCTCCATTCCTACAATCACTACACTCACCTCTTAGAGCACACTCCATTTTCACTTTCTGTTTCTCAGGTACAGGCAGACAAAACTGTCTTCCAAAAACATCTCAATGGTTTTGTAAAAGGGCTTCAATACTTTCTTATAATTTCCTATTGGAGTTCTAGAAGTGGACTTTTTAAATGTTGACATACTTATCTTCAAATCAACTTCTGACATACTGATATACACATTTCATGTTTCCAATAGCTGGGATTCTTGCTCATTCTTTGTATTAATCCTGAAGTATAGTTTGCCTTTTCTCTTGCCATTTCTTAATTACAGTCATTTTCATTACATTTGGTGCACTGTGACCTCACCAGTCTGTGAAAAATTTCCCTGCGAACCTGCCTCAGTGATTCATGGAGCAATTCATGGAGCTTCCCAGTTGATGCTTAGGCAGTGCCTCTGCTTCACTGAGTGGCGGTGCCAGTGCTCCCTGTGGGGCAGGACTAGTGTGGGGAGGGGACACAGTGCATCCCACTTGCTGGAGACAGCCACAGATCACTGCCTTATGAGTGCTGCTGAAGTTCTGTGGTGTTTATAGTCCCGTGGTCTCTGCCTAGTCCCTACCGTGGAAAGCTTACACCATGGCATGCCTCAGGGTGTGTAGGGCATTTTAGACCCATGTGGGGAAGCATCAGTGCCACCTACCCACAGTATGCCCCAGGGCAGCAACTGAGACCCAGCGCAGCACCACCACACATTCGGCCAGCGCTGCTGCTCCCACACTGAGAAGGGCAGATGTACATATTGTAGCCACCACAGTTACAGGGAAAAACTCTGACATCCCCCGCCATAAGGGGCCCCAGGTGTCACAGTATGGCACAGTTAAGGTTTCCCAGGCTCCAAGAGCACTGGTGGCACAGACCGGTGCCAAACCAGACCCGGGGACACCTGTTGACCCCCTTCCCCATCGCAGCCCCAGAGCTTCCCCCCTCCAGAGGCAGTGCAAACACGTGCGGTGGCAGCAGCCCTTCGGGGGTGGCAGAACCACCAGCGTGGCTGAAGAGAAGCCCAGGGATTCTCCAGGGGTCTCCCCAGGCAGGGATGGCTCAGAAACACTTCCCTTTGCACCCCTGTGCTGTGAGAGCCCGTGGGGAGGAGCAGGAAGCACTCTCCTGAGCTCGTGATAAGCTGGGGCTGGAGTGATGGACGAGGCCTATGTGCAAACTAATGACTCGCAACAGTTCACGGATTAGACTGTTCACAAGACCCCCAGGAGAACCATTCCTTGCAGAGGTATGGCTACCTCCCTTGTTTCTAGAAGCTCTCTCTAAAGACCTCAGAATTGTTAGCATTTGCAATTCCTGAGCTGGTGAATGAAGAGCAGATTACTTCCTTGTGCAAAAGAGCAAACTGATCTTCAAGTCTTGGTAGTTAATACAAAGCGAATGCATACTTTCAATACATGCCTATTTTAAAAGTACATTAATTTCAAATAAACAGTACTTGTTCATTAATATTTATAATTATTACTCAAATACAAATGCATTTAATGACAATGCCTCAGAAGTTGTTTGAGCAGCAGTACTGTACCCTCAACCATGAGGTGAAATGTCTCTGTGAAAAAAAAGAGTGGGTGCAGAGTGTTTACAGTGCCAATTGTCCCACCAGAGTAAGTGACCAATCCAAGTGTTTTAGATACCACCAGTGTAATTAACAGGATGCCCAAGTACCACCTACCCAAATCACTGGCACCTCTGTGTGCTGTTAACATACCTTTGCATGAAAGCCACCACAGCCAAATCTCAGAGGAAGTTCTTGTCTTACCTATCTTTGTCTAATCAAGATCTCGCTTAGAACTGAAATGTCACCAGTAGTTTCCAAACACACTGAAGTAACAGGAAAAGCATCATTTTTGTTATGCTACTACATCATCCCACAGTGTTCCTGCTTAGTTTTACTGTGCTTTTACATCATTTGAGTGAACTAGGTAAACAATGTATTTCAAATGTGAAATCACAACTGCCTCAAACAAAAGTGAAAAGAGTGTTCTACCTGGAACAGCCTTCACTCCGAAGGAAGTCATCTAATCTGGGTCCATTTCTTCCCAAAGGATCATCAGGAACCATAAATATGTCACCAGCAAAAGTGTACTGGAGCAACCTGCAAGAGAGTTTTCATTAGTATTAATTAACACCCTTGTCCTTCACCTTTGTAGCATGGGACAAGTTTCCTTAAAGTAGGTGCTTCAGTAGGAATCATTGAAGATTGATTAGTAAATTCATTTAAGATACAACCAGGATCCACTGTCAAAATAATTCCATGGGAGCTGAGAACTCCCCACGTTACACTGCACAACACTGAGCTGCCTTTTTTTTTTTTGACAGCAACTGTTTTATGACTGCAAATTTTTGCAACAAGACCAGGATGGAATTTTCTAGGTGATTAGAGGAGATTTTCTGGCTGTTGTAACTCCCCCTCCCTGTAAGGCTCTTCAGTTATGTAGCTAAAATGCCTACGTTAACAGAAAGCCACACAACTAGTAAACATAACATCAGCTGTTTACAGTTAAGTCTCAAGGTTTTTTTTTTTTCCTGGAATCATCTTGGGACAGGGAAAATCTGCACTGAAAAAACCAGTTCAACTAAAATTTTTCTGCAAGGACAGAAAGTGGTGCAGTGGAATTTCCCCAGAAGTAAAACCAATAGCAGATATTATCTCAAGCTCTTAAACCACAGACTCAAGACAACACGCCAAGTACTCTCGCTGAAGTTCTGTAGAACAGAACCTGACCTGGGTAGAATCCACTCAATATACAATGCAAATACCCACATGATTAGCAGCATAAACTCCATGTTCTCCCAGCTATACTGTGAGAACCCAGAGTAAATTTTAATTCCTAACTAGACCTGTACAGACCCCAGTCACTGTAGCAGATGTACCCTCAGAAGACCTCAGGGAGACAGATTAGTGGGAAATTTCAGTGACAGATGATTATACCTTAATAGTAAAGTGTTCTGATTTAACTGAAATGGTGAAAACAACCCCACCCAAACTCAACAAACAAAAAAGAAACAAGTTGCACAGAAGAAACAGACTCCACAAGCTGAAGCAGGGATATTTGATAGTTAAGAGAACTCATCTACAGCCAAAGGACACCCAACAATTGCAGGGAAATGGCTACACGGATATGCTGCAGGAGTTAATTTTGGTTAGTTGCTGTACTGGAGTGAAGGGTGATTGCTTCTGAAACCTCAGAAGTGACACTCTACAAACACATCACCTATTGTGTCTCTTTGATAAAAAACAAGAGCTTTTAAACCAGAAAGGCTGCAAAAGTGGACTGTAAAGCCTGTGCTCCGAGGTTCAAAACTGACACAGATGGGCTGTTACACAAAGTTCCTATTTATAGGAGCAATTAACAGAGACATTAAAAATTACATGGGTAGCAGGGACATGATAACACATGATCACAAGACCATGAATCAACATGACTGAAACACAGACAGTAATTTTCTGGGGTCTCGCAGAATTGTGTGGCAGAAATTAAAAAGAAAAAAAAAATCCCACATGAAGGCAGAGTGCCTACAACTGCAAGGACAGACAACCTTTTAAGAGATCATAGAAATTCAGTAATTACCTTTTTTGAATAATTTCTCTCCAGGCAAATGATTCTGTCACAAATTCTCTGAAGTTATCATTAGTCACAATAACACCTCCAGTTCTATCTGCGAGGTGTAATAAAAACCTGTAAAAATTTCATAGATTACATATTAAGATAGTTTTGCTTTGTTGAAATGATCCAAAGGTCTAGAAAACTAAACATTTCATCAGCCAAAAGTAAACCTATTTGCAAGAAAAGAAGCAGCTTGATTACCAGGAAGTTGTTTTGACTCACCTGAAGCAATATTTTGAGTCGCAAACCTCTCTGTGGGAGGTTTTCTTCCCATTAAAAAACACATATATTTATATGCTGTGTGCATATAGAAAAGAGTGTGTAAACAACCCCAACACTTTTATTTCCTCCAGCATTAACAGTTAAGAAATCAGAGTTGCTATATTTTCACAAGGAAGACAAATTAAGTACACTCTATTTTATATATCTTTTGAATATCGAAGAAGACTAATTTCTTCAATGCAAGGGAAGACATTTGAAATTACTTCTTTTTCCTTAATTTTGGCATGAAAATTTGCCATTTCCCACAACTTGGACTACATAGGGGTGTTTCGTAAAAAAGCAGACTAATATAACAAATGCAGAGGTCAGTGTAAAGTTGGATGCACTCCTCTGTCTAGAGAGGGTGCAGAACCAGCTAATGGAACCATTAATCAGATGTTTTAAATACTTTAAAACTACGTATATTCTGTACCTGTCATCATGAGCAGCAATTCTTGCTCCTAAAACCATCCTTGCAGGGGTTAAAGACAATATTCCAACATCCTGGAGCTGTGTTAAGAAATTCTGCTCTGTTGAGATATGATTTGACAATTAGTCTGAGATATAATTAGGCAAGACGATGGTCTATTTTTGTACAAATTAATCTATATAAACGACATTGATAGCTGGAGAACTGCTAATATTATGAAAATGGGAAAGGAAAGATCAAAACTAGAAACTAAAGAGCAAAAGCCAGATCAAAAAGGCTTCCACTTATGGCACACCAGTTTGCCTAAAGAGCATTTCCGTGTCTCACCCTGCACGTTGAACCCCATTACTCATGCTGAGCAGCCGGGCTACTCATGCTTAACATTTCATGAATTATTCCTTCTCCATTCATTCTTCACAGAAATAGCCAAGGAAATGGTTACAGGCTGGTTTATTAAGAAAACATTAGACTTCCCTCACCTGTAATGAAAGGGTCACGTCTTGTTCTCCACTGTGGAACAAACACAGTGATATTTCTGTGACCACGTTTCCAAAAGTAGTCAACAGCTATTGCAATTCCTCGACAGGAGAAGAATTTCCTTAGACCATGACTGGGGGTGAGAGAAAGAAGGGAGATTAAATTCCATAGGTTTCACTCCTATGAATAAAGCCTTGCGAAGTGAAGCTGAAAGTTACCCAGCCAGCTATCCAAAGAAAAGGCAGAGGGATGTTACAGATGAGGAATTTTACAAATGGAAAGTGATCTTCAGCAAGAAAAGACATGCATCACTTCGTAACGTTACAGCTCCTGATTGCTCCGGTGCTTTGCTTTAGAAACTGAAAGTACTTGTAGCTTTAAAACAGAGGCCAGTAACTATTGTATCTGGTATCTACTAAGTACAGATTAAAGCGGCAATAATCTAACATTGTATAAATTCCAAATACAGTCCTACTACAAATAGAACACCTCTTGTTCAATTTATTACCAAGGATTACATCTGATAAAATCTCTGAAGATCCAAGGTATTACAGCCTGCCCTCCCTTAATTTCAACAGTCTGAGCTATGGCTCTGAAGCAAAATAATGGAATTTCTTTGAAGAAAGATTTTCAAACCACTGTTTTTGTGTTAATTGTTCTGCTCCCAATGATCCCATATATCAATTAATTAACTGTCTAACCAGAGTCTGGCAACAGAGTGTGGAATAGGGGTAAAAGAAACTTAAAATAAAAAACAGAAGAAACACAAATACATCTAGAGAAAACTCCTACAACAGAGCTACTAGCACTTCACATAAAGGCTAAATCCAGTTCTCATTCAGGGACTTTCCCCCCAGCATTTTCACAGATTAGAGGCCACACTGAGACAAAACAAAGATATGCTTCCCTAAAAAGACACTGATTGAACACTGATGGCATGAACAGACAAAGCACTTATTGCAAAACAGGGCAGTCTATGTTTTGAGTTACATGTTAAGTCACTACAAAGTATTTATAACAATAAATGAGTTCTATTCCATGAACCTTGGTGAGAAGATTAGGAGCTAAAGCAGATCCTTCACTTCCACGTAAGGACAGTATCTAATGAGATCTTTTCTGTTAAACAGAAATGTAGATTCAGTTTCTTTTCCCCATTAACACAGTGCTGTTACATGCACATGCAGGTCTGGGTTCAGGTAGTTACTTCTGGGAAACACCATCAATCAGTTGTCCAAAACAATTCGGAGACAACCTTTGACATAATTACATAATACAAGGAAATAATTTTTGCCTGGAAAGGTTTACATGCTCCTAAACAGCATTTAAAGCCATTCTTTTGGGAAGCCTCTTTGACCTGATAGCTGAAAGTAGGCGACACGTACCTTAACTACGGGATATGTTTTTCTCAGCCCATCAAGAGCCATTAGCTCTTCAGCCAAAAGACAAAACAAGTCCTTCACCTCCACACCCAACAACTCTTGTTGAGGAATTCTGCTTTTTGTTTAGTTCATTTAACATCTCCTTTCCTTAGAGTTCGATAAAGGGATGGTGGTTATCGAAAAATTCAGCCTAATCCATGTTTACCCTATTTACTGCTACTGCAGATTGTCCCAGCATGTTTCCAGCACAGGAACTCTGAATGCACCAAAAGGCCCCTCGCCAAATCTGAAAAAGCAAGATCTCGCAGTACGTTTACTCTTATTTATTGTTTCACTGACAAGTGGAGTAGAACAGTCAGTTTTTTATGATAAACGTCCACTTCCTCATTAGGAGGAAACACTACATTTGTCATTGCTCATATTCCAAAACTACAAAAAAGCCCCACAGCAAATATTGACAAAACCTTTTGAAATACATGTTTGCCAAAATTGCTCAGTATAAAAAGAACAGCTCTAAGTCTATTCCTGCACAACAATAAACTCAAGGATAGTTTGGATGAGACAAATGTTAAAATGAACCAAGGGAATTACAAAATTTTCAAGAAATTATGCATTTTCATGTACCAGATGACTGGAAATTAGCTAATGTGACACCCATCCACAAGAAGGGTCAGAAAGAGGATTTGGGTTATTATAGACCTGTCAGCGTGACCTCGGTCCCAGGTAAAGTCATGGAACAGATTATCCTGAGGACAATTATGCAGCACCTGATGAATGACTATGACATTAGACCCAGTCAACACAGACTTAGGAGAGGTAGGTCCTGCCTGACCAACCTGACCTCCTTTTATGATCTGATGACTTGCCTGGTTGATGATAAAAAGGCCGTGGATGTTGTACTTGGACCTTAGCAAAGCCTTTGACATGGTTTCCCACGGAAAGCTTCAGAAAAAACTCTCAGAGCATGGGTTGGACAGGAGCATCCTGTATTAGGTTAGGAATCAGTTGCATGGACGAGCTCAGAGAGTGTTGGTGNTTCAGCCTGGAGAAGAGGAGGCTCAGAGGTGACCTCATTGCTGGTTACAACTACCTGAGGGGAGGCTGCAGTCGGGTGGGTGTGAATCTCTTTTCTCAGGCCGCCAGCACCAGAACAAGAGGACATGGCCTTAAGCTACACCAGGGGAGGCTTAGAGAGGATGTTAGGAAGAGGTTTATCACAGAGAGAGTGATCCCTCATTGGAATGGTCTGCCCAGGGAGGGGGTGGAGTTGCCATCCTTGGAGGTGTTTTAAGAAAAGACTGGATGAGGAGCTCAGTGACATGGTCTAGGTAATGGGAAGATGGGATGGGGAATTAGGTAAAAAAAAAGAAAGAAGACCCATTCACTTAGGAGTTAGACCTGATGATCCTTGTGGGTCCCTTCCGACTCAGAATATTCTGTGATTCTGATTTTGGGTAGACAAACAAGACTGCAATGCCTTTCAAAGTTGTCTACAACAGAAACACTGAAAAAAGTGCCTGAAGACATTTGCAACAGTGGAAAACCCCTGCATCATTGTAAAAAGAACTAATTACTTGATCTTTTCATTATTAACTGTGTCCTTTTCACATGGCTTGTTTGCACAGGGCCCTGCCAGTCAACCTACAATTACCAAAGAGCCCTGCAATTCTCTAATATTTCCATACATTCTTTCATGTATCAGGGGAACAGTAGATGATGTCTGTGCACGCAGACACGGATCCCTGCCACTCAAGATATATTTTCCAGAGTACTACAACTACTAATTAAGTCAAGAATTATTTAGCCTACTTTAACCAGATATTGCATTTGCTCAACTTCAGACTATATAATTTTTTAAAAATCAAAAGATTCTGAAAGGATTGTTTCACAATAGAATATCCCACAACCACACTGCTCTAGCAGGATTTGTGTACTGAAGTGCAACATAGTTTACCCGCTAAAATCTTCTAGATTTCCTTCTATGCACAGTACCTCAACAGAGAAGAGCTCCAAGCATGGCAGTCATAAAAACAAATGCCATCACTAAACAAAACTGCTGTGTTGGAAATTTAACATGGCTACTGTCAATCTCAATTTTGCCTTATGAAGCTTTACCAAAACTTACCAGGGCAGGCATTACCAGCAGCTGAAAAGCGTTGCAGTGCACAGGGACTGCAGCTCACCAAAAACCCACCAGGAAAAACCTGACACCTACCACTGCAACCTCCTGGCTCCCATTTCACTTGAAAGTTCATTGAACTGTTAGTGAAGAAATAACTGAAAACAACAATACTCACGAAATTGCCACATTGCTTCCATCAATAATTATATGTTTTAAATATGGTTTCCCAGGTTCATCTTTTAACTCCAGTTTGTATGGCTTCTTCAGAGAGTCCAAAAACCTTTGAACTCCAGTAACTGAAGGGTCAGGATGGCGCCTGCCTTGTCCCACTGTCTCTCTACCAGGATTTGTAGGATGTAGTTGTGAAAATAAGTGTTCAGGTACTTTATTTTCACAGTTGGAGGTTTGGGAAAGGCATTGGTAAGGAGAAGAGCTGCAGTGCCCCAGTCTGTCTTCAGAAACAGGATGACTGTTCTGCACAGCTGAGGGCCCCGAAGATTTTTGCTGAACTGCAGTTTTACTCTTAGTTGAGACATGCGGCACATCTGAGCCTCCTCTGGCTACAAAGTCCACACCTTTTAGGGCTCCAGCTTGTAAAGTGCTGAAAGTTATACCACCATCAGTTTCCACAGTTGACCTCGAACTGTGATTCTTACCAGGGCTGTAAGTGTCTCTCTCCTTGTAACACACAGCTGAATTTTTGCTGTGAGAAGCAGGTTTGCATACCGATGTATGCATTTTACCTTCTGCATCCACGTGCATGTCTGGTGCACCTCTTACTCTGTGACATTCATTTTCTGTCTCCTTTGAAGTATGACTGGATTGAAGTGGACTTTTCCTAGAAATACCCTTGTTTTCCAGCTTTTGCGAGTTATTTACATTATTTCCTAAAGGAGGATTGAGAGTTCTAGGCTTTTGAGATAACTTTTCTTGTTCTTTTTGAAATTTTACATTTTCCTTTTCAATTTCTTCTAGCAACATTAATGGTTCCACAGATTGTCCTAAGATACCAATAACTTTTTCTACAATATCTTGGGAATACCCCATTGTTCTGAAAAAGTTCACCAGAATCTTATACTCCATTTCCTCACTGATATCATCACCTTCTTTAAGGCAGTAAGTAGGATCATGTGATTCACTGCAGCTATCTGAAAACTTATCAGTAACTGCATCACTGTCTGAACAACTATTGCATGAAGATTTCAGTTGATGATCACTTTCCAAAGAGAACTGCTTCTTAGGGAGCCTTTCCTCTTCATCAGAAGATCTTCTTTTACATGACTGCCTTTCTTTAAATGCCACTGCCTCTAACACAGGCTCATTTATGGAAACAAAACTGCTTTGAGGAGCATCAGAGAACACAGTGTCCATTTGCTTTGTGAGCTCAGTTACAGGTGTCCCAGCTTTGTCTCTGGCTTCTTCAATACCTGCCCTTCCATCTCTGTCTGTAGCAGCCTCTTCGGAAGGATTGCTCTGTCTAAGCACTGGTGGGCTCTCAGAACCAGTAAGATCTATGATCTCACTCTCCACTTTACACAAGTCAGCTTGGGTGAGAGCTAGGAGTTCTCTTTTCAGTGCACTGGGCAAAATCAGTAAATCCATTGTATACTTATCTGCATGTGCTTCCACGAACTGCCTGAATTGCTTCTTAATCTCTGACTCATTGTCATTTAATAAGCTTTCATTATTCTCAAAAAGCTTCACAAACTGCTGAATGTGACTCTGAGCCATAACAACAGCTTCTGCTCCCCCCTTAATACTGAGCAGTCCCATTTCCAGCACTGTTACATCAGCACAGGTATCCTGAATAAGGCTTTTGAGAAACAGGCTCTGTGCACCAACAAAGATGCAGTGCATTTCCTTTGGGTAGGACTCCTTTTCTTCTAGTTCAGGTTCACACAGTCCCTTGATATACTCCTGAAAGGAGAAAGAGAGCAGAGCGAATAGTTGTGAAAAGTTAATATATTGTTATTTTTTATCAGGTCAGCAACGGACATTAGAAAATAAAACAAACTTAGCCTAAGAAACCTGAGAAAGTAAATACTGCCACAAACCAGGAAAACAGAAATAAAATACAAGTATCAAACATGATTTTTAAATAGCTCTCACAGAAGTCTCTTTTGTACCCTATTGTTCATAACTGATAGTAAAAAGGTACTTAAGTTGTAGCTCAAACAGTTTAAAAGGCAAGTCAAGAGACTTATTTCCTCATACCAAAGAGAACATGCACTTCATGAACAAATGCCTTCCAAAAGAGAATTCTACCCAAACGTCTAATAACAGTTTCTACAGAATATTTCCTAAGGCTCATCCAAACAGTAGCTATCCCACACTTTTGTTATGTACTGACAAATGACTGAGAAAACTCCAGTCTGCAGATAGCCCTCTGTTCCTGAAGTTCAGGTTTTGCAAGGATTAAAAAAAAAATTAAAAATCTCAGTGCTAATCCTGCCACTTATAAGTTACCACAGTTAAATTCACTATATTACCTTATCTTAAATGTGTCAAGAGTTCAGAACTACTCTGTCAATACAGTATACTATTTACTATTTCAGGTACTGTTATTTTTTCCCCCAAATGTCTCTTTCTGTGCTGTAGTGAAACCAGTTCCTAAGCTGCAGTGTCTGTATTTGCAGACTCCCAAGTAAACCACATTTTATTATCTATCTTTAGTTTAAAAAAAAAAAAAAAGCAAACTGGTTTTAAATGGAACTGAAAACCAACAGTACAAGATAGTGAATTAACATAACACCACTTCCTGGAGCGGGAGTTACATCACCACACAGGTATCGAGGCCCACAAACAAAAACAGCTGCTACAGCAAAACCACAGGATTCCTTTCCATGCTCTCGGCACCACAGCAACAGGGTAACAACATAACTCCTGAACAGGATATCCAAAAGTAGGAATTTTTTTTAAGTAGCACTGAAGAACGAAAACAGTTCATGTAACTGATGAACTAAAACACAAATCACTATCACAAAACCTTTTAAAGGGCAGCAATGAAGACTTGATACTTCCTAGTCAATAATTTCGCCAAGACAGCGTCTGAAAACTGCTCTACCTGCAAAGGAAGTCAAGCTTCTCATACCCTTTAAAGCAACAGGAGTAGGAAAGATTTTGTATGTTGTAAGGAAAATAAGCAACTAGGAGACTGAAGTCTTGTGTTATTTATGTCAGGATTTATTTCCTGGGAAAAAAAAAGTCGTACTGCAGATGCCTGGAGAAGAACAGCTACCTGTAACAGTTTCTGGAGTTTCTGAGCCCAAGCAAAGTGGTTTGGGGTAAGTTTCAAAAATTTCGAAACCTGCAATATTCACAGGATTTCCCTTACAAGGAAATGTATCTCATACTAAGGAACACCTGAATTACAGAGTCAAGGAAACGAGTTTTTTAAAGCGGACTGCCCAATCTGTGAATTCAATCACAAAGGACATGCCCAGGGTTCACACCAACACCCAAGTGCATTTGAACAGACAGACAAACGCCCACACACCGAGATTTTCGGTTTAAAAGGTGCCTTCAGCCTTCCCCAGCGCTCACACCGAATTCTCACCACATGACTCACAGCTCTGCTCGCCAGGTTCACTATGAGTAATGTTCATCTCGGCATTGCCGCTGAGAAACTCCCTCCAAAGGTTAATAGTACGAGGCATCTGAGGCGTGTGAGGGTTCTGCACACTGACCAGTGTCTCAGTCTGGCACAAACACCGCGCTCCCCTCACGCCGTCAGTGCCCGGGGAGCTGCCGCCGACAACTCCCACATGAAGGAAACCTTAACCTCGCGAACCTGTTGAGGAAAGCTTTGCTAACGAGCCACTAAATGCCACAGAACAAGTGAAGTCCGCGAGGCAAAACACGGCAACGCCCCAACAACTCCGAGGACTTCCCTGACGCCGGGCGGAAGGAGGAAAGCGAAACATTTTTAATTTCGTTTTCCAACAAACCCCGGCCCCTTCTCCCGGGTGTCATCCCGCCACCAGCCGCGGGCAGGAGCGTCTCAGGCCTCACGTTACCCCACACGGCCCTTCCCCGTTCCCGGTACCTTGGCGCTGCTCACGGCCCGGCTGCTGCCCGACAGCTGCACCCACATCNGGATGTTCCTGGCCCCGCCCCCCGGCGGCCCCGCCCCGTGTGACCGGGTGCCGCTTTGCCGCTCTGTCCCCGGTCCCAGCGCTGTGTCCGCACGGCTCTCGGCTGTCTCCAGGGCGGCTCTGGGTAGCCCGTTCCAGGGCGTGGCCACGGCACAGTCGAGTTCTTCATATCCGGGTGGCGCTGCCCCACCGAGCAGAGCCTGGCCCATTCTCTTGGCACCCCCCCTTAGATATTTATACTCATCCATGAGGTTCCCTCTCAGTCTCCCTGAGCTCCCTCAGCCTCTCCTCCTACGGGAGATGCTCCAGCCCTGGATCCCTCAGGGCATCTCCCGGCCCCGAGTCATTCCCGTGCCCTGCTGGGAACCTTTCACAGAATATTCTGAGTTGGAAGGGACCCACAAGGATCATTGAGTCCAACTCTTAACACTGTCTCCCTGGCGGGAATCGAACCCGGGTCTCCCACACGCCAGGTGGGGACACACCACTGTACTAAAGTGGACTTTCCTTTGGAAACAAACGCGAGTTTTACCCCCAAAGGGTGGCAGCGGACAGGAGTCCCCCATGCCCAACCTGCAGCCCTGATAACAGTGAGGACTCTTTTGTGCTTAAATAAACCCTCACCCCAAACTCTCGAGTGAGATGTGAAGGGTAAGATGAGTTCCAAAAGGTGTCTCTGGGGCTGCTGGAGACCCTTGTGTGCCCGCGGTCCAACAGCGCTGACCAGCTCTTGTGCAGAGGATAAATGTCTCTGGTCCTTTCACCCCATCCCAGATCAAATCTTCCAGAGTTTTAAGGAAAATTTTATTTTGTCTCTTCAGCATCACTGCGAAGTTAGAGCTTAGTAGCTGTTCATCAAATACAGCCTCTGAAGGGAGGACAAATATTTTATTGTTGTGTATTTAAATGCACGTATTTTGTTTTAACCTACGTGCCTGTTACACTAGGAAAGGATTAATATAAAAATTTAAAAGATCAATTTTCCAAAGGCACGTGTGTCCCTGATCAGAACTTTTGAACCCAGTGAGAGTTTGCAGTTCTTAGCACACAGGAAAATCACACTAAATGCTTATGCCCAGCTATTGCTGTATACATTTTCCTATCTGAATCTGAAGTGTTATGTCTTTGGGTCAAATACAATATTTGTCCGTGACATGGTAAAATGGAAAAAATTTATATCTGTGTGCACACATACACCCTGGGTTTTGACAGGGAGTGTCATATTCAAGAAAGATACTTCCCTAAATTACTTTCCCCTCCCCTTTTTGCTGTTTAGACCTTTGGATTTTACTTTCCCATCAAATTATCCTGCAGAGCTGTGATCTAACACTCAGGGAGGCACTTTCTGCAGCGATTGGTGCCATCCACTGTTAGAATGTAGCCCCTGCAGCCAAAGTTGCTTTTATTTATTGTGGCTTCCAAGTGAAACTGTAAGCAAGGAACTTTATAATAAAAATGAAATTCCCGGCATTTTGAGACACTGAGTATCATTAAAAAGCTGAAAGGAAATTCCGTCTACCTCGTTACCATGGCTGTTTGGGATATCTCAGCTAAACGAAGGGTTTCTGATTTCTGAATGAAGTTTGGTGCTGTGGATGTTTTCCTCCGGTCTGTTTTGCCATACTGCTTGTTATAAAACACGGTCTTACTGCCGAAATCATTGTAAGCTGTGTATTTCTGTATATATTCTTAATAAATCTGTGTTCAAATGTGATTCAGAGGGTTACAATGATCTGACACTGCTCTCAGCGAGGCCGTTGTGACCCCGTTTATTGAGGTTAGGTGGTACATGATAATGTAACATTCAAACCAAACTGAAGCCCCTCTGAAGTGGAAGAGAAAATGCTATTGAATAGGTTTACTAATTTCTGCAGACATGGGACAATTACTTAAACAAGCTGGGACTTTCTTCGTGCGTTTTTGTGACTCAGACTAGAAAAATATTTAGATTATAATTTTTTTTTTCTGGTCGTTTTGAACTGCAGCACAAATTTAATCTTCCTTATAATTAGGAGAAATTGCAGCCTCTTGTCATGAACACGCTCAGGTATACAAGACCCAAATGTGAGCTATGTTGAGAACACCAATATTCTCTGATATTTTATAACAGGCTGCTTACAAAACAGATTTATCAGGGAAGAATGATTTTTTTTTTTCATCTTATGGGGTTTTCTCAGTAAAATACCCAAAGGGAAAGGCCCTTTTTAAATGGAGGGGAAATGTCACTTTCATGAATCTTTGGTTGCACTTTGTAAGCTTATTTTAGGGAAGGAAAAGTGCAATGTTTAGCTGGTAACATTCAAAGGAATTGAATACACCCACTGCCTGCTCTTGCATTTCTTCTTGGCGCAGCAGTGGGAAAAATTACAGATTGCCCTGAATGTGAGTAATCATTTGTATTATTGTTGGGGAAACACACTGCTGGTTATGTCTAAATAGGTTTTTTCTTCCATGTTTTACAACAGCTTGCTTCAGATGCCTTGTGCAACTTCTTGCTTTCCATAAACATTTCTACAATTGAAAATAATTTGCATAAATTATTTTATGAAACTGGGCCTTCCTGGATTGTTTGGGCTTGGATTTCACACTTGAAATAGGAGCTGTTTTGATTGAAACAATGTGGAACCCAAATTTTAAAATTGTGTTTAAGATCTGTGTTGGCTGGATGAGCTTTGCAGTTTCTGATGGTGCACTTCACAAATGGTGCTCTGACCCTCATTATTAATATTGTGGTCCTCAGTGGGGTCATTTGCATGCATAAACTCAATTTCTTTTTACTGTTTGCAGACCTACAATACTAGGGTAAATAAATGATCCTGCATGAATATGAGTAGCACAAACTTCAATTTGTAGTCATAGCACAAATAGTAGCACAATTTTTTTTAAGCGATGCTTCCTCAAATTCTATATATTTCAGAAAGAACTATATATATATATGTGACTGGAACTCTCAAATCTTGTATGTAATATAATCCTAAAGCTGAAGATGGCCTCAAATTCTCCTTAGGAAATTTTGATGGATATACTTTAACTACATTTCTTGTTGTTGCTGTTGGTTACAGATCTACAGAGCAAAAAGTCAAATGTGGTTTGAAATACATGGTTCACAACATTTTATAAAGACCAGCTTCTAGGTCTTATTTAAGTCCCCAGTTATGCACGGACAGGCATTTTATCTCTGGTGGAAGCCCTGGTGACACTTACGATAGGAAAGTTTCCCTTTTGGAGAATTTATTGCAGTGCTGACATCTCAACGAACTTACAGAGTCAAGTACTTTTCGTAATTCTAAATTCCTCTCAGAAGAAGCTGTTGTGAATAACTGAATCTTTATAAAAGGAAGAAAAGGGAATAGCATTGCAATTACAGATGCATCAGTAGTTTGGGAGCAGGTAATATTTTTCTTTTCAAGTAATGAGCTCTGCATTTGGTTTTCGAGGCTTTTTTGATTGTGTTTGCTCAAGTTTCTTAATTAGTTGCAAAAAGCTGCAGGTGTATTGGCAAAGATCGTTATTTAGCCCGGGAAATGTTCCAGGACACAGTTTTGTGTTTTGTTTTGGTTGGTTTTTAATGTAAATATTTAGCTGTATTATCACCCATCATTTTAAAGTTTCCACACTGTGAGACTGCTGTGCTTTCAAACATTGCAGCTTCACTTGAATGAGTGACACAACAAATGATAACCTGAGAGTATCATCTCTGTTGTGAGAGGGGATTGAACACGACTCAGTGACTTGCAGAGATGACAATGGTGTTTGAGGAGTGTGAGCACCGTGCAGTGTCCTGGGGAATGCAGAGCCCGGCTGCAGCTGGAATGCTGCAGGACATGAGCCCTGCTCAGGTGTCACCCCACAAGTTAGGTTAAAAGCAGTGTGCTTCATCAGCATTTCTGCAGCTGCAAAAATTAAAGCAGTGCTCTTGCCAATCCTGCAATTTGGGGCTTTATGAAGCTCTTTCAAGTAATTCTTTTATAGGTTATCAAAGGTTGGACTCCCACTCTTGAGTGCCATTAAGGTTTTGTGACTCCTGCAGCTAAGTTTTTGGGTTCTTAAAAAATTTTATAAACATGTTGCTGCTACTTTGAGTACAGGAATTTAAGTCTTTGTTGTAGTTGCAAAACACTAGATAAAGTTAATTTCTGACGATTTTTGTTTTGCTATTTGCATTTGTGCAAAGAAGGATGAGAATAGGTGTAAAAATTTCTATATCTCAATGATATCAGTCAAAAATTGAGATCACAGGCTTTCTGTGTGAATAGCACCTAATATATAATCCTAAATCTAAAATCAGTGGATTAAACATCAGCTGTTGTAAAGCAGAGTATTTCCAACAATTTCAGTGACATTTTATTTAAACCAGCTGGGCCTGCTGGGCTTGTGTGATAGCGGTAAAAGAAATCAATTAAGTTGACATTCTTTACAGAAAGCACAATGATACATTTACATTTGATTCCAGTGTATTTTACTGCATGACTCAGAGCAAAGGCAGCTCAGTTAAATATCAGTGGAGGGCTTTTCCTAGGCAGAGACCTCTGGAAATTGCTTTAACCTTCCCACATTTAGAAAGCATATTTAGAGAAATGGGATAGCTCCTTTGACGTGCTTGGTTTCACAGTGGTAGAAAAACAGTAAAACATTTTCAGGAAGATACCATTCCACAACATTTTTTTGCTATTGTTGATAAGTGGTTAAGTTCCCATAAATGAGTAGAAATGGTTCAACCCAAATATTTCTCAAAATACAGTTGCTGCAATTTCTTATGCTCTGACAATGAATGAGAGTTTTTTTGTTTCCCACAGTCTGGAGCAGGTGTGTCCTCACAAGAACCAGATAAAATCTGCTCCTCATCGTGCTTTGACGAGTGTAAACATTGCCCCAAATATGTAGCCACAGAACACATGGCAGGATTTGTGATAAAATAGGACTTTGTAATAAAAAACACATGCCTAATCATGTCAGCTCATGAACTATGCTGACTGATTTAACATTCTTGATTTATGTGCTATTAGCACTTGTGTAGCCATTTCACTCTGCCAGCCTTGAACAAAGCTGAGTGACAGCAATTTTAAGGTTAGATGTGTTTAACAATTGTCACAATGGTGCTGCAGATCAGCTCAAAGGCATTAATGTACCCAATATAGATTTATGTAACTAGTTCACTTTGAAACAGGAAATCAATCTGTCCAAGTACCTTTAAGAACTTGGTGGATGTTTTTCACTTACACTGGTAGAAATCAGGAGTTAACAATATTGATATAATTTGGTTTATTGTGGCTTAAAAGCAGAACAAATATGATACTATTAAAGGCTCATCAGTATTTGAACTTTCTTTCTCTGAAGAGTATTTAAAAAAACACCCTTGTTGGTTCACCTGCCCATCAAGAAATCCATTACAACAGTGGCTGTGATGCCAGAACTAAATAACTGGGGTGGGAATTTTGCTGTGGTCTCCCACAGCTCCAAGGCACTGTGTGGGCTTTATTACCTCTGAATGGTGTCAAATTCCTGGTTGACAGCAAACTGTTTTGCTGTTTGACAAATACCATTACTGAATAAAAATTATTGTTTAAAGTTCGATGTAATCAGAAACGCTCAAGAAAAAAAAAATTGTATTAAATCTTCATGCTTTATTCACTGAAATGCGAAACTTCTGAGAAACTTAGATTCTGTATTCACTCTAGCTGTTTATGTTCCTGAGAGCTTCCTCTACAAGGAAAGGCCCTTCATATATTTTAATTAAAAGCCAAAGAAGAAATAAATTGTCCTCGGCATACGTCATGCTAATGAGCACTTTTTAGTTTGAAAATACATGTTCATTGATTTTACATGATAATTTCCCTGTGAACCAAAACATCAGGTTTACTCAGAAACCCTTTCCAGGAGCAGTAGGGGGCATCATTTCCCTTTTGTAATTCTGCAGAGACATTGACCTGGCGCACTACGTGTGCAAACGGAATTTTCTTGTTGCTTATGGCATTAATCCTGGGGTTAAGGTTGGCCTGTGGTGAGCAATAATAAGTTTAACCTGTGACTTCATGCAATAAGGTGTAATTTATTTCTAGACTCTTTATAAGTGCCATCGCCCTCACTTCTGCTTAAGATAAACTGAGACAAGTGAGCATTTGATATCAGTGATCTTTACATGCAAGACATAAATCTAATACACTTATTATTTGAGCTTAGATCTTTATCCTCCGATTACGTCTTTTAAACAGTGGAGACATTTTTTGTCTGCTGTGTTAGTTGGCTTTTGTGATTCATAGAATATTTGGTCCTTCACATAGATCCTAAACAGTAAATATAAATCCTGGAATATCTAAATGCATGAAAACTTAATGAAATACGGAAAATCCCAAGCAAGCTGTTCATATCAACAGTATTTACTGGCTCAGTAACTGAGATAAGGAAAGCATTTTAAAATTCATTTTCAAAGACAATTTAAAGATGATTAAACAATTAGCAGCATGCAAATAAATTGTTTTTGTAGCCACTGCCATTCACTTATAATGATTATCTATCTCTTATTTATAAAACCCAATTTTTTAAATTGCAAGTGAAAGAGATTCACAGATTCACAGAATATTATGGGTTGGAAGGGACCCACAAGGATCATCTAGTCCAACTCACCATCTAACACCTGTACAGAGACCGAAAGCACATCCCAGAGCGGTAACACAAACAATTTTAACTTTTTTTCCAAGAAAACAGTGTTTTTAAAAACACATTAAATATTTTTGTTGTTTTCATTTTTTAATTGAAGAACAAATTTATAGCAAATTTATTACTTTCTATGCTCTTCAAGCAAGAAAATTTATAAACTTTTAAAATGTGTATACTATGAGTACTTCGGATTTTCGTCCATGTTGAGAACGTGCTGATTCATCAAATATGTTTGGGTGGGCTGTGAGGTAAATGCTGATTTAATAAATGGTTTTAGGGTGGGATTATTCAGGTAGAATGGTCCAGGCTCGTGACCCTTGGTAGGTCCAGAACATTGAATCTCTCTTTCCCCCATCTCAGTATTTTGATACTGGGACCTGTTTTTTACCATGGTAACGATCACATAAAAATATTTGTCAGTATATGGAAGTTAAAAGGCAGAAGAACTCGAACAGAAATAAAAGTTATCTAATACTATTTTGGAAGAGTTTGTTAAGATTCTAAAAGACATTTTTCACTCTGGATTTAATGTTTTAAATGTAAAAAGAAATTTAAATCACATAGTTGTAGAACTCAATCCATTTATAAGCCCTTCACATGAAAGCTTACATAGAAAACAAGCGTGTAATTACATCATTTGCATGGAGGACAGCCCATGATCACTATATTTGGTCCTTGATGGTAGTTTCAGCCCTGCTCCTAATTTTGAGAGTAATTGTTTGACAACTAAAGAAGTTGCTGATGTCTGTAATACATGTCGATATTTGAATCTTCACTAGTTCCTTTAGTAGAATTTGTCTTTTGGCTGATGTTGCTCACAACAAAAGAGCAGAGAGAGGATGAGCTCAGCTCCTGCTGGCTGGTTACAGGTGAGAGATGGGGAGAATATTATGAATCCTAAAGCAGCAGCTGTTTCTCATGACACACAATAGACAATGATAGATTGTCAGAGTAATTAGATTCCTTACAGTCTTAGAAGGGTAATTTTGAAAATCTTCCTGCAGCCTGCCTTTCACAGATATACTTTGTAATTTCCCTTAAGTTTTAATTATTTTAGATAATGAACATGTAATAGTAAGAATTGAAGATACCATCATTTATGTTGGTTTCATACACTACAGTTATGTTGGATAGAATGTGCTTCAACCTGAGCTGAGGAGGAAGAAATTGTTCTAGTGACATGAAAAAAGGAAAGGAGAAAGGAAGTGCCTTTTTTTGAAATGTCATATATGACATTAAAAACCCCCAACTTTTTAATAGGCTGGGCTGATGTATTTGAGAACACAAAAGCTGTGTGAAAAATGGAGGGTGTGCTGATTGTTGATGAACAAATAAAATGTATTAAGCCACCACATCAAACACATATTTGCAATAGATACCAAATTCTAAGGTTGATAATCCTCCTCACAGATTTGGAGCATCAAGGGATGGTAATTTACACTTGAGGCAAAGGTAAATTCTTCAGCTAATGATTATAGAGTGTTAGTTTGGATATTGATCATTTGTTAGAATTCATATGAAAGTTTGAAAATTGAAAAGATAGAAAAATTTCTGCATGTGTATTTGACTCATAAACATGCAGTAGGAAGATTATCTCTTTTTGTGAAGTAAGTATTTTCCCTGGTCTTTTGGATATCTGATAATGTTATCATAACTGTTGTGTTTGGAAATTTCAATCTAGAAACTGAAAATTTCCAATGAGGAATAAAAAATGCAATGGTACAACATGTCACTTAAATGCATTAGCCTAACCTGGAAGTGATGCAGAGCTATATACTGCAAAATGTCGTCACTCTTAATTCACAACCATCCTCAGGATAAGTCAGGGGGTCCTTTTTTTATTTGCAGTTATTAATATTTAATGTGCAGTTACGGTAAAACAATATAGACCAGAATCTTCACAAGGCAGGTATTTATTTTGAAGGCCATGAGCAAATAATCTTGAGTGCCATCCCATCACAAATGGAGGACCACCAGGGGCTCAGGCCCAGTCACCATGGATTTATGAAAGGCAGTTCCTGTTTGACTAACCAGATCTCCTCTTATGACAAGGTAACCCAGCTACTGGATGAGACAAAGGCTGTGGATATGTCTGCCTGGACTTTAATAAAGTCTTTGGAAAGATTTCCTGCTGCATTCTTGTGGAGAAACTGGCTGCCATGGCATGGGTGTGTGCCCAAGCCTGGAGAGTGGTGGGGAATGGCGTTAAATCCAGTCAGAGGCTGGTCATGAGTGGTTCCCCTGGACAAGGGGTTTGAATGCATCTTCAGTCAGTTTGCAGATGACACCAAGTTGGGCAGGAGTGTTGATCTGCTGGAGGGTAGGAAAGCTCTTCAGGAGGATCTGGACAGGCTGGATTGATGGGCTGAGGCCAGTGGTACGAGGTTCAACAAGGCCATCTGCCAGGTCCTGCCCTGGGGTCACAGCAACTCCCTCAGTGTTACAGACAGGGGGAAGAGTGGCTGGGAAGTGCCTGGCAGAAAAGGAGCTGGTCAACAGTGGCTGAGCAGGAGCCAGTGTGTGCCCAGGTGGCCAAGAAGGCCAATGGCATCCTGATCTGTATCAGGAATAGTGTGGCCAGCAGGACCAGGGCTTTGGTTGTCTCCCTGTGCTGGGCACTGGTGAGGCCACACCTCAGGTACTGTGCCCAGTTCTGAGTCCCTCAGTTCAGGAAGGACATGGAAGTGCTGGAGCATGTCCAGAGAAGAGAAATGGAGTTGAGGAAGGGTCTGGAGCACAAGTCCTGTGAGGAGCAGCCGAGGGAGATGGGGGGGCTCAGCCTGGAGAAACAGAGGCCCAGGGGGACCTTCTCTTTCTCTACAACTGCCTGAAAGGAGGTGGTAAGCAAGCTGAGGTTTGGCCTGTTCTCCAAAGTGACAAGTGAATAGCACAAGATGAATCAGCCTCAAGTTGTGCCAACGGAGGTTTGGATATTAGAAAGAATTTATTCACCAAAAGGGTTGTTGAACATTGGAAGAGGCTACCCAGGGAAGTGGTGGAGTCATCATCCCCAGAGGTATTTAAAAGATGTGTGAATGTGAGTTTTGGGGTCATAGTCTGGTTGTTTCAGCAGTACTGAACTAATGGTTAGTCTCACTGATCTTAGAGGTCTTCTCTAACCTAAAGCATTCAATGATGTCATCTGCTTCAGAGAAACTGTCCCTGAAGACCCACCAGAAATGATTTCAACACAGTTGCTACTTCTTTTGCAGTCAATGTGTCTTCCCTATTGATTGAGAAAATCATAGTAGTAGTAAGAGGGAAAGGAATGGAAAGAGAAATACTGATCTGAAGAGGTTAGTCCTGCATTTACATTGCTGGACTTTCATCTCTGGTGTCCTTTTTCAGAATGGATTGTAACAGATGGCAGGTACTATCAAAAAATTTGTTTCTAAGCCTCTTTCTCAATTCAATTTTTTTTAATCAAATGAAAACCAAAACCGTCTGCATGACATGCAAAATCTGCTGTGAATAAGACATAGCTATGTATAATGCATAATATAAATAAGATTTAAATATATAATATAGAAATGTTCAATTATATGTTATATATTATACTATATACAGTATATAATACAGATAATAGATATCATGTTACATGTTTATATATAACGTATATAAAAAGCAAACTATAAAATGATCAGTGACAATTTAAAGGCTAAGGTCAAGTGAAATATAACTCTGAGCTCTAATAGATGAACACAACCTAATTTTTCTCGTATGCTCTTTTGTGCCCTTTTCATATAGATGTTGTAATCACAGGATACGTGGAAATAAGTTTCCAACCACCAGGGAAAAAGAAAATCTTCTTTACTTGTCAGAGGCGGCAGATATGAAGGTCTTTCATGAGACTCTGCATTTTACTAAGTAGAAATCTCTTGCCACTGGTTGGATAATAATTCTGACAGCTCTTCAGGGTTCATATCAAGTAGTGCAAGTTTTTTCTTTTTGAAAATAACGCCAACAGTGCTTAACAGTATGGGAATTTTCATTCTATCTTCCTCTCCTGGGGAATTTCTCCTTACTTATAGCAGGCTTTTTTAGGTCAGAAGGATGGTTAGCCTTTCAAAATCGTGGGTTAAAGTTTGGCGAAAAAGAAAGTTGTGGTTCATGTGGAGAGGAGAAGCACTTTGGTAGCTGAAGATGAATTAAAGTCTCACAGCAGGGAGCTGCTGCTGACCTGTTCCCTCGAATCATTCCAAAGCTTTTCTGGGGTGGACATTTGCTCCAACTGCAGCTGAATCGTTGGTGTACTTGAACTGATGCACTTTCTTGTGCAGATACTTTGCAGAAGTGGAATGATTCAGATAAGAATAAATTCCTCACAAGCAATTAGAATTTTTGCTTGTCCACGTGAGAAATCTGGGTTGGTGCTGCTGCTATCAGTGGCTTTTCATTGGGGCATATTCCCTTTCATAGACAAAGACTTAAATGGTGAGGAAATTCAGTGGGAAACTATAAAGTGAGTGAAAATTTCCTCTTAGACAAATAAAAGTGAAAGGCTGAGAATTGTTTTGAAACTATCTTGTATGGGAGACACTGTATAATTGTGGTGGTTTATTCTTCCCTCTAAAATCTGCTCTGCTTTGGCCAGTGGCCAGGAGAAGGATTCCACTCTGACAGTTTTGCCTTTTTATGATCCTATCAAATACTTTTAACTACCCAATTAAGGCAGTTTCTCTTCTACTAACATGCATTTTTCCCTTGTATTTTTCCATCAAGGTTTTTTTTTCCCCCTAAGTTTAAATACTTGAATTACTGCTTCAAAACGACAGATGAACATTTTTAGATATGCTGAGATCACTTCAGGTGATTTTTTTCTGATAGGTTGTTATGACTTAAGGGCTCTGCAGATCCTAATGCAGAGGCATCGAAATGAAGCTTCTGTGCATGTGGAGTCTGGTCGTGGGTTTCAATGTGTTGTCTTTTCTCTCTATTCTTTTGTAACACAGAAGAATATTTCTAGGAATTTCCATGGAGTATGGTACACTTCATTTTCAGTTGTCAAGATAGCTGACAGTTTATTGTGGTAACCATGAATAAATTATTCCAGTGTTCACACTTTAAAAAAAAGGGAGAAATGCTTCCTTTTTTTAAAAAAAAAAAAAAAAATCTGACATTTTGAATTTATATTAAGCATAATATCACCTGGATACACACTGCATGAAAATGTAGACTATTCGTAATGAATTATTAACCCAAGGCTTTTACCCTTTCTTAGATGCACTGAAGTTACTCTGCAGGGTAGTACAGGGTTATGAACATGGGAGAGAATAGGGGGGGTTCTAATAAGATGTATAACAGGCTACAATATCAGTGGATGTCATTGTTCAGCAGCTATTTTCCATAAGAGAAAGTTTTTTATCACTCAGTGTTGTGCAGAGACCTCTGAATATATTATTAGGAGAGTGGGAACGCTGTGTTTTTTGGATCTCCTTTAGGTAACCCTCTCAGATCTAGGTTAACTGCATAGTCAGGATTGTAGTTTAAATGTAGTCACTAAAGCTGAAATCCAATTAGCCACTGAATTTTTAATAATGCCACTTAAAATGTCAAAGTTTAATCTTGTCTCAGTCTTTGCTGAAGAGTTGACAGTCTCCATGCATCTCTGCAAGAGGTTTGCAACAGTCAGCCTGCTCAAACCTGAAAAAATCAGCTGGAAATATCTACAGTGTGATCCCTCAACTTAACATCTGGGGAACACAGTGACATATGACTTGGAAATCACAAAGGTGTACAGGCAGCACCTTTCTAAATATTGTGAAGTTGGTCTTGTGTTCTTTGATTTGTTTGTATTGGATAAATACCTGAAGAACATCAAGAAATGTTGCAACCTGAGGCTGCTGTTGATTTCTGTGGGCTTTGAATCATGTTCTAAGGCTTATGTCACTGACTGTCAGAAGGTGTAGGATACTATGGGTCTGATTCTTTTTTACCACTGTAGTTCTAGAATATAAAAATACAGGGGTGTATAATCAGCAAGCTCCAGAAAAGAACCATGACCTGAATATTTTGAGAAGACTTTTAAAAAAAATTTTTTTTGTATTCCTTTAATGTATTTGTTTTAATTTCAAGGCATTATAAAAAAAAAGGAAAAATGTCAAAATTAACTAAGTGACTGCGGAAAAACAAGTTAATCCTTAGATATTTAATATGCAAGCTTCAAACTGCCCAGTTAGTTGACATACAGGGTTGAAGAAAATAAATTTTAGAGTATGTAAAAAGATATGGTCGTGACTTAAGCTCTACCTGTGACCATTTTCAGAATTGTTTTAGACTTCCTATGCATCTTACCCATTTGCTGCCCAGTAGCTTTTTTACCCAATGGAGTGCTGGAGTCTTCTCTAGATATGCCTCCATGAAGATTGTTTTATTTGAAAACAAATTATTTAAGACGTGAAAAGACGCTGTCCTTCCGACTTTCACCAACCCTGGGGAAATTCTACTTTTAATTTTTAAATAATCATCTCCACTGTTTTTTTCCTGTACCTTTTTTAATTTTTGGTTGACATTTTTAACCTTGGGTTAGTTAGATTTCTCTCTTTAATCTTTATTAGACTGTAGTACTTAGGAGTAGCAATTTTTGAATGGCAGTGCCATCTGACCTATAATTCCCTCAAGCTCAGACCTAAGTCTGGCATGTAGCATTACAAGTAGGGATAGAAACAGTACTGGGACTGCATACCAGGATCAAAAGCTGCAATGAGGGCAGGTATTTAACTTCCCCCAACAAATAACTACAAAAAGAAGTTCACAGGTTCACAGGTTATTCTGAGTTGGAAGGGACCCACAAGGATCATCGAGTCCAACTCCCAAGCGAGTGCCCACCCAGGGATCAAACCCACAACCCTGGTCCTCATTCAAACAAAATTATTACCTTTGTAAAAAAGGAACCTTGGAGGTTCAGTTAAACTCCTGTTTGCTTTCCATTGAGCACTAAATTGAGCACAGCAAAATCTGTTTTGGTGTTCTCTGCTCCAGCATGTTTGAATAGGGACCGGCAGGATCACTCTCTCAACGTTGCCTGCTGCTGCCATGCTTTATAGCAAACAGCACTGTTTAAAGGCTTGTGGACTTCACAAATTCTTGTAATCCTTCTCCTGTACCTTCACGATATTGTGAAGGTCTGTTTGATTTGTCTTTTTAGCTGCAAAACCCTGAAATTGATATTTAGGAATTATTTTACTTGTTGAGATAGCTGGGATGAGTTTGACCTCAAGTTTGACAGGCTTCATGTGGCTGAAGTATGGCACATACAGTGTATTTACGATTCTTCAGTTGGAGTTGAAAAAGTCATAGGAAGGTCCTTAGGTACACTAAAGAATTTAAATAAATGTGAAAATGAGTTTGAAAATAAAACCTGAAAGAAATAGCGCTGGGGCTGTTTCCAGCTTTTAACTGTAGTCCTCTGTACAGGAGCTCGATTCTTTCAGATCAGACTGAATTAATATGCGTATATATTTTTTTAAAATCTGGATGCAACTTGTGTTTACAGACCTCTGATTCCTGGTTTTCATGGATGTTCATAATTTTTAAGAAAGCAAATACTGTATTTTTTAAAAATATCAACAGATGTTTCTCCCTCTGAAAGTTCAAAATGGACTTATTGCTGATCTCAGGAAAGGAAAATTCATTCCCCTTGATTAACAGAACCAACATTAGTGTTATGGTGCGGAAGTCAGTAATTAAAATATAGTTAATATAAGCCACCCTCATTTTGAAGCTGCCTCAGTTTGCAGCCCTGGGGTAAACCAAGTAATTAAGTTTGGATGGAGCACAGAAGTGAAGATACATGTCCTTGCTGAAAACACAAATACATAATGATTTAGACAGAACTGGCATAACAGGAGGCTCCCATTAGATCCCAGGTACTGTTTGTGACCTATAGTGGATCCACTGCTCTAAGTGATATTAAGTTCATTGCATAATACAGTCAAATATTTAACATGTTAAACCTTAATAGTTCTCTTGGATTTCCAGCTCTTTCTGCCAAAGTAATGTCTCTGAATTAAGAAACTGGCTGGAGCTGGCAGGTGAAGTGTCTCTGATTGCAAAAACAACCAACTTGTTGCAAGCTCAGGCAATGAAGAGGAGTCACTCCAGATGAAAAGAGCACAGCAATCTGAGGGATCTGTGGTTGGACTGGTAATGGAAGACAGAGGAATGTGAGCAGATGAGGTAACGCTGGCCTTGGAAAGAATCACTTCTGTGGGTTGGGTAAAACAGGAACATGATCCTATTTTCAGAGGAAGTTGAAGCTACATAAGCCTGTCTGAGGCTAAAACTTTCTGGATCTTGGTACTTAAAGGGAAGATAAATACACAACCAAAACATTCACCCTTCCAACATTTTGTGGTTATACTTGCCTCCTTAGGAATTGTGTAAGAATTTTAAGGAATATTTCTAGTGTGATTGTCAGTGTCAATCCTGCTATTTCAGTCCTGCAAGGTCCATTCCAGGGTTTTCTATATCACAGCTGTGATGTAACATATGTTAGCAATACCTGTATATATACATAAATATATAGGTTGGCATCCATTCCCCATGTCACTGACTGACATAAATTGAGTCTGCACTGAGAATTTTATCATCTATAACCACATCATCAGGGTTATATGTTGGGGTTGCTTTCAGACTCCAGAAACAAAATGGTATCAGCCACACAGTGTAGGTGATGCTGTTTCTCCCAAATTCCTGTATTTTAGTACTATTTTCACCACAATTTTGTTCAGCTTTCCATTTGCAATATTCTGTTGGGTGGTGTGAAATACTGAGTCTTCTAAATGAAACCAGTTAACACATCTGATGTGAAGAATCTAAGAGGATCCTTATCTTGTTGGAGAAAAACTTGCCCAGGTCTTTTCTTCCTTGTGAAAAAGAACAGAAATAAACCTTGAGGTCCTGGGCAACAGATCTCAGTAAAAGAATTCCCGTTGCCTATGAGTATATCTGAGAGTTTGCTGAGAGCATTCTGGTTGCCACTTTTTTCTGTACTTACTGTGCTGTCAGTAATGTTCTTTGTTAGGAAGTTCTTTGGGACACTCTGCCCATAAAGAAGAACATTACAGAACCAAATTCCATTTTACTTGGTTTCCTGTAGTACTGCAATTAATTTTTAGTAAATTCTGAAATCATCCTATTTAGGCAACTGAATGTCGTTTTTCTGCATAGCTAATCTGAATACCAAAAGGAAATCATAGGAGATTACATTGACAGGAATGGTCAGAAAATACTGTGGTGAATAGTATTTTTCTGGTGCCCTGTCTTCCAAGTGTTGTCAGTAAATGATTTTGCTACAATTTTTGCTATGCAAAAAATTAGAACTCCATAAACCCCGTTGGATTACAGGAGTGTAAAATCTGCAGGTACTTTAGAATTATCCTGATATTTTAATGTGTTGAAATGCCAGATGTTTGTGTGAACATTTATAACTGATATTTCATGTTTTAATGACCTGCAATGAAATGCAGATCTGTTATTTTTTCTGCTAGTATCCAAGACATGATTGAGGTGGCAAAGAATTACATGTAAGCATGAGGAAGCATCTCCACTCATGTTCCTTTTGTTTCACCTATTGGACATTAAAATCTTCTGTAATCTATTTATAAACTTTGATTGACTCTTCGGTATGCTGGAAAAGGCTTTTAATTTTTCATTTTTGTTACTTTATAACCAAAGTCCACAGATTCAGTTTGGATTTATTATTATTATTTTTTTAATATGAACTATAATCTCTCAAGAGTTGGTAACTACATTGTTTGACTGGTTTCAGAAAAATAATTCTAATAATAATATATAATAATAATAATTCTGATTGACTGCCCCATCCAGCAGTCCTTTCTGTATTTTCTTAGGTGCTGCATAGAATTTTTTCCTGTGGTGATGTTTGCAAAATGTTGATGAGAAGATGCAAAGGAGTACACAGGGTATTTACCCTAAATATTTTGTTCTCAATCCAGTTGTGAAGAGAAGCTGTGCTGGTTACTGTAGCCTGTGCTTGGACAGCGCTGAGTTTGTGTCCTGTCCCACATCAAGGGTGTGGATCACTGAGGTGCTGCAGATGAATAAAGGGGGAGTTTATCTGGGTAGATTTCATAAGTGTAAGAAATCATATGGTTTACTGCAAATAATACGTTGTATAGAAAAGAGACAAACCTCTCTGTTCACCATGGGGTTATACTGATTTGTTTTTTAATCTGTTTGTAGGATCATTAGCTGTGGCATGATTGATGCATTCAAAACTTCAAGAGTAGTTGTGTGGCACGGGGAAAGGACAGGCTGGTCTGCCAGGCTTTCACTGAAAGGGTGACAGCTCTTAGACTGCTCCTACCAGGGGAAGAATTCAGTGTGAATTGTGGTGAAAAAAGTGAATAGTATAAAGAAGAAAAAGCATGTCTAATCATACTCTAAAATTTAAAATTAAGTATAACATTATTTTACTGGTCTGGAATTTAACTCCGTGTTAAATAATAGCTGCTATGTATCTTTTTGGATTTTGGGAATGACCCAAAGAATTCCAAAACCGAGTCACATATTTTAAGAGTCCAACTCAAGCCATGCTCTGAGACTGGAGGTGCTGGGATAATAAGATATGTCTAATACAAACTAAGCACATCTGGTGGTTTGCTGAGCTCACAGACTGGTTATTTATTATCTGGGACCACAGCAATTGCTGTGCAATTCCTCACAGTTTGTTTCCCTCTCCCTCCCCACAGGTTCTGTCATTCTACTCTGTCTCCCACACAGTTGATAACTATTCTCCACAAGCTCAGAGAGGACAGGTCTGTGTCTGCCTAGAGCAAAACTTAGTTTATGTTGGAGAAGACAGAAGAAATACTGAGGGTTGATTGCAATTATTAGATCAGAAATGAAGAGGAATAATCAAAACAATCATAACAGTGTGCCACATAACCAACATAAAATTTAAACTGCAAGAGGTACAGAAACTTCAGAAAAGAAATGCAACATTTAATTAGATTGGAA
Organism: Pitta sordida; assembly: GCA_013390025.1. Classification (NCBI taxonomy): domain Eukaryota; kingdom Metazoa; phylum Chordata; class Aves; order Passeriformes; family Pittidae; genus Pitta; species Pitta sordida. The sequence goes on from WEKX01006562.1 coordinate 40,129, forward strand.
ATAACTCTTATTTGCATTATTTTTTTTGAGTAAAATTGCTTATATGAGGTACAATCCTCCTAGTCTAAGAAGCAGTTGGCCAATTTCTTGTCTTTCTCACAAACTTTACACAAATTGAAGTGGAATTATTTTAGCTGGATTGGCGTTACATCTGTGTAACTCTATGAATTTCTGAAGAGGCAGAGCCGAGTAAAAATGCTGGAAATAAAATTTTCTATCACAAAGTTTCTGAAGAGAGAATTTTTT
>WEKX01006562.1:45709-75623 GCA_013390025.1 Pitta sordida
ATCAAAAAGGGAGAAGCGAGGGGAGTGGAATAGAGCTGGAGAGCTGAGAACACACAGGTGACATAGGAGCTTATAAATGTTGACAGGATGGCACAAAACATTCTTTGTCTCATTCTTTACCTGATATGGCACCCTTCAAGTACGGTTGAAGTGTCCTTCTTATGATGGTGTAGCAGAAAACATTCATGTAAACCTTCCAAGTGTGCATCATATAGAAGATCTGGCAGCAAGCTCCCATTGCAGACTGTAGGTTATGTCTTAAGAATGAATTGTAGAAGATTGCTTTTGAAACATTTACCTCAAGGCTGGTATTTTCAGCTAAAAAAAAGGAATTATGACAGGTGATAGAAAAGAGGATAGAGATGTGAATAAATATGGCCACTTTATTTTCTCAATGTCAACATGTTTGATATAAGCATACACTGATTTACTCTGGTGAATTTGGAACTCTTTTTTTCAGCTTTCTAGCTTTGCAGCTTGATGTTTTCAAACCACTTTAAATGAGAGGACCAAAGGTGAGGATCATTAAATTTGTATGGAAAACTGAATATCAAACATAAATAATAGCTGCATTTTTCAGTAATGTGAAGGTCCTGGAAGACTGATCACACAAAGAACAATTTTTGCAAAAGAACCCTCACATGATATGAAGTCTCTGAAATGAAAGGAACCATCCTTTTTCTCTATGGGGAGATGATTAGCAGGTTTTCAGTGTCACGCTGTCTGTATAGATTTTGATAACAGGCTGTAGTTCTTTCTTGTGTTTCCAGGTGTTTTATTAGAGAATATATGATTTAATTAGAGTTTTCTGGAATGAACTTGACATAATTTTAGGTTTATATTGACTGCTTATAAACTATTTACTAATACAGAAGTACTGTTTATTTTATTAAGTGTAGCAATACCAAAACAGGGCCTTTTAAAAACTTAAACAGCCAGAACTCTTGTTTCATCCAGCATCTTTGTAAGAACAATTAAAAACCGTGCTATTTATGTGATAGATTCATATATATTTAAAATTTATGATGATTTCAGTAGAGCCTCACAAGAGATGCATTTGCTTTTGTTATCATATTACATAAATCCAAGGCTTAGATTACGTCACTTCTGAGGAAAAGATGGTGCATGCACACTTCTCACTTGTACCAGAAACATGAATGATTCTGTTGTCAGTAAAATGATATGCAGTGGTTAAAACTCTGGAAGAGAACAGAGCAGCATTCAGGCAGCTTCTTTCCATCCTGCATTATGGCAGATTACTTACTGCACTTTGTGATAAGTAGATACCACTTAAGCTGTGTATTGATACCAGAGGTTCATTACAAACCCTCTTAAAAATAGAGGGAAACCCCCACAGTTAAAGGTAGGCAAGTACACACGAGGTATATAGATGAAGCAGATAAAGGAACTGGTGATTTGCTCATGATCCCGTTTGTATTTCAGTTTTATAACTCTACAGTTTGCCAGAATAGATTTAAGTTAGATATTTTTGAATCTAATGTAACTATCTATATTAAAATTATGATGGCAAAATGTTACTGGTTGCATTAGGATTTTTATGACCCTGAATTTTAATTATGCTATATCAGCAGAACTGGTAAAATACCTGAAAAGCATGAATTATCATCACCTAGGGTTAGCTCAAAATACAAAGTATTCAGACTGTATATTATTTGTGCATTGCACAGCACTATCCTGCATCATAACCAAATATGATCTGTTTGTAAACCAGCTGAGGGAAGGGGGAAGCCCCTCTAAGTGCCTAAGCTAAAGTCTGACAGAGCCAATGGGAACAATTCCATAGACTTGGATTAAGTTTTGAAGCAGGACCCAGGTACACCTGGATGGTCACGGGCTGCACAGGTCTGTATCTAAAACTGGAGAATTACACCCACACAGCAGAAAAGGAACAAGAAATATTTGAATCATGCAGAAGGGCAGGTTCCTTGGCATCCTGATGTGATGTGCTGACCGTGTCTGAGAGAAAACTTGTTTCTCTTGCTGCTGAGCCAGGCTGACATGCTTCTTGGGAACGTGAGGCTCTCTCTGCTTAAAGCAACAGGAAAAGACACTATGTAGGGATAGCACCAAAATCTAACATTGATTGGCAACTGCAAGTTGGTCTTCGTCATGCTAAGCCTTGCTCTCTAGGCTGTTTTCCTCCTTTTTGCCAGAATATTTTATAATGTACAAGTTTTTTTCCCAAGGTGTTTAATTGATTTTACTCAGCAGATAAGGCATTAGTATGATAAAAAAACAGAGTGGAATACTTTTGCTAACTACTACAACTACTGGATTTTTGTTATAAGCTAGTAACTTCTGTTTAACTGGTAAAAGTGATTGGCATCTTTTAAAAGATGCTGAACATCATTATCACCTCCTACACATCCTTAAATGCATGTTTGGTATGGCTTCTCTCTTATTTGGGAAACCTGAAGGGTAAACATTAAGATTAAACTGAAATCTTTAAAAGAAGTGATAACAATCATAGTTCCATGAGCCCATGGTATTCCAGAGCATTCAGTGAGTCATGTCTTATCAGTGCTCAGTTGATTGAGTCTGTAGTTGAATTCCCCATCTCATTTCCATAAGATTTCTAAATCTCTCATTCTATCTTTTTTTTTTCCCCACAATAAGTTTATTAATTTTTTTTTTTTACTATAGTACATACTACAACCAAAAGACTGCATGGTTGCTACATTTTCTGAGCTATTGCACGGAAGTGAAGAATGATTTTTATAGATCTCTGGAAGACCTACGTTGTTATTTATCTATCAAGGCAGCATTCACCCCCATAATATGAATGAGGCTTTGCTGTGTCAGTATTTCACAGATAGAGAGAAGAAATGCAAGCACACCAAGTGTGTGTCTCTGCAGGGAAACACATCATAGAGTCCTGATTTACACCAGCTAAGCCTGTGCCAGAGCCCAGGGCAGTATGAACACAGCAGCTGAAAGACAGGATTTACTGGCTTCAGTGACTACTGTTTAAGTCTTTCTTAAATTCTCTGAGTATTTACATGACAGTCCAGGGCTGCAACAGCACAGTGACCCCACTTTGTTACATATGATGCTTTCCCAGTGACTTCTAAGTCATGCATGGTCCTCTCCAAGAGAAAACAAGGCACAACATTTGCAGCCACATCCTGTAAGTTGGTGCCTGGATCAGTCATTTCACTCTTGAGAAATATCTGAAAGTGTACGGCGTATTCACCGTGTTGTCCAAATATTCTGCATAACAAACAGTCAGCAGATTTCCTGACTAAATGCTTGGTGTGAAGTCACCTTTCAATTCCATCTTCCACGCTCTTCTNCATCCCTGGAAGTGTTTAAGAGAAGACTGGACGAGGAGCTTAGTGACATGGTCTAGCTGGGGAGTGTAGGGCTGGGTGACCCTGGGCCCCTTCCGGCTCGGAGTGGCCTGCTAGACTGTGAGGCATCTAGGTTGGTATTACGCTCTAGGATGTGCTCTTGGTCACTGTACGGGTATTAGATGGTGAGTTGGACTAGATGATCCTTGTGGGTCCCTTCCAACTCATAATTTTCTGTGATTCTGTGTGATTCTCCAGGTAATATTTGGAAATCTTAGGGATTACGTTCCTGTCAAGTGGTTGAATTCAGTCTGCTTTTTGTTGTTTTACAGAAATACGTTGGTTGGTTGAATTTGGTGATTTTTTTTGTTTTGGTTAGTTTTTTTTCCCCACTCATCCCCTCTTGTCCCCAGTCAGAACCTCATTGTTCTTATAATAGGTGTTACTTTTTGAATGTAATACTTTTCCATTTTTGTGGAAAATTAACATGAGAAGCAGCAGCAAAAACGATACTGTTTCTGCATTTCTCAGGCAATTGGGGAGCTATTTGCTGAATAGTACTATTTTAAAGAAAATGGGCTTATTTGCCTTGAAATTATTCTAACTAACAAATGCTTCCTGTGGTTCTCCAATTCTTCACTGGACTGTATTTGCTGGGTTAGTTGACTGAAAAGTTTAGCACATCTCTAGCAATAAACAAGCATGTTGGGCATGTTGTTTGATGAACTTCAAAGATTTAAACACTCAGCTTTAATTACTGATGGTTTTAGGAACAGCACAATAAAGATAGGCTCCTGCTTCACTAAATCAAAGAAATGTGACTGAGGGACTTCTGATCCAATTGTTCTCATTTAGTTCAGCTCTCTAAAACATGGCTCTAAAATATTATTGTGGCTTGAGTTGACATGAAGCGCCATTGTCATCAATCAAATAAATAAAAAAAAAAGCGTAAGAATCAATATATAACACAAAACTGGTGGTTCCAGCCACTTAATCAATGGCACATATTTCTCAGTTTCGTTTCCCTCCTGCCACTTTTCTCTCCAACTTCTACTTTTCTTTTTTTTGATTATTTATTTATTTTTTTAAACCACTTGTCATTCTGCAACCTAGAGGAGCTCAGCTGTTGAGATGAAAGGATCAGCATTTCCCAGTCGGGATGTTCTGAAAGGCACTGTTGCTATATGGCATTCAAGGGCTAATGTTGCTCAGTAAAGCTGTGTACCTTTTAGTTGTTCAGTGATAATATTAATCTTTTGTCCCCATGCTGATACAATTATGCAGACTATATGGAATAGTTATGATTGTGGGGCTTGTCAGCATTCCAAGGACTTGCCAGAGTCCCTGCTATATGAACTCATTCAGAACAGGTTTAATGGGCAAGCTGGATGAAGCATGAGGCCAGCTGGTGTCAGCTGCCTCTTAACCATGGTAATGTGTATCAATCACTCAGCATGTTATTTATTGGTTTTTATTGGGATAGTTTTGATCTTTGAGATCTAACACCAGTAAACCATATTTACTGGGATTTAAAGGGGTGACATTATTCAGAGGGAGGAGATGAAGTGTTCCCTACTGTCTTAATTTAAGCGTGTGCTGAATGGATTGCCACCTCTATTGATAGGAAGGTAATTCAAAGGAAACTGATGCAACCAAAAAAGGAGATTATTTTCATTGGATCCTGCAGAGAGAGAATCCAATGCATGGTTTCTACAAGGACAAGGATTTTCATAATGATACTGCTTCTAGTTTTTTAAGTGATGTAACTTCACATTAGAAAATTGGTTAAAAATGTCCTATAGGTTATCTTGGAATTATCAGATCATCAGACTGTTCTCTGACCTTGTTTTTGAATAATAACTATGTATTTAATTAATTACTTTTGTTTTGAAGACACTTAAGTTACAAATCCAATTTACATGTCTTGCTTTTGTAAATCACATACGCTATGTTCTTCAATATATGAATATACAAGGAAGTGTTTAAGTATAGTATGAGTCTCTTGGTTTTAATTGGGATTTTGCACATGCTTAAGTGCATTTCTAAAAGAACTGTTTTTTCACCTGACTACTATACACACAAACCAACCTTTTTCCTAACAGTAATTATTCCAGACTGACCCCCCCCTTCCCCAAACCTGTAATGTCCACAAATGGAAGGAGGTAACACCTATTTGGTGAGGATTGCCTCTATTTTGTTTAGGGAATCCTTTGCTTCTTAATGTGAAGTTCCAGAAAATTTATTTAATATCTGTGAGAAAAAAAATAGAGACAGTAAAGCAGTAATCATGTGCTTACTTGGTTGGAAATTCAAGATTTGAATACAGATTTCTCTCTGATTTTCTGATCTTAAACTAATGATACAGAAAGATGTACCTATGGTTTCTTTTAATAGCAATTGAATTCACATCCTTGTTTTTCTATGTTAAATCTCTTGTGGCTCAAATATCTTCAAAATGATTCTGTACAGCTTTGGAATTCGTCTATGTTTGACTTGCCTGACTTTTCTGGATATCACAGAATGTCAACCTGTGTAAGCTATTGCCTGTCAAATATGCCTGGGCTCAATATTTTTCTACATGAGCTACTCTGGTAACTTCCCAAACAAATATACCCATTTCAGATACCTCCAAAGAAACATCACATCCAGCTGTGGATGTTTTTAAATGTTAGATGAGGTTGGCTTCAATGGATGATGTAAAACTTAGAAAAATGATGGTACATTTATATTGCATTTCAATTGCAACTACATAAAACCCCCAGTCTGTGAGGTAATTCATGTTTTTAATCAGTTAGCATAAATTCTAGACTGTGTTTTCTATGTAAAACACTCATTCAGGAGTCACAGTGAGAAATGGTTTGGGTCCCAGTACCTCTATTCTCCTGTATGTGTATGTGTAACAAAGCTACAGACACAGGAGACTGAGTTTCTGGCTTAGTCCTCTCTCATGCTCCTAAGAGGAGACTTTGCATTGAGATTAAAGATCTCAAAGAATATTGGTTAATGTAATGCTAGTAATTTATTTTCTGTACTATAAATCTGATATCAATACTGTATTCCTGATATGGACATCTTAGCAAGGCTTCTTTTTGTTTCATGTGGGGTTGTATAAAAGGTGAAGCAACATGCTCATGAAGCTGATTATTGTTGTAATCTATCAAAACAAATGTCAGCCATGCCAAAAGAAAAAAAAAAATAGATTTCTGAAATCTTTTCTGAACTCTCTTCAAAAATCAGCCCCAAACTACCCCACGCACTGTAAAAGGTGTAATTTAGTCCAGGAAAGATACTCAAGTTTTTGCACTGCCATGGTGAAAGAGGAGGATGTAGAGTCCACAGAGGGTGGAGTTTGAAGACAAAAATATTGTCACCAATTAGCTAAAATGTTACAATTGGTGCATTCTAAGCTTGATAGGCTCATTAAGCATTAAAACTCCTTGACATTTCCCTGTTGTAGCGATAAATAGGAGTGAACATTTTGCATTTTATACTTTACTAAATTGTATGTCATTTTGGCTTCTTCATCTGTCATGATTAATTTTGCATCCATTTTATTAATAAATTCAGTATTAAAGATTCTTTATTCTTCTTCTAATTATCTTCCTTTGAAAAACTCTCAGTTTTGTATCAATGATATTATTTGGTTCTAAAGTTTAATAGTTAATGCTCATTGTTAAATTGCCAAAAGGATATAGACTAATTTAGCATGCCACTGCTCCTTGGTGAAAATGCCATCATTACTGATCCATGAGTTACAAAGAAAAATAGAATAAAAGGAGATCAACAATCTCCTAAATACCCCAAATGATTCTAAGAACATTTTTTAAAGGGAGCTTGAACAGAACCCTCCTTGACATAGTTAAATACGTTCGAGTGTCACCTTTGAATGGAATTACAGCAGCATTGATTTAATAAGTGGGAAAGAACAAAAGGCAGATTGTGAATGAAATAGAACAGTATTAGACTTTTTATGTTGATGCATTAACCTCAGGACTACACTTCTGTATTCCAAGTTCTGAAAAAAACCCATCTGGATTGGATATTGGTGGCATGAATTGGTGAAAAAGACTTTAAGCTATTTCCTTTTATCTTTCATTTGCACTCATAACCAATTGGTTCAGAATCCCCTTTTGATTTTTCAAATGTGTTTTCTCTCTCTTAAGAGAAAAGTTAACTTTTAATGAAAGCAACTTTTATAAAATTTTATAAACTTTAATAAAAGTAAACTTTTAATAAAAGTAACATTTCTCTTAAGAGAAAAGCTCTTGATCAGTTCTTATTTTCTCTGGGTTTTTACAGATCAGTGGTAGGCTAATAATGGCTGACTTCTGTTGGCAGCTGGATGGAAAGGACAAGGTTGTGTGGCCTCTGTGGCAGGAGTTCAGTGGCTGCCCTGTGTCACAGCTATTTTCTGTCATCCTGGCTGTAGGCCCAACAGTTGTCAAAGTCCAGCTGTTACAATGAGTTTGTGGCACCTCTGTGAGAACATATTTAAGAAAGGACAGAAGAATGCATGGAAGGAGGCAACAGAGGGAACAAACAATGAGACCAGAGGAACAGTGACTTGATGGTAGGGCACACATGCCCCCAGAGGGACTGAGGCTCATTGAAGAGCCTACGCTGAGCAGGTCCAACCCCAAAGGGACTGTGACCTCGGGATAAGCCCACACCAGAGCACGTTCGTCATTGAATGGACCACATCCTGTGGAGGACCCATGCAGAACACAGGAAATGAGTGAGGAACAAGAAATGGCAGAGAGAAACCTCTACACTGGCCCCAATTCCTGCACCACTCATTGCCTCCCTGAAGGGTTTGAGTGGAACCTGCAGCAACAGCAAGGAGGGAGGAGAGGTGTCTGGAATGAGGTAATGAAGGTATTTTCCCTATGCAAATATTTGTCTTCTTTGTTTACCAACACCCAAATCAATAGTTAAATATTTATGTAAACAGGCAGTAAATCAATTTGTTCTGACTGTAAGAGAGGTTTAGCTTTGGGCACATTTTGTGACATGTTGCAATATTCAGCCAGTAGCAAGATAAATGTGTGAGGCTGCAATAACCATTTTTTTCTGATCTAGCAGAAAATTAACTTTTAAAATCTCTGTTAATTACAATAAGATCAGTTTTTACAGTTCTGGCAGTCTAATGGGACTTAAAATTAGGATTAGCATGACCAACTTTCATGCTAGATAGACCACAGGAATCAGTGAAGTGCTAGAGAAACTGCAAACAGGAGGATAAATGGTTCCTATGCTTTACACATTGTCCCCAGGATGTGGGGTTTAGGCTGACATTATGTCCCCTACATTGTACTACATGTGATGTACCCAGATCATACAGTTGCTCTCATCTCATTTAGGTATATGGTCATTGTACGCAGTTCCAACACCTATGTGAGAGACTGAATAAAACTTTCAAAGAGCACTTTCATTGTTATTCTTCATCCTCTTTCCAAATCCTCCATCCTGCTGCAGCGACATAAGCTCCTATAGTGTAAATAAAACCACCTATAGCTGTGTTTTGTGTTGTTGTGAAATGACATATTTGTAGTCTGATATTAATAATGCTTTATGAAAATGGAGACAGGCGTCTTTATGAAAATGGAGACAGATAGCTGAATAAAACCCCATGAATAAGTATATTAGAGAATGTTTTAGAGGTTTCTGTAAGGGTTAAATTACAAGGAAAATTAAAAAACCTCAACAAATGACTAGGTGCATTATTTATTTTTGGGGACGTTTCCTTTTTTTCCTTTCAAATTCTATTGGTCTATATAAGAATGTCTATTACTACACATCATTTTTGTCTGAGGTGATTTATCACTTGGTTCTTTACATTGTCATAGGGATATTTGGCAACACTAGCATGATGCTTAAACTTCAGATAGTAGTTCAGTACTGAGGTTATGGCAGTAACATATTTTGACCTAAATGCATGAATTTCTATGTGATGTTTTTTCTGATACAGATTCCCATCCTTCAGAATAGCTTAGGATGAGAATTTCTGTTGAAACTGGCATTTTGATAGTGGATCTTGGATATGTCATTAGGGCTGATGAGACATTGTCTTTATTGTATGCAGTATTTTGTCCAGTCATGCTGAGATTTGAATTTGCTGCCATGGAGTACCGTGGAATCAATATATTAAAATTTTACAGTTCTGTATCTACTGTGAAATGGAAAGCTTTCAAACAACTGCTGCACACATTATGAATGAGGGTACGTGCCTGACATCAAAGTCTAGAATTACAGTGAACCCTCTTCCACTTCACGACCCCCATATTGCCACATCATATCTTAGTGGTGTGATTTTTCAGCNGGATCTTGGATATGTCATTAGGGCTGATGAGACATTGTCTTTATTGTATGCAGTATTTTGTCCAGTCATGCTGAGATTTGAATTTGCTGCCATGGAGTACCGTGGAATCAATATATTAAAATTTTACAGTTCTGTATCTACTGTGAAATGGAAAGCTTTCAAACAACTGCTGCACACATTATGAATGAGGGTACGTGCCTGACATCAAAGTCTAGAATTACAGTGAACCCTCTTCCACTTCACGACCCCCATATTGCCACATCATATCTTAGTGGTGTGATTTTTCAGCGATTAAGGAAGGCCCCTTTTCAGAACTGCGCATGCGCGACCTGGCACACATGAATATTCAATTAGGCAGTCATGAATATGCAAATCACCCCCTCCCCTCTGCTGTGAGCGAGAAGGCTGCAGCGGGTCCCTCCACTGGCATGCCCGCGCCGCAGTGTCCCTCCCCATCCTGCTCTGCTGGAAGCGCAGTGGCTGCAGTGGGTTCACTCTGAATGGCACCCGCCCCACTCCTCTTGGAGCAAAGCGGCTGCGTGCAGTTATGAAAGATTTACACACTCTCAGGTTACACATGGTATCCAAGACTTTCTCGAATGACTCTGAGACATACTCGTCTACCCTGAGTATGGAGAGACCACATCTACCCACCCTGAGAGACACTGGAACAGCAGCGTGGGCGGCTCCCCCACACCAGTGTCCCCAGCTCAGTGGAAAAGGGTTTTTTCCTGGCATGGGGTGGCCGCAGGCACTGGGAAGCACCAACACAAACGCTGACACACAGCAGGACAGTGCCAGAACAGTGAGGGAGTGCCAGGGGGCCGTGTGAGGGTGCAGGGCAAATTTGCATATTAATGAGCTGCCATTCTACACGGACGGAGGGCCTCGCGGGTAGGGGGCAAGACCCACAGTACCGTGATATAGGAGACCCAACTGTACCTATAATATATATAGCAGAATGCAGATGTACAGCCCCTGATGTGCATAGAATCTCCTCCCCTGCCCTCCTCTCCCCTTCCCTCCCCTCCCTTCCCTCCCTTCCCTTTTACATTACAGTAACTGTATTTATCTCCATGGAAGTTGTCTCAAATTATCTTACATTCCACTTTTTAAAAAAATATCATTGATATCACTTAAAACACCTTAACACACTTAAAACAATATATATCATTATGCATTTTCTACATTTTTCTTGGAAAAAATTCCAACTTATGCATGTTTAAGAAAGAGGTTCAGAATATATATTTACCCAATATGCTGTGCATCTCATCATAATGTATCCTTTCTCTGTTCTAAAAGAGGGTGAGAACAAGATAAATGCAGCTCAGGGAATAGAATCTATTCTCCTAATACTAAGCTTTGGTTCTCCTTCCTCACTATCTCAGCTTAATAACACTCATATTTCAGCCAAGAAATATTTCTAGTAATCCTAGTATTGTAAAAAGATAACATTTGAAGGTGTTATCTCTGTTTTCCTATTTTAGATGATCTCTTCCTTAGTGCTGTGTACTCTTTATTTACCATGGCCGTATTCATCTGTCATTCTGCTTAAGCAGTCACTCTTTAGGTCTTGATTACCCTTGCTTTGGGCAATTCCTTCTCTTTTAAATAATATGATGAAAGCAAATCCAGTGAGGCTTGCACAATGAGACCTTTAAGGTGCTGCTCAATCCTATTTGGTCTTGCTGAGGCAAAGATTGGTCTTTCCTTTCACAGAATTCATGATCACAAACACAATTGTGTTAATAACTATACCAATGCAAGGCACTGGAAAGGCTTTTTCTGATGTTGCTTTATTTACTATTAAGATAAATATCTGTTGGTTCCAGGGAATAATTGAGAGGCTCACTGCAGTCATTCTGGACAAATAGTGCATTGCCTCTTAACACACTCTTGATTAATTGTAACAAAAATTATGACAAAAGCAAAAAGAAATTAAAATTTTGACTGGACTCTACTTAAATTGATAGTATGCAAAATTCAGTTTGGCAGGTTGGTTCATGTCCCTCAGCTGAATCCTTGTAAATCAACCCTGTACTGGGGTGTTCAGGCTGGATTTATAACTAGCTAGTGATGGAAACAGGCAAAACCTCCAGTGGTTTGCCACCTAGTTCACAGTGAAGAGCAACAGCAGTTGTGTGCCCCTCTGGAGCCACTGACAAAAAACTCCAACCACCTCTCAAATGTGTGTTACAGATCATGAAATTGTTCTGGAATTCTGTGTCTGTATAAATAATCTGGATGGGTGAACAGGTTAGGCTGATCTTTGACACGAGTTGGGATAAAGGACCCCAGTTTCTTATAACATGTCCTTTGGGGTTGGGGTGGAGTTTGCAAAATTTTCAACTGTTTCATGACAAAGCTCTTTCTGTGAAGCCTGGTCAGCAGAGCTTCTCATCAGTAACTACCTTTGGGAGTGTTGCCTGTTAGTGCAGAGATACTAAGTCTAAGTCTCTCCAGTGGTGTTTGAGAGAGGATCTTCATTCCTTTGTCTCTTTGTGGAACTCTATGATCCCACTCATAGTCTAGTTCTTGTGTAATCAGTTTCTGAACACATGAAAGCAAATTATTGCTGTTCAGAACAGTATCTCTTTTTCATATTGGTTTTATTTCCACAAAATTCCACTGAGTTACATAAACATAATCACTGAAGATTTTTAGGTTCAACCATGGGGTTATGGACACCAGAAAAAGAAGAAAAGAAAATAAAAGTCAAAGCAGAAGAAAAATTAAGATTAGTATAAGTAGGAAGAAGATATTCAATAAGTTGCTAATAGGAATAATGAATAATGCAAATTCCTAGAATAGAAGAAATTGTATAGATTTTTTTCCTGCACTTTCTGAAAAATCTTTTAAAATATATATAAAGAAGCAACAGTAAGTTGCACCAAGGTTTTTGTGGGAAAGGATGAGATTTTCAGATAGTGAAGTTTCCACATCAGAAATGCAAAGCTAGGTTTTTTTCTTAGAAGAAGTTTACAACCCTGCACAGCCATTTCTTTTGTCTTTGCGGAGAGGTCCTTGTGCAATATAAACACTGCAGACCTTAAACTTCTAATCACAGCAATAGAACCCTCCACTGACGACACCTGCCATCAGTTCCTTAGTTTGTGTTGTCTTTACAGCGGCCCAAGCTTTTAAATGGTTCATTCATCGGAGAGGAAGGAAAGGTCAGTGATCCCTTATTGTTCAACAACACCAAGGGGTTTTTGGAGATTGGCAGCCAGCAGAACGTTGCAGTGAAAATACGGATAGAGCTGCCAGCACAGGCTTGCATAGATCAGCATTTCATTACCGAAATAGCACATGACTGATCTATTTTCTAGGTCAAGGTGGAAGAAGTAAAATAAAGATACTGAGGACTTGAGTAGGGCAAGGTGGCTATTTTGTGCAGTATTCCACCAGCTAGGAATGGACAGCACAGTTCTCTTTTCTTTCATTATATAACAAAATTTAATTAGTTCTTCCCTGAAAAGTATTGTGTCTTTGGATTCACAGGAAGAACCTTGCTACAGGTACTTCTCCTATAGAATTTTAGATGTATGTAATGATTTAGAGAAAAAAAAAGTAGTTTAGTAAAAGTTTTAAAGCATTTAGTTTTTCCTCCAAGTGTTCTTCATAACCACTGCACCTCAAATGAGCTGGTGGAACCGAAGGTTTCAGGGATGCTGCTTAAGAATGTAAAGGCATCAAGAGGAAGAATGACTTCTAAGGCAACAGAACTCTCTCTCCAGACCTTTAAACGACTGACACTATTTTTAAGTTTAGAAGGCTCAACAAGAAAAAACCCAAAACATTGAAAGACCATTTTAAAGACTTTAAGGCAGCTAATTAGTTTCTGTCCTCTAATTATTCTTCAGTTTTAACTATTTCTTAGTTGTTTTACTTTTCTGAAAGTAAGGAAAGTGAAGAGCTTCTTCCATTAAAAAAATGATAAGTGTAATTTATGTTGGTAATTTATCAGCTTCAGTACAGTGCTGAGCAACTTTCTAACTGGATTTTGGCAACATTCCATGAAAATTATTTATTTTCCAAAAGCATTACAAATATTTGCCTTTCTTGTATGTCCTCTTGCTCCTTCTTTGTAGACAGAACCAGATGATGTTAAAAGAGCATTTTGTTTACTCAGGATAGTTGTTTGAAGACTTACATTTAGGATTTGCACTATTCAGAGAGGTCTGTGTGAACGTGACACAGACACGAGTGACAGGAGCTGATCCTTCTCATTCCCAACGCTTCTCCAAAGGGAGTGTTGATGCAGAGCAGGTGGCTTGGCAGATAGGGCTCCACCTGGGTAAACCATGGGACATCTGAATAGCCTGTTACCTCCTGACATGCAGGAACCACAACAGGAAATTGAGATGAAGGATGAAAACCTTTTTGCTACAAACTCAGACAGCTCTTTTCCTACATAAGGTGGACAAAGAAAGATATTATAAATTTCTTGTTTGGCTTTACAGCAAATGTTTATCAATTTTCTTTATTTTTTATTTTATTGTGGCTTAGTTTAGTTTTACATTTAATTTCTTACATTGTTAAGCAGTTTTGGATTATTGTAAAGCAAAATATGGCTAGAAAATTTGGAATATATTTGTATGTTTCTGGTTGCAGAAAAAGGAGAGCTGCAAGTTTTAATCCTGAGGATGGTTCACAGTCATCAGGTAAAATCTGGTTAGATTATGTATGCAGATTTGGGTACTCTCTTTGGAATAAATGATAATAAAAATTCTTTTTTTAAAGTTGAATGTATTTCAAGTTCTTGAAAATTACATTTTATATTTAGCTTTTGCAAAAAATCAGGGTCTTTACCCACAAGACAACTTAGAGTTGTCTCCAAGCTGCCAGATAACAAGCTTACATTGTTCAGGAAAATATATTACAATTTTATCTACTTGTACTGTTCAATAAAACATTAGTATCTCAGCATTTTTATTTAACAATAGGCAACCTTAGGCCAGTAATTATGCAACAATTATAATAATAAAAACTGTCCCCTGCTGCTCACCTAGAAACGAGAATATATTAAGCCAGTACTAACCATCTAAAAGGAAAGCAACAAACTACACTCATTTTTAATGCCCCTGCAGTGCACCATGGGAAGCTAATAATTCACCCTCTAATTAGTATCCCTTCTGCTGCTGTTGGCGCAAGGACAGACAAAGAGGTATCCGCTTCATTACAAACTTGCCTTGGTAATCTTTAAATGTCTTTCTTCTCTGCAGGTTGAATGCACGGAATAGGGGCAAATAGGATGTGCAATTAAAAAAGGTTTGCTGGTATGGCGAGTGTGACCATGCATCCTGAGTCTAATGAGTCTACTGAAAAAAAAAAGCCATTTGAATATACTCCTTCTCTTTTTTGGCTAGACATAGTTTTTCTCTCTTTTCCTTCATTAGTGTGTGCATTAGCAGGAGAAAAAGGAGTACACCAATGGGATAAAGATTTGATAACTTCCCAGCATACCTCAAATCACAGAATCACAGAATCACAGAAAATTATGAGTTGGAAGGGACCCACAAGGATCATCTAGTCCAACTCACCATCTAATACCCGTACAGCGACCGAGAGCACATCCCAGAGCGTAATACCAACCTAGATGCTTCACAGTCTAGCAGGCCACTTCGAGCCGGAAGGGGCCCAGGGTCATCCAGCCCTACACCCCCCAGCTAGACCATGTCACTAAGCTCCTCGTCCAGTCTTCCCTTAAACACTTCCAGGGATGGCGACTCCACCACCTCCCTGGGCAGCCCATTCCAATATGCAATTACTCTCTCTGTGAAAAACTGCTTCCTAACGTTAAGATTAAACCTCCCCTGGCGTAGCTTGAGGCCATGCCCTCTCGTTCTGGTGTCGTCAGCCTGGAAGAAGAGGTCTACACCCATCTGGCTGCAACCTCCCCGCAGGTAGCTGTAAACAGCAATGAGGTCCCCTCTGAGCCTCCTCTTCTCCAGACTGAACAGTCCCAGTATTGTTTAGACTTTGAGCAGTTGGTAAATGTTAGCAATCTATCTTGAGAAAAAGTGAATGACAATAGGCCTTAATTAGTGCTTGAGAAGACTGATTTTGTTTCAAAGAGAGTGTATCAATTTTAATACATTTCTTTTTTAAAAACCAGAATGATTTTGCCAGAGGGTACTGCAGGTCAGAAATACACAAAGGGCTATACATTCACAAGCATTTCTACATGATTTTTGGTTCTGTGGAAGTTAGAGTGATCATACTACTGTTACAGAGATGCTTTCCTTTAACTGTCTCCTTTACATACGCAGAGTGTATTTGCTGATTAATTTAAGCTCATCGAAGAGTATATCACATGCCTGACAGTATTTAACCATTTCCATCTTTGTATCTGTTCTTGATAGATATGTGATTCTTTCTCCAGAATTGCTGAGCAAGCTCTTCTTTCATACTCACTAACAGCTTTCTCTACCTGTGATTCTCTTCCTGTCAACTTTCCTTTCCTGTTATTTTTTGCCAGCTTTTTTCACAATGCTCTATTCACCTTCCTGCAATTTCCCATCTGTTATGACTGCTCTTCCTCAGTTTAGGCCTCACAGTGCCAGCGATTACTTCTTCCATCTTAAAAATCCCAACAAGAAAACTCAGTGGCTGTAATACAGAATAGAGCACTCCTATGTAACAGAAGAATATATAAATTAAGAGGCTGATCCAGCATGCTAATGAGTACTGGATCCGTTCCTAAGTCAGTTTTTACTTTTAATTTTAATTAAAAGAGCCACAAGGGAAGAATGGCAGAGCTGTCTGTAGAATGACCCATGATCTTGATTTGTTGTTCCTTTCATCTAAAATAAAGATATTCCAGAGTTTCTTATAGCATGGTAAAAGGGCATACAGAACCTGTGATAGAAAATAATTGTTTTACTTCCATTCAAACAGTACTTCACTGTAGATCTCAATTTGTCCTAATTCAAATGTGACCAAATTAAGAAATGGAAAAAATTGCTATCTTAGGCTATGTGTACACTTGAAAAGGAAATCACTGCCATTTTAGGTTGTCTTAGGACTCATGTTAGGAAATAAAATGTCTGGAGGTTGTTCTGACTTAAAAACAAGGAAGAAAATTTCATGGAAAGCTTGTAAACTCTTATCAGTACTGCATCTCTCTGGAGAATAAATGTTCATAATCAAATAGTTTCATAAATTTAGCCTTATCACAGAATTCACTTACAAATGTCAAATCTGGATTTTGTTGGCATTCACTCATACAAAAATATCTTTCTGAAGAGTCATGCACATTTCTATTATTGGAGTATCTTGATAAGAAAATAATTTGATATAAATTGGAACATGTATTAGTGCAGCATGAAGGCACATTTTACATGGCCAAGAATGAAAGGAAAAGCAAAATACTCTAATGAAAATCTCTTGATAAACAAACGTGTGCTTGTAATAATGACTAAACCAGTGATTACTTGCTTAAATGTTAATGACATGGTGGAGTTAATGGATCTGGGTGTAGCACTAGGATACCTCTGTAACTGGTCACTAAGTTCAATGGAATAATTTCTGCCTCAGTCATTATTGCTTGTTGACCAGATACACTTGACCATACCTTCTTTTAGCATGTCTTCTGATTTAGTTCTCATTCATTATGTCATGCATTGCATCAGGTTACATTGTTTTCCATAAATTTCTATTTTTTAATACTGTCTATATGACAAATAAATGTTATATATTTAAGACCATCGCATCTGCCTCATTCAAAACAATTGTTAAGGACCTTACAGAGTTTTAAGAGGAAAAAAATCTGTTAAAACAACCTATTCTTTACACAGAATTTCTTCAGGAGTAGCTTAGATGGTCAGTTTGCCATGTAACCCAAAGGGTAAATGGAAGGATGGGACCTACAAAAGAATAGCTGATGGCACCTCCTCTTGAAGTCTTGACAGGAAAAATTCAGGAAAACAATTTTCTTTGAAGTTTTTATTACACTTAGCATATTGTCAGCAAACGTCTAGTGCTTGACGCACTTGTACTTTTTGATGGACAACTGTTTTATAAAGTTTCTAGTCACATTGATAACATTTTCTGATTGATTAGAAACAGTAATGTCATGGACCAGCAGAACCTTTGGGATGGACAGACTCACAAATATGTCCTTGATCTGTTCCCAGCACCCATAAGGAAACCTGCAGTTAAAGCAGCTCCTTATGGGCCAGGAGGTGGAGGAATCCATTTGTATGTTACTTTTTGTTGCCATTTATTTGCACAGAATCATGCCTGGCTTCCTTATCATGATCTGCTCTCTCTGGAGTCTGTTCCTTGATTTCACTTTCCTAAAAACGTTTACGCTCAGGAGGAGGGAAAACCCAAGTCTAAACACAACTTCATGCTTTTGTATTTTGTAACTCCATATATCTTGAATCTCAGATGGGAGCTTCTCTGACATTCTGGCCAAAGTGGAAGTTGTGCTTCACTCTTGTCCTGCATCTCCATCCAAAGTTTAATGCAGGGGAATGGAGCCAAACAAAGAAAATGTCTCAAAGACAAATATCTTTGATTTTACTTGGTTTTGTAATGACTGACAGCAACTTGGGGAATTATTCTAGTAGTAAATATATTAGAGTTATGTATGTTGGTAAATACGTTTGTAAAGATTCCAAATTCACAACATTGATATTTTAATTATATTACTTTATTTATTTTTAGCCTTAATTCTCATAAATATCACTATTTCTTCAGAAATTAATCATGTAAATCAAATTAACATTGATGATTTTTAGGTTAGAGAGCATTTATTTATAAAAATTGATCAAGATGATAAATAGCTTAGAGAAGGTTTTAGCTCAAGACTGGAGTTCCATTTTTAAAATGGTTATTGGCTGCTTTCAATTTCTACTATAAATACAATATTTTTCTTGAACACATCACCTATTCCTGTTTGATGAAATGTGAGATTTTTTCTAAGGAAAAGCAGAAGTCTAGAATTACTTGTCTCAATTGATCAATACTTCCAGGAAATTAATTGTAGTTGTTGATGAAACCCTTGGCATGGCAAAAAGTGTAGAGGAGGCTTTGCTAAGAAGGACTGTGTACTTGTGAGACAATTTTCTTGTGTGCTGCACTGTATTTAAGAGACATAAAAGGTGTAAAGTTGTTGCTGGGAAAGACTGAAGGCAACAATGGACTCCATATCTCAACATTCTAGATTATTGCCTTCAGCTGACATGTTGCCTCCCACACGCTTTAGAGCAGAGTCTTGTACCTGGTAAATCACTGAAACCTTTCTCCAGTGGTTTCAATGCACTTGGTTTCAATTTCTAGTTTCTACAGTGAGATTAATAATGAAAAAAAAAGAACTCAAAAAAGAGAATTGCAAGTAATGAAGCAGATAAGAGAATCTGAACATCATTCTTAGGTAGATTTGTAAAGAGACCAGAACTTTGCATAATAGTTCATTGTTCTACCATCTCATGTCTCATTTATAATCATAAATATCATAAATATTTATAATCATAAATAATAAAAGAAATGATTCGATTTATAGAATGTATTACATAGTTGACACACAAGAAAAGGATAACTAAGTGTACCTACTCTTTCTTAAAGTAACCACTTGCAGAAACAACACAAAATTAAAAAGCTTAACCCACTACATTCCTCACTGTTGTTTCAATATTTCTTCAATATTTTAAAGAGTACAGGTTTGTAGAATATTTAAAACACCTTAGACTTAAACTTTTGAAAATAACCAAGAAAGACATCTTTAAAGTTTTATGATGGAAAAACAGTTGTATAATCATGTCCAATTGAATAATAAGTTTGTCATCATTGTCACATAAATTGTCACATATAAAGGAGTGGAAATGTCCAAACATTAGTGTTACCCACGAAGTTCCGAGTGGTTATTATAGGTAGGTAGTGACAGTTCTGACATGTCAGAAGGTATGACTTTGTTAAAATGTATGTGTACCTATTTTTGAACAGTTCTTGTTTGCAACTCTTCTTATTAATAATGAATCATTTAACATGCCATGGTCCTTTAGGGGCCTACATTGCAAATTACATTTCTTTTCTGAGTTGGACTATTGTTACTGGGCTGAATATGCTGTGCATGCACAGGATCAAATGATTATTAATAGTTCTAATCTTTCCTGGGTTGCTAGCTGCACAATAATGAAAAAAAGCATCATGGTCAAGGTACAAATCAGATGGAAACATCTCCTGTGAACTTCTAATTCTAAATTTATACAAAGCAATTAAAAGCCGCTGTACTTACATATTTCTTTTAGACTGCACTAATGGTCTGGAAGTAACGAGGTAAGATAAACGTTCTGATTAGAAGGGACCAGCAGTTCACAGATCAATAAGAACAGAATGTCCAATACCTTTTCACCTCTGGGTGACGGATTTTGTTCCACTGACTTTCAGTTTAGCGGTGTACTTATAGATGAGAGGTTTTTGTTCCCCAAATTCTGAAAGAATATAAAATGCATTATGTCTACAAATTT
Source organism: Pitta sordida (assembly GCA_013390025.1). Lineage (NCBI taxonomy): Eukaryota > Metazoa > Chordata > Aves > Passeriformes > Pittidae > Pitta > Pitta sordida. The sequence goes on from WEKX01006562.1 coordinate 65,815, forward strand.
ACTTGTCCTGCTCTATGTATTGCAGTAAAATTCATGTGTTTCATATCATATATTTCCCATCATGTAAGCTGTATGAACTTTTGGGCAAAGGTTTGTGTATTGGTTTATGTCATGGATTTGATAGACAGATTAGGATTCTGTTCTCTGCAATGTAGGAAAGGACTTCTGTGTTCTTTTACAACTTCAGAAATGATTAGTGGGTGGAGAAGAGCAAGAGAACCCTAAGTTTTAGGTAATGAAACACTTTGAGCAAACTTTCTCTTTTGGGAAAATAAAAATGTTATGCCAATTATATAATTGATGAGCAGTATTGGAATAAAACTGAATAAACTATTATTTAATTTGCTTCTGACTTTTCTGGTTTTTAAGAGATGATACTATCAAGCAATTCACTTTTGTCAATGTTGGCTTGTGAGTGTTTTTTCATTGAATTATTGCATTTGACTTTTTTATTTGTCTACTACATTTCTGCTTTTGACTGATGAGGTTTTTCCTTTTAATCTGCAAAGTGCTTGATGCATTTTCGGCTCAAAGAAACAGGTTGAGGAGTTGGATTATTGCAACAGATGAATTCTGTCTATCTGTCTCAGTCTTGCAGGAGTTGTGTTGGCTGCTAGTGCTAGGGAAGGTAGCAATTGTTCATTGATTTACTTCATGTAGTCTCCCTCCAACCTTTCCAATTCCTATTATACAAGATGAAAAAAGAGACTTTAAAATAGTAGTTGCCTAAGAAGAAGGAAGGTTTTTGATAGTATTTCTAAAATAAATAAGGAAAAGCTTCTACTGTCCATCTCAGAGCCAGTATCTCAGATATTAATTATTTGAGCACTTGTAAAAATTGATTGAGAAGTTGATTTCCTCTATGGAGCAGAGTAGGAAGGGAAGAAATGCTCATCCCTGTCCATTTGAGCTTTTTCCATAAAGAATCTACTGTGCTATTTCTGTAGCATTAGAACCATGTCATCTACCACAGAGACGTGGCTCTAATGCCAAGTCATTTTGGCCTGCTCTGCCTTGCAGTCTTTCAAATGTGCTGCTCTTCAAACCAGCCTCTGCTTATACAGTCCTACTGTTTTTACTGCTCCTGGAGAATATGTCTGTCAGCCTCTTTAGAGTCTTTCTCTGATTTTTCAGGATCCTGACATGGTCTTTGACCCAGCTGCCTCAGCGTGCTGCTGCTCTGTTCTTTTCTCTATTCCTGTACAGAATTTGTAGCTGAGTTATACAACCTCTGTGCTATGCTATAATTTAAAACTCGGATGTGATCTTGAACAGAAATACCTCAATTGCAGGAGTGCAAAATCACAAGAATGTATGATTACTGCAATGTTCACTCATGCCACCTTGGAGATGCACATCCCATAAGGGGTGCTCTTAAAGCAGGTACAGAGGGTGCAAGCTGCCTGCTCTCTCTCCCTGTGTCAGCTCTAGCATCAGGGCAAGGATGAAACATTTCCAGTTTCTCCTAAAGGGCTACACAGCAGGATACATTGCACCAGCAGTTTGCAGGATGTGTTGAAAGGCTGGAGCATATGCTGCCTCTTCACTGTACTCACCTCCACGAATTTAGCACCAGCAACTTAAACAGACACTGAGCCCTAAATATTGGGACGATATATTGATCCTCAGGAGGGAATCATATTAGTATAAACTAGTCTTTCTTTCCTTCCTGTCATGTTCACAAAACACTAGAGACAGTATGTATCTTACTGCTCAGGATATTCTGGTACTTCATGAACTGAAACCTATTTTCTTGCCTGTAGAAAGAAATCCATTGTAAAATGTAAGTAGTGCTATCTGAATCTGCTGATTTCACTGTGGCATGAAATGGCATATTAACTTTTAGAAAATATTCCTAATAAACAAAGGTTCTTATCTGCATTAACTTGCTTTGAATTTTATGGAAACAGCAGTTTCTCACTACAATAAACTCAGATCAAAAAAGTGTTTTCTTTTGAATTCAAATCAGCCAAATGGGCATCTCTTTCTGAATTCATTCATGCAGCTCATCTCTGATCTTCAACAGAGTCAGGAGTTTCATGTGGTAAAAGGGGTGTAACTTATTTGCACTGAATGATGTATGCATATACAATATGTGCAAAACAGCCAGAGAAAAAGCCTTCAGTAAACCGTGGTTAATAAAAATGACTGTCCTTTCATGGGACTCCAGTTTGACCAAGTTTCTTTAAAGGTTCCTAACAATAATTAGATTAGATGGTTTTTTACCTTATTTATTGTATAATTTTTGTCTATCTGTTTCAATGGTGAATGAGACTAGTTCTATATGCTACAAATACAGAAAGGATTATCAACATCTGCTGTAAAATATGAGTCTCTGGAGACTGGTATCACACAATAATCTCAGTTGTAGGAAAGACGGTACTTTCACAGCAAATCCTATAAGGAACAGGGCAGAGTTCCATTGATCTTATGTATTTTTTGTAGATATTTGTGCTTCTTCTACAAGTTGAAGGTGTCATTCCTCTGTTTAATCTTGTTAGGCAGTGTCTAAGTACATATTCTTGCTCTCAGTTCCCTGATCCTGATCACTCTGAGATCAGTGCATTATATCATGTGTGCACGCACAGCTCAGCCTCACAACCACCCAGGTTTGTAGCCCTGGAAGGGTCTTTACACCAAATTGTGCTGGGAGACTAAACAGAGTAAGCTACAGCTTAGGAGGCCAAGAAAGTGTTAGAACCTACAGGGGCATAATGTATTTGACTTTCAATTTACTTCCCGTTTCTTAAATATTACCATTATCATTATTTATGCTATTTAAAAGCTTCCCTGGAAGCTATTCTCTAATGACAGTGTTTGTTAGTGCTTCAAACAGTAGAACTAGTACGTAAGTTTGCTTCCCTTTGTTAATCAAGATTAAAACGACTACCAAAGCATTTTCAGGCATTGATTGTATAATTGGATGATCTGTGTTAAACAGCTGACTTTTGTAATCTTACACTTTGTAAACATTTGGCAAGCTGTGCAAGGCTTTCAGTTCACCTTGCACAAAGCAAGTTTTTTGGATGGGGATATATTCTGTTGTGCAGGGAGATACAATCTGCACTTGCTCTGAAGCTGGTGACCCAGAGTCACAGCCTGGCTTTCAGTGTACTTTGGGGGCAGTGAAATTACTGTATTGTTCTTTACCTGAGGTTTCTTCCATTCCACAGTCATGTACCTGGCAATGCCCTCTCACGTGCTGCCCACCACATGCACGAGGCATCAGCACTCTGTCACAGCAGCGTTTCCTCTATAATCCTCGGGGACAGTTACCTTTTTGTCAGTTCTCTGGGCCAAAACCAGGAAACAAATCCTATCCTTTCTTCCTCTCTACCTCCAGTTCTTTTGTCACTCTTTCTCAGGCTGTAAAATGCAGTTTGGAGATTTATCTGTTAATCTAAACTTTTCTGTCCTCCTGTGATGGTGCAGAGCAGATGTGTAAAATCATGTACCATCCATTCACATGGCATAGAGTATTACCTAATGACAGAGGGCCTGTAGTTGACAAAGATGTTTGGATTTGCTTTTCAAAACATGTTGCATTCAGCAGTTTGGCTCAACTGTTAAGGACTTTGGGTTGTGGGAAGTAACAAAGTAATGGCAAATAATTAATTTGTTTAAAATAAACATAGAGTTTAATGTTTTACTTAAGTCTGGCTTAGACCTGGTTCGTAGTGTTTTCAGAATCACTTACTGAGAAGGATTTTTTGGAACTTACTTAAAGTGGTGGTGGTTTATTATATTTGAACTGAAAATGAGCTGTTCTGAAGGAAATCCTTCGAGAAGCTCCACCAGTACAGGACACAACAAATACAGCAGCAGCTGCAGCATCGGCATGCTCCTCACACTTCCAGCTAGCAGCTCAATGAAAGATTTTGGCGGGTTGGAAGACCCAGTGGGTGCCAGGTTGGCACTGGTGCCTATTGTGTTTTCTTTGCTTTATAGGATTTTTTTAAAAACTGTCAAGTTATTTTCATGAAAATGCAGCTTTGAAATCAGGGGTTAAAGGGGAAAATAATTTATTCTTCTTTAGGATCCCTTCCCTGTCATAGACTTTTGTCTTTGTTCTTCTACTTTCTTCATCATGTTAATTAGGAAAAATATTATAACAACTGATGCCAAGGGAAATTTTTGGAATGGAATTACACATTTTAGGAGTGAGAACTTCCTTGACATTAACACTATAATTTCTTACATTTTATTTCAATTTAAGTGTCTGAAGGCATACTGATCTCAGGCAGCATAGCAGAGATCAGTGCTGCCTTATTTCCAGAACCAGAAGCAAACAGCTGGGCCACTGTGGTGTAATGCTCAGGCTAAGTGGGGGACCTGCTGGGGGCAGAGCCTATCAATTCAAGAGAATTGGCAACATAATTGGCAATATATTATGTTTAACATTTTTTAATTACTAGAAAGGGAAGGGAATGGAATTATCTTAGTGAACATTCTGTGCAGTGTCTTAGAGTTACTCTAGATCTATGTGTATTGGCTTTCTTTGTTGACATCTCCAGCAGGAGATGCTCCATGTTGAATGTAGTCGCTGTTGGTCTAGGAGGTAAATTTGTGATAAGAATTTCCCTCAGTATCTGTATCCAGGAGGTGGAAAATATGGCTAACTAACACAAGACATGACTACTTGCTTTTTAAGTAGTGCCTCACACAGATATACTTTGTTGAGTTTCTGCAGTCACCACTGGTTTCCAGTTAACTTGCAGGCTAAGTCCAAGCCTGTTGGTTTTGACTTGTAAAGTCCTGGATGCCTGTGACTAGGCCACCTGAGACTATTTGTGATGTTCCTGCAGGTGTCATCAACAGATCATCATTGTTCCATTTTTTTTTGCACCAAGGTGCCATTTTCTTCAGTTCTGATTTGCACTGGGCAGCACAATGCTGAACTCCACGTCTTCCCATTCACATGTGGTGCATTGGAGGAATGATGGCGTAAAGGAATATATGAGAGTACAAAATATGTACAGCAAAAAGTGATAGCACATTTACAGTTAATACAAGCTCAAAATACATGTAGTTATTTAATAAGAATTTTGGAAACGCTCGGAATAAATAATTTTATTCATGCATAAGAGCTAGACTGAAAAATTTGCTTACGATAGGTTGTGGTTTTCTTTGAAAAGGATATGAATGCATTTAAAGCACCTAAGGAGATGATTGTAGTTTATGCTATGTGCAGCTATACTCAGAAATATATTTCTGGAGTAAGAGAAATACTAGGTGCCTGCTTGGATCAGAATCATGAAAGATTTGAGTACAGCCTATTTTTGACAGTTAAACTTGTGTCTCTCTAAGAAGATCAAAGCAAGTTTGGTACAGAATGGCAGTGACAGAATTTAAAAAGCCTTTTTTACAAGTAGAATTTGACAGTCTTGTTTTGAAAAATGTATTTTAATAATTTACTTCTGCATTTTGCAAACACCTAGACACTTGTTTGGCTTCATGCGTCTTGCCAAAGTCAGTGAATTTATGTTTGTAGAGTTAAACTGCTTGTATGTTTATGCCATTGAAGACTTCGATGTTATTTATTGTTTTGCAGTTCTGTGGTAAGATTGTCTTCTGAAAGCAAAGTGGATAAAATGCAGAAATGTTTACGAAGGGGAGAGAAAAAAAATCCTAAACGGATGAATGCCTAGTGGTCACTGAGAATTTTTAGCAAGATTTTAAACAAGACAGTGATGGTAATTATTATTTATTGTGCTTTATTTCCTGGATCATAAATTAATACATAAGCTAAGTGGATAATTACCTCTGCTTTTGTATAACCATAGATAAACTGTGAGGAAAAAATATCACTGATGAGAAAGTGTGGCTGTGCAATTATCTGTTCTCTTGCTGTTTACCATGTCTGATATAAATGTTTTATTTTGCCCTGACCATGTTAGCATGAGCAGGGAGGTCAGAACCATTAGCAGTCTGATCCTTCTCTCCTCTGTTTTATGGCCCATATCCATTGTTAGTTTCACTTCAATGACTTTTCTATTTCTCTTTCAGTAAAGCTAATTTAAATAAGCAAAGTTTGGGGTTTTCAGCTCTGACTGTCTGCCACTTTCTCTCTCTGAAGTTGGCTTTCCTCTGAGCTGACTACTCATCAGATGGTCAGCTGTTACCACCAGTTTCCTCTCTTACTGGTTTTCAAAAATTTTTGTTATTTTGGGGACTTTTACTCCTGGGTAGAAGTGTCATATCTTAGATCATCTCTGTTAATTTTGGAATGAGTATGTCTCCATACTCTTTATTAATTTTTCTCTTGTGGCAAGCCAGAAATTTTCTTAAGCATTTGAATTCAGCAAGGACACCCAATTGTCATTCAACACTGTTATTAGCAGCTTTAATTCTTGAGAATCTACATTTATTTTCACATTTGCATGCCTATGTTTTAGTCATTTGTTTTATACTGAGGCTACAATAAGATAGAAGATACTTTAACATACAATTAATATTTATCTTGGCAAATGTGACTGAATCGCTCATCACTCTTATAAACAGTGTTCGATCAAACTGCCAGTCATTCAACTTATTAGTGTCAGTGTTTGTTACTGATTTTTATTGCTCTTCAAGCAGTATCATTTTCGATTCACTTGCCGGTATCATTTGTTTCTGCACTTCAGAAACTTCAGAACTCTTCAGCAGCCAGGGGTTTGTTTTGGGCAGCCTTGTGTTTGACCATCATATGAATTTGTATTTGCAGTTCTGGTCATCTCATTTCACAAAGAGAATAAGGGAAAGGAAAGTAGTTCACAGAAATTATAGTAGACACAACCAACTGAAATTTTAGCACTATAAATCAGCCAGGAATAGAAAAAAAAAATTGAATTTTTTATTTAGTCCAGAAGCACAGATGCCTATTAGTCCAAAGCCACATTTGTGTGTCCAGTACATAAGAGCTTCATGCACACTGTAAATATTAATAAATCAAATGAGAACCATATATGTGTTCTTGTGATTTCCTGCAAAATGCCAGGTGTTGAGTGCATGCTAAGGCACCTGTTTTATTTGGCTGTTATTTGTCCAGAGATACTTATTCATGCTAAATTTAGCTAGGCTGTGGCAGGGCATTTCACTCGGGAATGTGAATCTATGAAATATGCTTTCACTGGAGCATGGTGAATAATTTAACTCACTAAATCTCTTTTCCAGTTTGCCATTTAACTGTGAATAGATTGCAATTTTGATTTATTTTGTTCTTCAAGTTATTCAACAAAAGGTTTATGCAAATACATTGCAGCCTAAGGATAGCTCATATATTTCTCACAGTGACTATAACTTCTGCTGCTGGTGATGGGACTGATTCAGTGCTCATTGAAGTCATTGTAAAGGCTCCTATACACTTCAGTTACAAAATCCTGCAGATATTTTTCTATTGACTCCTCTGAGTGTGGGATGAAGCTGTGTTCTCATGCTCTGTGTCTGGTCAGATAGCTCATATAAGGGGGTTTCTTCTGCCTGACAAGATGACTTGAAAACCCATAGATTGTTCTTAAAGATTACCATGAGACCATTCCCTCAAAAGATGTGCATTTCTTCACAATAACTCGTATTTCTAAAAAAAAAAAACCAACACGTTTGATTTGAGGATTCAGAAAATTATAAATTTAGTGAGTTAGGTAGAAGCTTAGAGATTTCAGGATTTTAGTGAATTGGTGAAATGTCAGTGAAAATTTAGTAAATTTTAGAAGGGTTAGTAGATTTTAAAATCATTCAAGTGTCCTGAAAATTAAGACCGAATATTAAAGGTGTAAAACCTTGTCTCCCAGTCCTGGAAGGTAAAGAAAAGAGGGTTCTAGCCAAAACAAGGGGAAAAGAATGTGGAACATCAGAGCAGATTGGTCGAAGGTCTTAAAGCAAAGTTGAAATTTATGACATAATGATCAAGGGATGCATAGTCATGGAGTAGGTTCCGTATGTATGAGGCAAGAGTATAAAAATAGGTGGCAAATCTGGGCGGGGGTTGTTGGCACCTGACAGGGCTGGGGACACTGCTGTTCCTCTTTCCTTGGCTCTTGGGCCAAAATAAACTTTTTTGCTCTGCTTGCAAGCAACTACCTTGAGTCCTGACTGATTTTCCTTAAATTGCTTTGAAACATATGTAGTCTTACAAAAATGCCTGTGAGTTAACAATTACATAGTGCATTTGTAAGTAATTAAATATATATTTTTTATTTACCAAGATACAATAAGCTTAAACCATACCCATAGCAGTTTATGTATTATATAAAAAGAAAAATCTAATCTGAAAATATTTTTTATTAATGGCAATATATAGGTAATTCAAAATGGTCACTGATAGCACTGCTTCTAATATTTAGGAAAATATCTGGTTTATTTTTGGCATTTCAGAAAATTTCAGTTTAATTTCTTATAATCAGAAATATTATTGGAAAAGTGTGTGAATAAGAACTATAGGATAACTATCCTGCATTGTGTGATTCATAGAACTAGAGCATTTATACGCCACTATTTTATTTCCTTTAATATCTGATATTCTTTCAAGAATCTGAAAATGTATAGATAATTATATGTAAAGTAAAATCTCTTGAGATACTTGGGGGTTTTTCTCAGTGCTTATTACTTACAAGAACAATGTGTTTATTTAGATTCTGCACTGTCAAATCTAGGACCAAAAGGATAATTCTGAATCTAATTTTATGATTGCTAGGCCTTACTTAGTTTACTAATTTAGGAAAAAATTGTTTCGTTGTTTCACTTTCAGTGAGTAACCATGAGATGCGCTTTGATGGTATTGGTGCTTAACCAAGTGAAAGATTTGGTAACATGCACTTTTCCATGGTTACTTGGCAGTTTTTATGGCAGTCAATTCTTTCAATTGCCTCCTGATGTGATTGATGCTGAAGCATTTGCATATACTTCATTTATAATCTATCAATATTATTTTGGTTTACAAAGTCCACAGCAGCTTATAATGACTTTCTCCATATTACCCACCGTCTTTAAGCACAGTATTTATTTTGATCGTGAATCTTTAACCTCTCCTTTTTCTGAAAAAATTCTTGGCTGAATTTTTGGTGGAAGGCATAGAAGGACACAGATTTCTCAGTGATTACTTAAGAGGTTTGTGTGGTTAAAACTCATCTTGTTTACCTCAATCTGTTCTTTTAATATCACCAAAACTTCTTTCCATCCCACTCACTCTTTCAGTTTTATACAGATATATTCCTTCTGCATGTTAGATAATTTTTTGGTGACATGAACCCATGGTAATCTTTTCCATCATGTTTCTTTTAGTGCCATATGCTTGCACTGCTGGATTTTTGATTTCCTGGGATATTTGCAGAAACAGTGAACATAGATTTATTTTCTTCCTGACTTGTCTCATTGGTTGCATGTTCCAGGCTTCTATTTTCTTGTAACATTTAGCAGCCAACAGTTACTGCCCTGCTGGACTGTTCCAAGTACTCTGTGCCCATGTAGGTTCTTGAAAGTATAATTGCAAACGTTTTGAAAAAAAAAAAACCACCTTATTTCTTTTGCTTTGTGAATAAGCTTTTGAACTGCACTATTGGCAAAGGAAAAACAGTAGGCGCCAAGTGATTTGAAGTGTCTGCACTAGAACAATTTTCTATTAAATTAACTGGACAAAAACTTGCCTGTGTACAACAACCAGCAGATGAGAGATGATTTTGTTAGGTCATGTTCTAAAGAGCACAGTTAATTCAGTAGATGGCACTATTCCTCCTGAGTCACTGAGCTCATAACCCAGCTACAAGGTGGCTCTCCACTACGACAGTAATATTTTTTTTTTCCAGACGAGAGAATAAAATTTTTTCAATATTTGA
>WEKX01006562.1:75948-91053 GCA_013390025.1 Pitta sordida
ATAATTGATGGTAGCATGAACATGCCTATGTGGATTGGGAAACTTGTTTGTATTGTAAATAAGCCAGTAAAGAAGCAAGCCACCCAAAACTTAGCCTAGGTACTTTTCCTGATCTTTTTTATGTTATAATAACCAAGAAAGTGGTGTAAGGGAGGGGTGCAAAAAAATTTAATTTAGCTGACTAGATGAAATCTGTCAACTGCATGAACAGTTTATGTCAAACTTAGGTGTTCATGGGGTCCAAACACTATTGCTGATTTAAAACTTGGTCTGGAAACATTTCCAGTTCTGAAAATTCAGATCCTGGTTCAGCATGGGCTTCTGCTGTGTGACCACAAGTGCTGCAGGACCTGATCCAGCATCACTTTCCTCTGTTAATTCCTTTGGTCCCTGTAGAACAGGCATAAAGCTCACTATGATGTGTATTATCAAGAGTGACAGAAATCCTACCACGCCAGTGGGACCAAGCAGTTCATGCACTGATCTGGTGATAAAGACAACAGAACTGCAGCTTCCCTGAGTGTGGGAATGTCAGAGTTCAAAACAGCATTGATTATGAGAATTAAATGACGAGAAAGAAAAGTAGTGTGTGTTCTGAATGTGTCTCTGTTCTCAAACATAACAACCAGCACAGCTTCAGCACTTTTTTCAAATAAGAACGTAACTTTTGTAGGATTGGACTTTTCCCACTAAAATGGAGGGATTTTTATCATAGTTGTCTTGAAGATAATTATTTCTCTTATTTTCTTGCTTTTAAGATACATACTGTGTGATTTAAATTATTCTATGATTCTACTTTGTTTGGTGCACATAAGAATAACAGACCTGGTGACAGTTTCATTGCAAGTGTTCAGAGTTGCCAGAATAAATCCTGAATCTCTCTTGAAAAATATTTCAAAATGGGACATTAGTAAAAGGAAATTAGATAGTCCAAGGACTAAAGCAGTGGTCTCTCATATGTATTTCATTTCACCAGGTGTGAAGTTGCATTTTTCTTGTACATGAAACACTTAAAGGATGTGGTATAACTTTGATGTTCAACCACTGGGACTGCTCACATGCATGAGCAGTTATTACATTTATTGCACTGTTTCTTTGGCCTGATCGTGGTGAGCTCAGAGTATCCATGAGTGTAACATATGCAACTGTGTTCTCTCTAATGTAGAGCTGACTTTGTAAATCGAGCGGAAAACACAGGGTACTTTAGAGTTAAGCATAATATAGGCAACCCCCTTTTTCTGCCTTTCAGTTGGATTGTATGAAATCTTGTAAAACAGTTCATGGACATAAATAGAAAATTAATAAAGGTAGTGGGGAATTGGAAAGTAAAGATGGAATTTATTGCTGTGTCTTGAAACAGCCTAATCTAGAATTAATTTTCTTTAATCGTAGTAATAACATTTCACTTGCTTGTTTTGGAAATGTGGTGGGAACACAGCTGCTGTCTCTGAGGAACTGGTTGTAGCAGCATGTGGTTTCCTTCCTAATTTGCAGGGGTGGAACAAGTAGGCAGGAAGGTATTTAGTGTAGCAGAGCACTGAAGTGTTTTTTACTGCATTATAACTTGTGCTGTTACTTAGTAAGGTAATTAGGTGTACTTAGTGAGAGTGGGCAGTGTATAAATACAAATTTTGTAGAGATGGACTTTGGATACTTACACATTAGTTTTTATAATAATGACTTATCTCCTGTAACCACCTTGATGAAGCAGACATCAGCAGTTATTAAAGGGAGAGTGATCTGTGATTAAGACATAGTCAGGGGACCTGGATAATCTGAATGCTATTCCCAATTTGATTTCTAATGTCAAGTAAATAACTTTATGCAGGTTGCATGTACAATGTTTCGGAGCTGAATGTGATACTTGGGGTTCCACTGCCTAATCCTACCATCCTACCAGTGTTTATCTAGCCGTGTTGTCACTACAGTGATTTAGCTCTCCTTTTACAAAACGGGAGGAATTCCTAGTTATTTAGAAGGATTCTTTAATATCTTCGATTTTTCTGGTACATCCAGCTGTAATAATGTGAGAAATCTGTGTTTACAGTATTGACACATAGTTTTTCTAAAATAAAAGGAAGGGTAGGTGATAGCAAATATGAAGCAAATAAGAGGATGATAGATTTTTCCCCCAAATCAATAGATTTTAAATTTCATCTAGTATGTGCGTAATTAAACGCGACCTTTTTTCCCTGATTTTATTGGTAGCTTGGTCATATCCTCCCATTAATATGTTATTGTCTAAAAGAAGCCCTTAAGAAGTAGTATTGGACAGTTCTGATGTGTAAATATCATGAACTTGGTTTGAAATAATGAACCTATGAAAAATATCTAAACCAGCAACCTATAAACAATTTTTTCTGGCTTTCTCACTGAAGACCCATATTAAGATTCCTGCATGTAACAGGACAGTAATTGTCTGTGCATTTTCTCCAATTAAAAACACCTAAATTACTAACATGGTGCTGGCTGTTTGCTCTCAATGTGTTAAAAAAGGGAAAGAGTCTGGCAATAAATAAATTTATTTTCTGTGCTGAGCAATAATGATTCTCCTTGCATTCCTTCAGATTTCTCAAAAATTCTGTCGCTCAATAATGTGCTGCTCTTGTCGGCCTAAAAGGATCCCAGATGGACATGGCATACCAGCTAAGAATGCATCCTTCCTTCGTTTCTATTGTTTAATAAGCTGATGCTGTGTCTTCAGCCAGCACTTTCTGTCAGGTTCATGCGTGTTCTTTTTAAAGCGGTTCTAATTCCGTGGATAAATCTCTGTTTGAGCTGTCAGTGCTTGCATTGTGCAAGACCAACTTCTACAGCACTCCCAAGGCAAAGCAATTAAAACACTGCGTTTTTCCTCGGCCCTTCTGGCTCCTAAGGGCTGTTTATATTTTCTGAGAGGGGGATGGAAAAATGAAGAGGTTTGCTTAACACAGAACAGTGGCATGAAATGATACTGACCTTATTTAAAAATGCATGGGTTTTTTTATGCTGAATGCTTTCTTATTATCTCAAGTCATGTTTGGCATGGCAACTTGTTTTGTCCTTGCAGATAAAAAGTGGCTCTGTGCTAATGAAGAGTTAGTAGCTTTTTAGCTCTGGTAAGAGAAAGAAACTTTCATTTGCAGTTGTGGTGGCCGTGGGAGATAGTAATTGCTATGGCTTGTGGCAAATTTGTTTGCATCAGAGTATATCCACATGGGTGATTCAGAGTTAATTTTAGCTGTTGGTGAGGCCCTGAAAGCTTCACGCATTTTTTCTCTTTAGGGATGTCCAAGGTTCTCTTGTTTTACAGTTCCAGTTCTTCCTCTGTGAAATTGAGGCATGCGCATGTGACAGTCAGTTTTCATGAAGACAGATCACTGTCTGTGCAAGGTTAAACCTCAAGTCCGTGAGTTTTGGCAGCCACATCGCTCAGAAATGGCAAAAGACTATCACCTTTCAGTCCCTTGGCTGTCTGTCTTGTCAAAAGCTTTTCTGGAGCATAGTATGTCATTTAGAATGTCTTTATAATGAGTATGTGGAAGTAATTTGGTCAATGTTTAACTGCTAAAGAGATCACAAGGAATTAGTTTGAAGCCACAGTGTTGAAGAATATGACTGACAAAGGCACATGAAAAGAAGACTTCATAACTTTCCCATAAGGAATAACCAGAATATCTAAAAATGAGAACAGGCCCATAATTAATACATGCAGAATATCCAGTGGTCATGTGAACTTGAACATGTAATGTAGATGCTCAGAACCTCTGAAAAGCATGTGTTAAATGAATAAACATGAAAGAGTCCAAAACTGATCCCTGGTTGGGTGTTCGCTTGGGAGTTGGACTCGATGATCCTGTGGGTCCCTTCCAACTCAGAATAACCTGTGAACCTAATTTTCAAGAACTTGTAGCTGGAGACAGAATTTTAAAAGATCTTAACTCCAACTAGGGCACGTATATCAGAACCAGCTTCTCAAGTACAGTCACCAGCACAGTTCCTAAGACCAAAGTTTTAAAAGACTTTGCCCCTCAGCATGCTTAGCTCTTTTTAAAATTTGGCCGCAACTGTGTAGATGTAAGAGAACTTATTTCTCTGAAGTATAAATATCTAAACCCAAAAATGAGGGAAAGCTCATAGAGCACTTTCTGCAGATTTTTTGGGGTGAGTGGAATTTATTCTCCCATTTTCTGTTATTCTCTCACTCACAGGAGGATACCTGAAGCTGCAGAGAAACTCATGAGTACTGGGATGAATAACACTTAAGGAGATGATATAAGAATCATTATGAATTTATCTATTTACAGCAAAAGTAGGAATACTCTGGACCTCCTTCTCTAGTTTCTACTCAAGTTTCTGTGTTGCTTTTATTACTTCCAGATACTTTTCCTCTGCCATGAGTGAGACCAGGATACTTCAGTACAAGTTCTGTTGGAAAAACATGTTGATTTATCTCTGGTTAAATTAAAAATTTTGCATTTATGAAGCTGCTAATTAACAATGTAAATTTCATTTATTGGAAAGTATGTTTTAATAATAAATTTCACTGCAATAGGGGACATAGTATTTTAAAAGTTTTTAAATAAAAACTTGAAACCAAGAAGTAGCTGACTTGTCAATACATCCTCCTTCTCATAGGAAATATTAAATAAAAGGATTAAAAAATTATTTACTTTTAAGGGTGAAGGAGAGAGGTTGAGAAAAAAAATTCAACTGGGAAAACTTTCTGTATTGTTTTCCATTATAAAATAAATATTAAACAGGAGAATGTGAAATATCTTAAATGGAAGATGAGATGTTTAATTTTCATCTTCAATACCATGCTAATTAAAAAATAAATACATGGATTTAACAATAATTTTATTTTTAAAAATTAGGTATGATTTTTATATTCTTTTATAACATTTAACAGCCAAAAAAGGTATGACTTTATCCTTTTAAACCCATTTTATATGGTTCTTGAATGGAAACTTGAACTGTATCAAAGAATGCCCTGAATGTGTAAATACAATTAGTCTGGCTATTATGAATCAAATCCTTCATAATCCTTGTACATACGGAGACTGAGGGATGGAATCTGTTTGTCTTTGGAACTCCTGAAATGGAGCTAATTTGCAATGGCTACGCTAATTTAGCTTATCTATAAAATGAGCACATATTACAAGTGCTGTTTTATACTCCTAATATGCTGTGATTAATTTCATAACTAATTTAAAGCCTTGGACACTAATTGGTTATTGTGCATGCACACACACAAAGACTGGCAGAAAGCACACTTCAGTAAAACCTCGGGACGAGAAAATACACCAGATAACCTCTTGCAATCTCTTTTTCTCCTCGTTTAATGATAAATAAGCAACATGCATTGTAAAGGGTTAGCAAAGACTAAAACACTCTTGTTGATGTACTGTCCAAAAAGGCTGATGCAGACCTTGTGCTGGCATTAGGTCATAAGTTTTAGTACATCTCCACCTGTAAATACAAGGTTAAAGCCAGGGCATCAGATCCTGAGATAATTTTCTTCACTATGGTCGTGTAAGAAACCTGTGGTTCTCCTCCTTCCTTCCCCCAGCTGCTATTGCATTGTTACTGAGTTGAATTATTTCCATGAAGGAAATAACCTCATCCCTGCACATGAAAAGCAATGGAATGACCACTTTATGGGAAAAGTGCTGCTTGAGCAGAATTAAGTGTTTTTATAATGTAAATATGCAAATATCTTCCTACATATTGACGTGGCAGTTTCAAGTGTGTTGACACCTATGGACTAGGGGAGATAAACTTTGGATAGTTGAATTCAGGCAACTGTATAGAATTTCAGTGCAGCTTTGCAAAATGCCTAAGGAAGGTAGTTTGGCGCTTCCATGTTTAACCACATTCTGAATGTATCAGAAATTGCCTGCGATTTTCTCAAGGTAGTAAATGAAATAAAGCCTTTCAAAAAACTTAACATGATTCAAAGTAGATGATATAAATTCATTATTTTAAAGATAAGTAGTGTCACTATTTTATTTGGCAGCATTATTTGTTAGAAAGTGCTATTTTCATTGCTTATAAATAATTGTCTGAATATTTGCATTAGTTTTTTACAGCCAGTGTAGGTTACTACTAAAATACTGCCTCTCTGACAGGTTTATAATTTTGCTGACACAGGTTGGCAGATAGATGAGCATCTCACATGGAATATAAACATAAATTTCAATGAATAAATAGAACAGGGTCTGTTAGCACAGTCATCAAAAGAGAAAAGCCTCATAAGAAAATAACAGAAGGCTTTTGACCCTTTAAATTATAACTCACTAGCTCACTGCTACAGTGAGCTGAGCTCCTGGTCATTGCTGGTGCTCTGACTACCCCCTGGCATGTGCTTGTACACTCTTCATATCAAAATCCCCCTGGAAGGTCACACTGCTCCCCAAATTAAGTAGCTAATAGACTACTTGAATAATGAAGGTGCTAGGTCAGAAAAAGTCTTTCATGCTAGTCTGCAAGATTCAGGGCTGTGCATCTCTAGCGAGCTGTAGGAAAAAGGAAGGTATGTTTGAGTATTTCTTTGTCTGTTGTTTAACCTTTGTAAGATAAAAATGCTTGAAGCAATTAGAGAAAATATAGAGAAAATAGTTTGAATAAACATTAAAGCAGGAAGGTGCCCTAATAGCATTAAATAACACTCATTTTCTTAGAAGTATTTCCTAGGCATGGGGTTAGAACTTTGTCCCCCTGATTTAGCAGGGGGCACGCTGGTGCTGACTGCCAGATTATCTGCTGGTGTGACTTAATGAGAGAATACTGTCCCACTGCTTAACTTCTAACATGTCTTTAAAATACCTCCTGGGATGGTGACTCCACCACTTCCCTGGGCAGCCTGTTCCTGTGCTAGACAACCCATTCTGTGAAGAAATTGTTCCTAATATCCAACTTGAGCCTCCCTTGTGCCACTTGAGACCATTCCATTTTGTCCTGTTACTTGTTACCTGGGAGAAGCGAGTGGCCCTCTCCTCACTACAACCTCCTGTCAGGCAGCTGTAGAGTGAGGTCACCCCAACTCCCTCAGCTGCTTCACACAGGATTTGTCACTCTCTGGACACACTCCAGCATCTCAACGTCATTTTTGTGTTGAAGAACCCAAAACTGAGCACAAGATTCAAGGTGTGGGCCCATTAGTGCCCAGGACAGGACACAACCACTGCCCTGGTCCTGCTGGTCACACTGCTCCTCCTGGCCTCTTTGCCCGCCTGGGCACGCACTGGCTCATGTTCAGCTGCTGTCGATCAGCAGCCCCAGGTCCTTTTCTGATGGGCACCTTCTGGCCACTCTGCCCTCAGCCTGTCACATCCCATGGGATCGTGTCCACAACTACTTGTAAATGCCAAGGAGACTTCATTCAGGTCTGAGTTTGAGATCCTCACATCTTTCAGTGTGTAAGTACCATAGCAGGTAATTATGAATGGGTTTTTTTAATGAGTCAGGGGCTGGTGCTTGGCTGCTTTCTAGGTTTTGGTGTGCTTCAGGACTCTGTTACCACCCATGGCAGGTACATTCACCTGGGAGGTGGTGATTGGCAATAGTTACACCAACATTTACAGGCATCCTGTACATGGCTGCAAACATAACTGAGCTAACATAAAGCTACCTAATTACAGCCCTGAAATGAATAAACATATCAGATGTGGGATTCAGCCTGGGCTGTTCCTGACTTTCAATGACTCTGCCTCCTTAGAGCAGTGGCCCCAGCTGAGCTTTCAGGATTAGAACTGGTTAGAACATGTCAACTAATGTTACAGACATTACTCCTTTTACAACCTATTTTTGCTTTCCTGACTTGACTTCGACTGTCCCTTTACTACTTGTACCAATCCTCATAACTGTAATTTTCATACCTGTTATTTATATTACTCCCATTACTGTCTTTGAACCTTCAGTGAAAGACTCTTCTATGTCATCAGAACAGCAAACCTGGGAATTACCATAACAAAAGACCTTTTATGAATCAGCTGGTTTCAGTTATTTGCAGTAAGTGACTCAGTGGAGAGGAAAGATTCTTTTTTTTTTCAATAGAAATTTATGGTAATTCTTAATATTTGTTGGAATTGTTGGACTTGATTGGAATTGTTGGAAGAGACTGAAATTGTTGGAACTTTCATAATGGATTAAATCATAAATTTGGGAAAACCTTGTTTTACTTCCAAACATATTCTGCCTGTCAGCAGGAAATATTTTACAGCGCTAGTTCTTTGATTTCTTTATGTCGGGACGTGGGGGGTTTGTGTATTTATACATTTTTCATAGGAGTTACTATAACTTTGCCTCTGGCTGAAATTTGTCGTCGGTACTTTGGCTTTTCATTATTGACAGATATTTTTGAAAGGTATTTCACATATATGCCAAATTTCTTAAATAAGGCTATCTTTGGTAGATACAGTACAATGTGTGGGAGTGTTCTTGAATATAATCAAGAGGAGTTGGTAAATTTATAATTAACTTAAAAGCTGAAAACATCTGCAAACAATTGAAAAATAATTAAATAACTGTAAAATAAAATTTTCAGCCCGAGAGAATTGTTTTCAGTTTTCCCATTAACAGTAACTCTGTGATGGCACTTCAGACTTTTTTCTGACTGTCTTAGCTAACATACCTTTGTTCTCATTTACATCCAGAATTTACACTGATGCTCTCATTTTTACCTCTTCTTCCTAACCCTTATACTTTACCCCAGTTAGGAACTGTAAATTAACCTTAGGGGAAAAAAACACTGGAGAAGGAAAGAAAAAACTGTAACTCAAAACAAATTAATTAAAGCAAGCCTTAAGTCATCCTGTAGAACAGACCATTTCTTTAAGGGGAACAGGTCATGTTGAGAGTTGTACTTGGCCTTTAGCAGAATTCGTAGTAATGTGTGTGTTCTTCTTGGAATAATGTATATAGAGGCTCCTGCTGTCATTTCCTGACTTTTTGTGTGTGTGGTGTTTATAAAGCAAAGCTAATTGCTTCATTATGATTTTTTTGTGTGATTAAAAGGGGGCCTGATGTGGAGCTGTAAGTGTAGTTGCAGTTATAGTCAATTACCTCTAGACTAATTTCAAACTCCTTTTGTCTTTATGAATTACCTAATAAAATGTGTGCAAACTAACAGCATCCTGATAGGCTTTCCACCTAGAAAAGGATTTAGTGATGATTCCTGCAGTCTTCATTCAAACAAAATTTTTTATTGAATTCTGTGTTAGTAGCAGAAAGACATTTTGGGTGACACATACGATTGCTTTTAGTGTTTAAAATAGCATCAGTTTTCTTTTCTCCCTTTTACTGTTCTTCAAAACATAGAATTATATCATGGGTTTGTATTTCATGTGAGATGTTTTCTTTGTCTTTTTGAAATGTAAAATTTCTTTGTTGTATAAACATCAGATTTCAAAATAGGTTCACTGTCAGAGTCCATATGAAGATATACAAGTTAAAATCAAATCCAGTTTACCCAGAGTTCAAAGGCAATAGTGAAGAGATCAGACAGAGGAGAAATAGATTAATCCATTGTACTTCCTGACTGAAGTTCTTCATAAACTGTGTAAACTCTAGGAGTTAAAAACAACAACAAAAAAGTCTTTGAGAGAACAATGAGGTATCCACCAGCTACCAAAATAGGCAAAATATTCCAAATCCTCTCCCAGAGTTAGAATGTAGTTTTTGAACTCTCTTGTCTCATTTTTTTGAGTTAACATAATGTGACCTTCCCACCTGTCTTTTTATGGAGCATCACTGCCTTGTCTGCTTGAAAGATTTCAAATGCTGCCCTCATTTTTCACTTACCATGTGTAAGCTGGGCATTGTGTTTCTCTTCAGAACTTCATTACATTTTTTGTGTTTCTGATGCTGTGGGTTTCAGAGGTACCTTCTGTTTGAAGAGGGCAATCTATTTTCATGCCTGTCCACCTTTACTAATTTTTAGGACCTTGTTTTTAATTCCCATGATAAAGGACCCGGGAGTGTTGGTATTTCCCATGGATACAGACAAAACCACAGTGCTGTCCAGAGCAACAAACTGCAGACCCAGTGGTCAATTGTGTCTAAGCAGTCATGCCACATTTCTGTAATAGTGTACAAGAGGACACCAGGATCATTTTTGGTTATTACACCCACAGATCTGCAGAAAGGTGAATAATGAGACACAAGATAAAAAGCAAATGTTTTCAGCAGCTACATACGGGTGATTAATACATAACAATTTTTCACTCTGGATGGTTCATCCCTAAACAAGATCAAATCTGTGCTGTAACATACCATGATTTGTGAATAAACTCAAAGAATTAAATAAAGAGAGCTGCGAAAATCTTGAAGCTGAAAACTTAAATGGTAGAATTCTACTTAAATGGCCAAGTTTCTGCTTCCCTTGAATATCTCTTGACCTGATGGGGCCCGTGTCTCTGGGGGTTCGATCTCTGTGGGAGTCGCTTGGGAGTTGGACTCGATGATCCATGTGGGTCCCTTCCAGCTCAGAATATTCTGTGATTCTGAGAAACAAGCAATTGGTATTCAGATAGGACAGATCTCTCACTCTGATCCTGATTTATGCATTACATCATTACTCTCCTCTTAGCTACTGCAGTTTGAAAGGAGCATTAATGACAGTTTTACTGGGGAAAGGATCAAAGTATTGTATGTTTATAAAGACACTGCCTCCCTCAACAGTTATAGTTACCTTTCAACTGAAGAGTTTTGATTATAACCTCCCAGAAATAATGAAAAAAGTAAGGCAGCAATCCCTTGAATTTCGACGAGAGTTGGTTCCAGAAAGATGCCGCAATAAGCGAAATCCGTGAAGTAGCTGTAAATACAGTAAATACAGTAAATGTGTTAAATATATGGTAAAGCAAATAAAGCTGGTGAGGAAAAAATTGTGATGTATTTAATCCATAAATTGCAAACCATGAAGTAGTGAGGGATTACTGTATCACTGGGTTGACTTTCTGTTTAGCTTTCACTACACAATAAATGGAAAGTCCAACCAAATCCATGTGCTTAAACTTGCTGCACTGAGAGAATTATTTTCAGAATTTGTAAGAATATTACTTCCCCAAAATTCTGATGTATACTTCATAAAGCCAAGGTCTTTTTTGTTCCAGAATTTAATTTAAAAAAAAAGTTTTGAAATTGTTGGCATTAGACTTTCCAATTTCCTTTTAGATTTGCTTTCTTTTTTTTTCTTTTACAAGTTTACATTATATCAGAATGAAGAAGCTTTGGGGTTAGCTTGTTTGTTTTGGGGTTTTTTTGCTTTGGTTTGCACATGTGTGTTGGGTTTTTTTACTGTTGGGGGTTGTGAGGGCTCAGTAATTTTCAGTTTTATTTCTGATTTCATGAAGAAAAATCCTGACGTGTTTCTAACATCCAGTGATTGAGCACTGGAACTGCTCCAGCCTTTTGTCAAACAAAGGTTTGCTGTGCTCCTGTCCTACTGGGCCACCTTGTAGATGAAGCACTGCATTTTTCAACTCCTCTTTCATTACTCAGGGCACTGACAGCACGTTTTTATAAGAACCTTGAAAATAATTAACATAAATACGGATTTGTAAATTCTCCTGAGGAGTGTTATTCAAGATGATGAAGTGAGGCACAGTCAAAGTAAACTGGAGATTTAATGAGAAATATTTGGCTTGATTCTTCTTTGCTTCACTATAAATCACTAATAACTATTGTATTCTGTTAAAGCAAAATTAAATACAATGGAAGTAGTGTTGCATCAGGGTGATTGTATGAAAGAAAACATTAGTAGAAATGTTGATTTGTAACAATCATGGCGAAATAATGGAAATACTTTGACTTGCAATTTTTTTCCATATAGTACATTCTCAATTATTTTAAAATATATTTTAATCTCATCCCATTTATTAACAAGTAGCAAGCAGATGGAGCCATTTTTTTCGGAAAGAGATACATTGTTCCACATGCTGCAACTCCTCTGATTTACAGCTTCTGCAGCTCTGGGTATGTCTCTGTTCTATTCAATGCAAAGGAGAAGGGTTTACAGTGCAATCTCACTTTTATGATATAAATTATAAATGAAAATAGTTATACAATGAAACATTATAATGTCAGAGTCACTAACTGATACTCAAATTTAAATGTTCACATATTATGGTTTTACAAAGACTATGCTCTTAAAGTGTTTTCACTTCAATGTGATCTAGCCAGACAGAATGAGAGATTTAACATCCATTTAAACAAAGAGAATTTCCTTGTGCCACGTCAAAACCCCTCAATCTTTTTTAATATGAATATTTGAATATCTTCTGAGCTGAGACAGTTGAGTTTATCATATAAGCCTATTTTTACTTAAATTGTTACTTAACGTTGATTTTTTTCAAACTGTCACACCTAAACAAGGGCACTGATAACATATTGCTTTTATAAAGTATTTTAGAACACTGCTTTGAGGTGCTAAAAATGTTTCATAATCACTAATTATTTGGTCACGTTATCATCTAGCAAGATAAAATTGAAACAAAAGGAGTAAGTCCTTGGTTTTAAGATTAAGACAGTGAAAGGAAGAGGATTAGAATTCAAAAATTGCCACATATAAAAATTGAGGTATTATGTCATGTTTCTTATATAATGAGGCAAAAACTTGCAAAGGACATTTTAAGAACAAAGGGGCCTGTAGGGTGGTGTGAAACCACGACAAGTATAAACTGCTTTAGAACCTTTAGATCCTATGGGTCCAACCTGGCTCAAATGAGGTGAAAGCATTTGTATTTACAATATGGGATGAACTCTTAGTGCTACAAAAGTGATAAGAGGAGACGCAAGTCAGAAGGAAGGATTTGAGGCATCGTCTGGTTGCATAGAAAATGGGCCATGAATTCGGTAACAGGCCCTGCATATTGAATTGTGTCCTTTCCATGAACTTGAGTGTCTACTAGCAGGATCAGTAGCCATAAATTCATACCTTGTTCCTCATGGACCATATGTGGCACTATTCCTATTTCTCAGGAAGTCTAAGGAACGATGGTAAATCTGCTTTGGCCATGTGGGATGGAATGTAGATAAATACCCAACAACAGGATGAACAAAGATAACAAAGAAGCCTCAACCCAAAACCTTAGGTGTTTTGCTGTGAGAATGAGAAATAAGATTTGAGAGTATCCAAGAATATAATCTTGTGAAGTATTGAAAATGAAATACCAAATGAAATTCAAGAATGGGGAAACTGAAAGAAAAAGAGCAAAATGTTAAATTAACATGAGATTCCCCAATTGCACAAAAATGCTACCTCTTAAAATCAGTTTGTGCTCTCCTGTCAACCCCATCTAATTTGCATTGAGAGGTGAAAGAAGATGGCATCTGTGCAGTGTACCAGGGCATGAGGGAGAGTGTGCATTTCGCAGTACACTTGGTCAAACTGCAATGTAGTGCTGGCACTGGCCCAGCAGGATGAAAAGTACTGGCTTGTGTTGATAAACAAGTATTAATTAAATAGTGAGAGAGAACAGAATGAATGATACAAACAAAAATTAGTATTAGCTCCTGTGTTGTTGCTTTGGTTGATATTGTGTATTAACAGCCCTGAGTACAAGGCCTTATTATGACAGATGCTGCAGATGTTCATGCATAAATACTTATGTGCACATATATACATGCAGACAAGGGTGGGAAGGGCTTTGAGTTAAAGAGTTACAAAACTTTGAAACATATCCACAATATGTAAGGCGTGTCATGAGATAGACATTGGTGTTCCTTCTTAGTAATGGCTGTAATACGAGAAAACATGATTAATGGAAAGGAAAAGATAGAGACCACAGAAATACTGAAGGAAGGAGAGTGATAGTTGAGGAAGGAAATACACTGAAAAATACTAGTGATTGGTTTAATATATAGATAGATCAGCGTAGAAGAAAGTAGGAGAAAAATAACAATTCCTACTATACCTGTAGGTGCTGATTCTCTGCTGCTGGGAACAACTTTACAAACTTCAATGAGCATAGATTCTTGCCTTGACAGGATTAAACCTGGACGACAAATGATACATTAATTCATTTTCCTCATTCTCTTCAATTTCTGTAGCTACCAGAAGACACTTTAATGAATATCTTCTGAGCAAGTTGATTTTTAGTGTTGTCCAGTGTAGAAAGTGAAAATAATGGAACCACTTTCCTCAACCAGGTGAATCTACGTCATAAAACAACTTCAAAACCTTCANTTACATATATAAAATTATCAGTATTGCAGATTTGGTAGAATATAATTTCCGTTTGAAAACCTTATTTATTCAGAGAAATTCTAGAATAGTTATGGTGAAGTCAATGAAGTTACATTTAGTTCAGTAGAAAAATACCATACTCTTAAGTATTTTATTGAGAAGATTATTAGCATTTGCTAAGTTTTGCTAGACTCATATATATTGTTTAGTAAGACATTTTAAATATTTTGGCATTTAAAATAACCCATCTAATCATCATTCATACAGTATTTTCCTAATAATTTGATTAGCTTTTATTGTGATACACATTTTCATTACTCAGTAATTCCTTTAGCAAATATTTATTAAAGGTTAGAGTGCAGTTTTCATTCTGTATGGACTGGTTAGATTACTTCTTTTTACATGTTTGCATGTGATATTTAATTAAGTCTTATTATTTATGTAAACATATTACTGACATGCATCCATTAAACTATCACTGTAGTCTGCAAAATCTTCTGAAAGAAAAGAAAGGGTCTTTTCATTGCTCACAAAGAGTTTAGAATAGCTTCATTAAATAATCTGTGCTGTGTCTTCTTGGATAGCATGGGTACACTAACCAAGAAAGAAAGATAAATTTGGCTTATTTGAGACAAATCCACACTAATTGTACATTTCTAGCCCATGAATGATAGCATTGNGAGAAAAAAAAAGCAGCAAACAATTTAATTTTAAGCTAATTCTTCGTTTATTTTTGCAGCTGCCTATTCTCGCCTTTATTCATGGTGACTTTGCTGAAGCAGCACTGGCTCTGTCAGTCTCGTACACTGGAAGGACTACGTCTAAAAGAGCAGGTTGACTCAGCAAGTGTAAGACCAGCAGGATGGTTGCAGCCAATTTCTGCAGGAAGATTTCAAAGTTATTATATAACTTGCTCTGCAACCTGTTCAGCAAAA
>WEKX01006562.1:91130-135884 GCA_013390025.1 Pitta sordida
TCATCATTCATACAGTATTTTCCTAATAATTTGATTAGCTTTTATTGTGATACACATTTTCATTACTCAGTAATTCCTTTAGCAAATATTTATTAAAGGTTAGAGTGCAGTTTTCATTCTGTATGGACTGGTTAGATTACTTCTTTTTACATGTTTGCATGTGATATTTAATTAAGTCTTATTATTTATGTAAACATATTACTGACATGCATCCATTAAACTATCACTGTAGTCTGCAAAATCTTCTGAAAGAAAAGAAAGGGTCTTTTCATTGCTCACAAAGAGTTTAGAATAGCTTCATTAAATAATCTGTGCTGTGTCTTCTTGGATAGCATGGGTACACTAACCAAGAAAGAAAGATAAATTTGGCTTATTTGAGACAAATCCACACTAATTGTACATTTCTAGCCCATGAATGATAGCATTGGCTGGATAATTTGCTAAAAGTTTGATCAACTTTCTCACACTGTATTTCAAGATCAGAGAAGGATGACATTTAAAAGTGCAACACTAAGGAAAAATACTAATCTAATTTTACTGAAGATGTTCAAAATTAACGTTCGTTTGAATATGCAAGCATGTATAGCATTTGGCAACTTAAACCTGTCCTCTGAGGACACAGAGGCAGTGATGAAACTGGTTATATTCCAACTCAAAACTTTATTCTTGAAGGCTTTTACACATGAGTAAGTGCTAAATAATAATAATAAGTAGAGACTGAAACAAACTCCTGGTATCTGAAGGGTGTCAATGTAGTCAAGATAAAGAACTGGGAGCTCTTCAAGTGAGTCGGGGTGTGACAAAATCTGTGCTGATGAATGCTGACATCCTGAATAAAATCACTACACGGCTTCACGTAGGTCAAGAAACTACATTGTTTCCCTGAGCCACAATGACAGCAGGGTGACAGAGATTAATAGCTTTGTATTGACTGAGCAACTTCCAGTTCCTTATCTTTGTCAAGTCAAGGCTCTGTCCAAGAGCTGAAATTGTTATTAGACTTATAATTGCAAAGACATTTAAAGGGTTTCCCCTTAAGGGACTATGAAATCCAATAAACCTTTCATAAAACCTCAAGCATTCAAGTGCAAAACCCTTGTCTCAGAGACAGGCATGCTCACAGCCATAACAGGGGAAACCTTGAAGCCTCATACATTGAATAATGTTTGATTTATGAAGTTGGTTTTGAATTTGTATCAGTTGTTTTATTAAAAATATATGAAAGAATGTTTTAAATATGAGTGAGCTGTGTTCACTTCTGTCTTGATCAAGTACTCCATGTGTCTGAGCTGGAGGTCTTTCTTCACCTGTCACTTAGATTCATGAAAGCTCAGGAATACTGAATTTGTATTGTTAATTTAAGGTGCTTAACTCAATTTGGGTGAGTTGAAATATCAATTCCTCACTGAAGTTTCAAAATAAAAGCTTTAGGATCAGGCTTGGATTTCCTTATTGTTGTTGATTTCTAAGGAAATGTTCGTAGCATGTAGAGCGTTTTCAGTGCTATATGTCAGATTTACTTAATTAACCTCTTTGAATGAGAGGGTGCAGTGTTTTAAAGCAGTAGATTTAATCTTGTCTCTGTGGCTTACTTAGAGTCTCTTCCAGTACACCACAGTGTAAATTGAGAGATTGCACTGGCCTTAGGTGACACCAGCTTGTTTAAGAAGCATGAGCTTTGCTGGGAAATTATCATGGTTTGTCAGTAACCCACTCTGTGATAAATTTTCTTTTCCTCTATTTATTTACTTACTTCCAAGTTTAAAGGGCTTGTATTGATGCCAGTCATAATAGTGGCAGTTGCAGTCGTTTTGCAGCAGAGGCAATGACATTGCATGGGGAAGAGTGAGGGAGAATCTGCCTCATGATTTTAAAGAAGGCAAATCTCATAGAACTCTACTATGTTTAGTTTACCTTATAAACTGTTGATTTTTTTTTAGTTTGTTTGTTGTGTTATGACATTAAGAAATAAACAGTTAATTAAAACCTAGCTTCTTAACAGTGATAATTGGATTTAATAGCCAGAATACATTCAGGCACATACTTTTCATTAATTCATTCGTTACCCCAGAAAACTGAATGGCATCCACCAGAACTAGTTACTCCAAGTAATACAGCTCTGGTGTGTCTTCAGCCACCACAGACTGCTCTGTAGATATTTCAGTTTGTAGTGATATGTGTTATCTTCTCATTTCAGTAATAGCTGTGCTTGCCACCTCCTTTAGTTATAAACCACATCCAGAGTGATATGGAAGTTATGCCTGATTTTCCATTTTGCTCCAGAAAAGACAGTTTGAGGGCTTTGACAATAAGAAAATCTTGTAGTTTAAGGGACCTCTGAACCTGAGCATTGAAGTGACTGTATGATCCACATGCATCCACTGGATGGTAAGAAGGTTTATTTCTTGTTTGTGGTGTGTCCACTTAATTCACATGCATGTTTTAGGCTAATGCAAGAATTATCAGGTTCAAACTGGTTTTTTCCTACCTGACTAAGTAGGATATTGTGAGAATTTAAATCAGTTAGAAATCTTTTGTAATCTAATTCAGATTAGATAATCTGTATAATAATCTAATGCACAGGAACTTGTTCCATGCAGTGGTAGGAACATGTTCCCTGATGCCAGTGTAGGCAGTGAAACTTCAGTGTCATGTACGAACCCCAGCACTTCAGTCATATTGTTGTAGGGACATATGCAGAGAAAAGTGTCCAAGGAATAAATAGGAAGTAACAAACTGGAATAGACACAAACTGGAAAAAGCGGTTGAAAAGGCTGAGGTATGAGGTGAAAACTCATAAGAAACCCTTAGTGTTTCTATTTAGTGTTTTAGAGTCTATGGAAAAAGGAATAATATCACAAATCCTTCTGAGTACCTCACTAATTCTGTAAATACAGTATTTGATTTGCATTGTATTATGCTTTTTCTCTCCAGTGTTTTTCATATAACAGTGTCAATGCTAATTTCTAAGCATATTGCCACAAATTAACTTGCCTTTGTTACTCCATTTGTGACCAAAAAAAAAATTAAACAGTAAAAATGTGACTTAGAGGAGGCTGTCATCAGTTAAATTAGCCCCTGGCAGAAGATGAGCTGTGTAGCCATGTTTTCTCTTATTGAATGTTTCAAAGTAATTTTGTATCTATGAATATTATTTTATACATGTTGTTCTTGTATATACTAAGAACCCTCCGGATCCTTATTCACAATTGTGTTTAAGAAAGAAGTTAGAAAAGAAATTAACATGTATATTCCTAAGCTGTTTGGATGTTATGCTGTTTTCTAGTTTGCTTATCAAAATTGTTGCCAGCTAGCTGAAGTAAAGAAGCCAGAGAACTGGTGACCTATTGATCTAACTACAAAAACAACCAGAATAAACAGACTAGTGCAATATCTGCAAAGCACAGTTCCAATTCTTAAGTCAGGTTTTTACAGCAGAATTTGAATCCTGAAGAAATAACTTACTTGTGACCAATAAAATATGAACTACAAGCTGGGTGACCACTAAACTCAGCATAATAGAGTCATATTGCATAATTGTGGTTATATTTATTTATTTATTGGAATAAGCACTCTAAATGCTAGGAGCTTTTAGAACAAAGTTCCCTGAAGAAACACAGAGCACAAACTGTCCAATAGTAAACTCATACTTCAGTAGCTGTTATTTTGCTTTGTAGATACAATGACCTATTTTAGAAATCATTTGTTTCTAGGAATTGTAATAACGAAAGTTTCAAAACCATACACGTGAGGTTTTTTTAATATATCTAGAGGGGAATATTATTCAATGCAATTTCTGTTGAGCTGTAGGCTTCATGCATGTGTTTAGGGAACCCATATAACTTTTGACTTGCTCTGTTATCTATGAAATCCAGATATTAAGCTTGAATATCAAGGCATGTTACAAACATAAGCAGTTTCCATAGCCACTCAAGATTTCACATGGTGCTTTTCTAACACATCCTTACTTTATGGGGATTAGAAAAGAACACTGATGTGGCCAATAGGTAATTGAATATCTCCCTGTCTAGTATTTCCCGCAGAATCTTACCAAAGCCCAAGAATGTCAACATAGTGCAGGAAGAAAGTTTCCCAGCAGGAATAAATATTCTAAAGTAAAAATGCCAGTAAAAGTAAAGTAAAAATCATTTTACTAAAGTAAAAATCATTTTACAGCTGTACTTTATCAGTAGTGCTAAGAATCTGTAAGTTCATCACTTATTCCAAGAGGTGATTTTTTACGGATCATTTCGCTGCAATTGGTGAGACACTCAAAGCCCTGGCAGCAGCCAGACACTGAGGTCAGATCTGTCCAGGTAAAAAACAACAGGGATGGATGCAGCTCTAGGTGAGCTCATGCTATTGCTCTCCCTCCCTGGTGATCTCTTATTTCTGAAGCCAAAAGGGTTCTGAGCTACCCACTGAAGATCTCTGATCTCATGAAACATAAACAGTGATTGCTGTGTATAAGGGGAGGCCGTATCATTGAGGATTTTGTGCTGCAGTCAGTGGGAATCCTACTGTCACCACCACGGAGAAGCCAACATTTCCTGACAGCTCCACCTGTGGCAACCACTGCTTGCCCTCCACTGCTCAGGAAGTGCTGGCACTAACCCTGTAGTTAGGAGTAGTCTGGAAAATTTTTATTTAAGATCTAATTTTTTAATAGCTTTATCGGTGGGATTTATTTTGTTTGGTGGTTTCCTTGGGTTTGGATTTTTCTTTATCTGAAATTATTATCATCCCACGAGTGAAAAATCTTTAGTGGCTTAAATCACTACAGTAAATAAAGGGCATTGGCAATTTGGTTAGTGAAAGATATTCTTTTGAAGAGTACTGAAGCAAGCAGTGAATGAGAGCAGCCCAGGCATCTGCAGGGTAGTCCGTTCTAACACTTGTTTCACATTGTTTTCTTGTTTTTCTTGAGATAGAGTTTAGTCAAGCTGCTGAGTGCAAATGAGCTTTGTCAAGTCATCTAATTTCCCTTTTTAAGTTCCAGAGGGAGCTACAAAACAGCTCTACTCCATTCATAACAATATTATTCTAACAGTAGAGAACTACAGGAAAGGATAGGAAAAATTCATTGCACTTTTATTACAGAAAAATATGACATTTCTTCAAAAAGTTTAAATGGAAGTAGAAAGAGATGAAAAGGTAAAATCAGGCTATTAATCCTTCCAATTCCTCTTTCTTCAGGATGGCACTCAAATTAAGAAGCCTTTAAGGTTTGTAATTATCAAGCTAAGCAGAGCTCCTGAACTATTGCAATAACATGAAGAGTTTCCTGCTCTTAATTCTGGTAGTATAAAACTTGAAAAAATGCAGAAAATGACCTTATGTTCACCAGCTTCTGCAAAAGTTATTTATTATATTAAAAAAAGCTTGAAAAAAATTGTTGTTATTGATAACTGATATTATTTTTTTCAGTATAACCGAAACCTTATTTTGGACTGTGTATCCACTGAATAAATGTGATATATTTACCAGATGTATCACCAGAGGTGACTCCTGCTCTGAAGGCCCAATAGCCCTTAAAATTCTGTGACATACACAAATATAAATCACATAAAGGCAACATGTTTTCAATATATCTGCTGCTGCACATTAAATATGGATATGATAAGCTAAGGCTTTGCTACATCAGAACCTTCATTTAAACCTTATTTAAAATGAGGTGCCATAAGGATAGGTAATAAACCTCAGGATGGGAAGGAAAAGCAGTTATCCGTAGCAAATGCATGTAATCATATGTTTTTACCTCTGTGCATGAGTCTATGTTTAAAATACAACTGAAATTGCAGACACATGAAGCTTTGATTATTACAGCTTTCTAATGTTGGGTGTCCTTCATGAGATAGAAAAGGTAAAGAAAAAAAACAAAGTTCCATAAAAATACTTACTGAAGAAAAGCTTTTGACCTTCTATTGATTGTTAATTTTTTTTTTTAATACTGAAAGTAAGAAACAATTTATTTTCAGGAAGAATTGACTTAAAGGATCCTAGGTCTGGGAGGAGAATATTTATTAGTTTATATAATCACAATGTTGAAAATGTTTCTGTTTCTGTAGCCTCAGTTCTATTTCTTTCTTAAAAGTAATAAACACTGTACACAGGAGTATTGCTAAAGTAGACTTCTGATAGCAACCCGGGGTGTTGGATAGAGCTACATTGCTCTGGGAAAAAAAATACTGCTGTTTTTATGAGTATTTCTGTAGATGAAAATACTGGGAAGATGGGGGAGGGGAGTGGTATTTGAGCTGCCATTTAAAAGTGGTCTGAATGTGTGGCATTGTTTCTCACAGGATGCCTGGGAAAACAGAATATTTTTAGTTTTCTAGATTTACCAGAATTTTCCTGCTGGATGCAGGTTATTAGTGTGTGTGCAGAGCTTCAAGTCACATTAGTTCCCTTCATCTTTCTCTTTACTCTGCAGTTGGTCATATTTCTTCTTTCACTGTACATGTGAACATGGACCCACCCACTCAGTGACAGATGAGATAGAGTCATGTGGGACATGCTCTCAAAACAAATGGGATTAATTCACATGTAAAAATGGTTGGAAACAATTCCCTCTGTTCTGCAGACTTCCCTGCCATTGCAATTTATGTGAGCAAAAACTTCATCTCAACTTTTTCTGCCTCTCGGCCTTGCATATTTTAACTGATGTTTTTAAAGCCAGAATGGGTTTTCTACAACATGTACGTCAGTACTAATGAGGATGTTTCAGACCAGATGAAACTCATCTTCAAATAATTCCCTTAATATTCCTGTGGTCACCCCAGCAGAATAGAAAAAGGATTAATACAAAGCCTGTTGAAAAAAAAATTCT
The DNA here is from genome assembly GCA_013390025.1 of Pitta sordida. NCBI lineage: Eukaryota > Metazoa > Chordata > Aves > Passeriformes > Pittidae > Pitta > Pitta sordida. Next base: position 97,960 of record WEKX01006562.1, read on the forward strand.
TAGAGTAATAATCAAGAATTTTGCTTCAATTCATTTTCTGTTTGGTAAGATTTGGGGCCTGAACTTGCACTGAGGCAAATAACAGAGCAGAGTATAAGCCAAAAACATTGTATTTTTTTTAGAAATTGCTTTAATGAATATATCCTTTCTTTTTTCCTTTCTCACTCAGTTTGGCTATATGACTATTAGTCCTTAAAAATAACATTTTGAATAATAAGACTTATGCTAGTAGTACTGTTAAAATTCTTTGATAAGGGTATTCTTGATAACAGGAGGTCTTTGGACTTTACCAGAAAGTAGGGACTAATGAAAGTACAAAGTATATTTCAAGTAAAGCAAAGTAACATTGGTAAAATAGGTAGAGGAAACAGTTAAAAGGCTGTAAAGAATGTCCAGTGTTATTCAGTATAAACAGCTGGATTTGCATTCAGAGGAAAAGTTGCAATTAAATATTCAAATATTTGCCATTAGGAAAATAATGTGGAAGGACAGCTTAGTTAATTGCCTCATTACTGGGAAATGAAGCAATATTATTGTTGTTACCACAAGGCTACTTTTTTTTTCTGGTATCAGACTAATAACGGTAAAGAATTCTGGAAAGTTTGTTATAGAATTATGATCAGTTCTAAATGTCCTAAAAAGGCTGCAAGTTTCATGTATTCCAGCTGCCATATGTAGCCAATAATTTCCATCACAACATCTCCGTGGAAATTGAACAAAATGTCTTGATAGGAACAAAATTAACACAGGTCACACATCACTCCATATGGCAAGTCACTGTGCCAAGACAACTCAAGGTGCTTTGTAGTGGATGGAAAGTCACTAACAAATACCTTTCTCTGTCAAACAGTGTTTCTGTTATCTAAAGAAAGTTTGACATCCATATCTTCAGCCAAGACCCATCAGTGGTTTTCCATTACTTTATTACATTAGCTTAATCTGACCTAGAAGAAAATATAGATGCCTGAGCACAAGCTCTGCATCCTTGTGTTCTCACCTCAAATACCTTGAGAATGAGAAGTTGGCATTAGAATGTTTAAAAATAATCATTATAAATTCTTCCTTGCTGTTGTAGTGCTTGACCTCTACAGTACTTCTGCTCTCTTCCTGCCTCTGCCTTTTGCATTTCATCTGGGAAAAAATGGCCATGTATTACTTTTTGGATTATGTACGGGAAGTTGCCTTCAGCTTTGCCTATGAACGTTTACATGAATCATGGTTTTTATCTTGGCTGATTCATGCACATCAGGCTGCAATGTGAATATCCTGTGATTGAGCTTGACCAAGTCATAGCATCACTGAATAGAAAATTCCCCACTCAACTTCTGCCTATAGAGTCAAAATTTGACACCTCAGCTATATATTTCACACAAAATTGCTTAGAAAGCACTTGGGAACCCAGAGTGAACTTGTGCTTGTGTTGGAATTATTACACTCCATAATACTTCTTGACTAGCATTTTTCTGCTGTGTTCTACCTACAATTCTAGAACCTGTGTTCCTGCAAATGCCTTGTAAATAATGTGGGATTATCACACCCAACATTGGTGATGATGCAAAATCAAACACAAACTTGCAATATGTGCCACTAGTTTCTGGTTTGCTGAGATCACATACTAGCTCTTAACTTGGTTTTCAGGAGCCACCTTGATATACAGTATTTCAACTGCTCCAGCACCTTCTGCATTAGTTTTCTGATGGAATACTCTGGCATTCCTATCTTGGGAGTGTTGTTATTCTCCAAGTAACTTCCAATCCCTTACATAGATGGGTTTGATGGGATATTGAGAAATAGAAGCATTTATAGTGAGATTAGGCATTTGAATGCACTATGGTTTTGTATTGCTCTGATCAGACTAATCACATCCCAGAATTTTGGAGACATAATTTCTCTAACAATTGAAGTACCAGCATAGTGCATATCTCTCTTCATTGCTGCTTGTAGGATTATCAACAGAGGAAAGTTAAATCCGTTCTATGAGACTCAAATCTCCACATTTCTGATAAGGCTGAGAGTAATCTGCTCCTTAGGACCAGGTTCAAGTGCTTTTGAAATAAAAAGAGTTTTTCTTTTGCCCTTCATGAGCTTGTATCAGGCACAAACTGAATGTTATTCTGAGTTGGGCACTAATAGGTTATGTATAGTTTTACTAAATCCATTTTTAATTTTACTAGTAACTTTAAGTGCAGGTATCTCTTTCTGCTTCTGGTTAAGTAAACTATTGCTGAAAAGTTTACAAGAATTTCACAGCTTCGGAATTACTACAGGGATTGGATTTTTCTGGTTGTTTTCGGTGTTATGATCGTATATAAATAGTTGCAATATCAACCCTGTTTCCTTTTGCAAATCAATGCCCTGAGACCTGTTGGAGAGCAGCTTTTGTGGACTGAAGAACTATCAAAATGCTGCAGATGAAAATTTGAGGTACTGCAGAAAAAAACTTTCCAAGTTACTTGCAGTGCAAAAGAGAATGTTATTTGCTAGACAATGATGACTCAATGAATTAATATTTGAAATATTACTGTGGTTTTTATGGGCTTTCATTTAGTTGCACAGTGATTTTCATAATGTAATAATAAGTTTCTATCTTAACCATGACCATTTTCTGTGTTAGAAGATACATAATCACTAGTCAAAAAATGTCTATATATTATTCTTTCTATTTATGCCTGTAAGTAAATAAACCTATCAGTTATCCATATAGAAAATCAGTTTTAAAAATGGAAATGAAATGAGCTCAAATAAAATGGGGTATTGACAAACATTGTATAATTTGCCATATAAATGGTACATAAATATATTCTTACTGAAAAATGACTAATTGTAGTTTTGTAATCCTTTTCTTCTATTACGCAAACAAATGCTTTGCAAAATATTTTGTGACGTTCTTTGCAGAATTTTCTTTTCCCAAATTTTTCGTTCACAGTAGCACCAAGGAGTGAGGTCTCCTGTTCAATTTTTTTTTCCTTTGGTCTGTTTGGTAAGGAGCAGACTTGACACCCATCCTCTTGTTATCCTTTATATGAAGCTCCCTGTTCCAACTTTGTAATCTCACAGATCAGGATTAACTTCCACTATAGGCTGCATTCATTTTAGGGGGATTTGCTCACAATATTGAAAGACAGGATGATATAAATGGATTAGAACTCCTGTGTCTTGCTCCCCGTCTCATTCTCACTGTGCTTTGATCTTCTCTCCTCTTCCTTCAGAAAGCTCAGTTTCAGAATGAGAAAAGCTTCTGCCCATTAACCGTAAAAGACCTCTGATGTTTGATGCGAGGAGAGCATCTGCCATGTTAATAGATTTGTCAGTGAGCTGAGTGCAGAGGTTCTATCTTTTGTTCTGGGTTTGTACAGTGCTTAAAAATAAATAAATTTAAAATAATCGGTACTGACACGACTGAAGCTCCTGAGAATGTTTTCTATTTTACTCTCTTTGATAGGAAGCTGGCCTTATGTTAACTAGAAGAAGGAATTTAAATGCTATTGTTGTAACAACCAAATTCCTACATGCTATTTATCTCCATCCTGTGTATGATTTTAAACAAAGCTGAGCGAATCTTTCATGAAGGGTTGAAAATGTATCTGTGGAGAGAGTTAAATAGTGGCTTGATGCTTCAAATGTTGCTCTGCTCAGTCTAGGCCTTGTTTCTTCCATATATTCTGCCCTCCCCTTAGAAAGCAGATGCCATTTGTTTGTCTCTCAATGATACAATTCCAGCTAACCAGCAGAAAGGTCTGAGCCTCAAGATTTAACAGAGACTGTTTCTCTCTACACATTTCTCAGATTTTTATTGTACACAGCGTTTCAGAGTCTTGAGCCTCCTGTGTAATATAAGGTGTTGGAAACTCAGGTTATTACCAAAGTGGCAGCCTCAGGCAGGAGAGAAAATTGGCACAAAAAGACACACACTTACTTTCCTCATCCTTTTTCCTGCCTTCTGGCTTTACCCTCAACTAATGTACCACTAACTTCCAGAGTTCTAGTTTCTGGAATATGTAGACTCCTAATGTTATCCTTGCTGTACTCAGTATGAATATTTTAAATGTGAAAAAAATGTATTAAAATGTCATTGCCTACACATTTTTATCTGTAATTCAATCTATCAATTTTTACATGAAATTATAGCAGGATGCCACTCCTACAGCAAAAATTTGGCCTTCCGGCCTCAGCTGCATTTTCCTCTTTTATTTCAGCTTATTTGTCACTTGAGTAACTTTGTTTCTGCATACAAACAACTCTTCTCTAAACCATCTCCCTTTCCCCAAAAGATCAATATGGCAATGTTGTTTCTCTAAGGCACAGATTCAGTTTCTGCTGAAAACTGAGGCATCTTCACTCACTTCAGAAAGATCCAATATGGCTTGTTCAAAGACAAACTCAGAATCTCCTGCTTGATAAAACTGAAGTCATATATTTAAAATAAGAAATTTTGTCTGTCCTTTGGTCTGCTCGAGTATCCAGGTTTTCATTAAAAGCCCTTTCCATCTGTATTCCTCTTCTTGAACAGCAGGGAGCTAACAGTTCTAATTTTACTGAAATGCTCTACTTGGGGATTTGACCTATGGTACATATGAGGATTCATTTCCTACAGTTCACCTATTAGACAGAATTACTATTTTATGATTTCACACAACCACATTTTGCATTGCATGTATACATTTCCTGATCTTCTGAAACCTATCTCTGACTTTTTTTTTAATGGATTTCATTGTTGAAATGTAACATTATTGCATTTTTACTTAAATCCTTTACTTCATCAATGGGTGAAAGGAAGTTAGCCAAACACACCTGCGAGCTATTGCAGTGTTTATGTGTTACTTCTGTCAAAGAAAGATGGGGAGCCGAACAGTCTCAAACCTGCATAAATAGTTCTGTGGTGTTGCTCACAGGTGGCTGGAATTATATTGACTAAGTGGTTTCTCCTAGCACAGTACCTGTCATATCTTGTCTCCTTTTCATAACTTCAAAGATATGAAAGTCATAAAACCAAGCCCAGGAAGGGTCAGAAGCCACAAGCTTCTTTGATTGATGTGTTGTCATATTTTGGCTCATTACTTCACCAGAAACCTTCTCTTCGAAATTTCAGAATTTATGAACTCCAACAATATAAATATTATTAAAAACTGGGTAAGAGGGTCAGCGAGAATGTAAACAACATGCCTGAATCAAACCCTCATGCCTCCAGGATGCTCTCAGAGTAAGGAGATACATTAGAGATTACACTCCATATATTTGTTATCTATTTCTTTGACCTTACAGCCACCTTAAAATGCTGAACCACTGTTGAAGGAAGTATGTTTTTTGCTGCTGTGTGCAGAAGTTTCTTTCTAATGAACACCACAGGGTTTACTGATCGTTCTTAATGAGTCAGGAACAAGTGTCCTGCAGGTAAATTGTCACATATTTTTAGAAATAAACCAATCAATGAAGGTGATGTACAGAATGATAGAGTTACCTGTGCTCTCCAAAAGAGAAAACAAATGTATCAATGCCCTTAATGTTTTATATAAAAGACACTTAAGGAGCTGGCAAAAACTCTGTTTAGACCTGTGTTTCAGATCTTAAGAATCAATAACAGCAGTTAAACTGAGATTTAGAGACTCTTGCAAACAGAACAAGTAACAATATTCAAAGGAACAAAGAAACTCGGGGTTGTCACAAGAGGAAGAGGTCTGATTGTCACAGTGTCTCAGTGCTTGTTTTCAGTAGGTATCTTTTGGGAGAAATAGCTGCTTCTGAATGTTACTGTAATATACTCTGTTATAACTTTACATAACCTTACCACTTTATTTTAACAATGTCTTTGACTACCCTAATAAAAAATGATAGAAATCTGGTATTCTTCTAGAATTCAACCAAGAAAATGAAATTATGTAGAATTTTTAGAAGAGGTATTAATATCTGAATAAATGAACCGAGATCTGCTATTATGAAATGTACTTAATTCTGTTGTATTTAGTGTAAGGGAGACACACTTTTTTTCTCTGTATCATATGGTTATTTTTTATCCTTGAAGATACATTTATGTCTATGCACAGTATTTGCATATATGAGCTGCATATATAAAGGTTGCTTCATCCACACTGAAATGCAGGAGGCGCTGGGCAGCAGCTTGCACTGCCTCATGCACAGGGAATGGGAACCTAATGATGGAAGGATTAGTGGAGTCTCTCATGGGAAGAGCCTTCTGCACATCGAGGGCTGTCCTGTCAGTCATTCCTCCACGTTCTCCGTGTGACATTCTCATGAGTCTGAGAGCTTTATTTTCAGAAGTTGATGATGCGATTCTTACATAATAAGCCCTCTCTTTTACAGGGTTTATATTTTTAAAACTGGTCCCCTACCCCATGTGAGTCAAACATAACATCTCTGGAAGGATACATAGCTGAGCTGACTCTAATAAGCATTCAACATAATTCTACATATTTTATGCATGAAACACATGAAAACCCTTCCTACTTAGTTTTTTACACGTAAAATGGAGACTTATGTTACTGGTCAGTTTTTAAATGTTTTCCTTTTTTACATGCAAAAGTAATTTTGTTTCATTAGATTGTATATCTTTAAGGAGAAATAAGTTTTAAAGACACAAAGTAAGGATTATTTGTGTATATAAATGTAATGTGTTACAGATCTCCTTACAGCAAGAATTTTTTTGTAATCCTGAACATGATTTCTTATGTCTTAGTGTGGACGGTTTGAGATTGGTTCTATCACACAGAATAAGGCAATCAAGAGTGTGTAGCATAAAAACCAAGTATGTAATAAATCCAGAAAAAGGCCCTGGAGTTTCATGTGACAACTTTGTTTCTTGAGCATCATTCTGCATCATTTCCTGTCTAAACTTTTTCTTTAGACCATTGATGACAAACCAGTTTTTGGGAGCGATATAAAATAAATTTAGGAAAACACTGAAATATCCAATTGTTTGTGCTCCATTCAAGTTGGAAGTGCTGCAAACAATAGCAGTAATTCCAGTTGTTTGCTATGGTGGCTGCAGAATATTCAAAAAACCACCTTCTTACTCCCACTCTAAACAACACTATAAGTACTCTGGTTTCAGCAGTGGCAGAACAGGCCAAGAGCTACATTTACTTATGCAAAACTAAGGATTGGCATTAAATATTTATATGTCTCATTTATTTGAAACTGCTGCCCCATAAAGAACAGAGTGCTTTGGGGTTGTTATTAACTGGTCAGGTTTTTCTGACCTGGGTTTAATTCTCAGACTGCTGAGCCTGAAATTGTCACCTTGTATGAAACATTCCAAGAAAATGACAACACTGTTTTGAAGTGTAAGTGAAGAGCACATGCTTGTCCTTTTCAGTGACCTCAGAACACCCTTTCCATACTCGTACTTTGTCCTCACTAGTTCCCTTCAAGAATTAGTTCTCACGTGAGGGTTGATCATTTTATCATCATTTAGGTGTCTTTAGGGATTTTCTTGTTGTTCAGATATTCATTTAGTACATTTCAGTGAGTGACAGACTTCTGCTTCCGAGTATGTTCTTGCTTGTTTGCTGTAAATATGATGTTCTTTGCCTGCATCAGCTGCTTTGTTGCCTGGGGAGAGGCAACATGGGATGTGTCATTTAAGGGGAAAAGAAAAAAAAAGTACAATGTGCAGCATGAAAAAGTCCTTCGTTTCATAGCAGTAGGGATTAGAGACACAGACTGCTCTTAATGACAGATTTGGTTATTAATTCTTAGATAATAATTTTGAATGCTAATTGTAACTCATTTGTCTGAACTCTGCTTTTCTGTGGGGAAGGCTTTGCCCTCGTGTAATGTTTTGCCACTGTGGTTTTAGTTTTGTTGAGTTGCAGAACATACCATTATGTTTTATTTCTCTCTCGTAATATTTAATGTATGTTTATTTTTCTTGCATACTTTCATTTTTAAATGATCTTTTGAATTGTGGAAGCACTCAAACATTTGAAATGCAAGCATTAAAATATAAAGTTCATGATGCACCTATGAAAGTTGATGGTCTGAAAAAGTCAGAGGTATTGATACATATTTACACATTTGGTTACACAATGGATTAATGGGTTATTTTACAATGACTAAAGGGTAAAATCTTACTTGTATGTAGTTATTTTTTTGCTGGGTCTGCTTTGTAGTATATTTCAATTTCTTTGTTTTTTACCCATTTGTTTTTTCTGCAGCCTGTAGAATATTCTGCTTTCATCACAGAACAGAAGCTGGCCCCTTGTCTCTAACTCAAATGAACTCTTTGTTGGCTTTCCTAAAGTCCACATTTTATTTATGGTCCAATCTTGAAGATACCCATTCAAATGATAAATAAAATTGTATAATGTCAGTTCATTCAGTGTTACCGTGTGTTAAAGCTGATTTCACTTCTGGGAATAGACATTTACAAAATCCAACTAAGTTTTGAGACAAAAAAAGTGTGCAAAGATAACACTAAATCCGTGACTAACCTGGGATCATGACAAGATATGAGACACAAATCTTATCTAATGTTTAAGTTGTGTTTAAGTTGTAAGACTAGAACTTACAGTAACACACAGTCCTTGAAATTTTTGTTATTTATAATATGCAGAAGCTCAGTATTCTGCCTGGAATTTTGTCTAGGTGTTTATTTAGGATACAAAGATAAACTAATTATTAGGAAGGCTTGGAATGCTTTGAGAAAATTCTTTTGAAACTCACAAAAATACAAACTCTGACTAGCAAAGTATTCTATATTAAGTCCATAATTTAGGCTCATTAGCACTGACAATGTTCTTTTTCTCTAACTTTTCAGTTTTTTCTAAAAGATGACCTAAGGAAGATTATTTTTTTGATCTAATTTGCTTTTCTTATCTTTAATGACATTGAGTTGTAACTGTTTGAATTGTAGCTGGTGTTTCTATTTGATCTGTTTGCTCAAATATGTCGTGTCACATCAAGGAACCCTTGATTTATTTCCACATCTCTTGCAGATGGATTTGCCAAGCAAACAATTTTGTTCCAATTATTAAGATTATTTTTGGTATTTTGTATTTAGTGAGAAGAGTGCCATAGATCACATTTTTATTAACATTTCTAAATGTGTGCATATTATACTGTATGCATCCACACACAAAATCAATATTTGCTGAAGCTTGTTAAGATGACTGACAGGCTGGTTATTGCTTCTGCCCTCAAGTGACTGTCCACATGTATATTCTCAGCCATTCACTAGCACTGACTGATTTTGCCTTAAAAATGAGAGTCTGATCCATAGGTCTATAGACTGTGCTTCCTTTCCTTGAATTAGTGGTGCATAGGTTATTATACTGTCCAAACAATATTTGTTTTATAATTGAGACACATGCAACAGGTATATGAAGTTATAGTTCTGTTTGCTTGAAATATATCCTGAAAAATTATGTCTTTATTATCAGTTCTGGCAAGTAGAAGTGTAAAACTTGAAATCTCTCTGGAGCATTTCTTTTCCTCATATTTAAGTGAAACAACCCCCCCCCTCCCCAAAAATATTAAGAAATTTTAAAAGCTCTTTGAATTAATCCATAAAATAGATTGTGAAGTAAATACAATTCCAGTTAATCGTGCTACTGTTTGCTGAGTCCTCAGTGGAGAAGTAGCAAAATACGAATATCAGATTTAGAAAAAAAAGTCGACTGGCAAATTTAACAAAACTTTTTTCTCTTTGAAAGGGCAGATGTGACAATAAGGTTATTTACATACACTATAACAAAATCAATGAAGTAATTTTGCTTTCTGTTTTCTCCTCTGCTGTATGCAGGTGTAATAAGTCATCTTGACTGGCTGAGCAAGGAGTGATCCTGGAGGCTGGGGGGCTTCATTTCCAAAGCTGTACATGTAGCAGCTCATGAACAGACTCTTTTTTCCAGATTCATTTTCTGAAATCCTTTTTATGCTGAGTCGTTCATTTCAAAAAAATATTAATCACCTCTTTCCTGGGATGCCTTTTTGCACAGCAGTTTCTCAGTTTCCCTCTATCAGACCCTGTCGAGAGCCCTGACACTGGCACCTCACCTTCTGATCACAGTTAAACGCTGCCAATGGCACCAGCAGTCCCAGGATTCTTCAGCTGCCAAAACCTGCAGCTCAGTTCTTTTATGTGCATTTAGAGCTGTTCTTAGCACTAAAGAAAACGAGACTCTGCCTTTCACTCAGATGTCACAGAACTGTCCATCAAATAAGCAAATGGGAGGTCAGATCTCCTTTACCAAGTCTTGCTTTTGTTAATCAGTGAGGTTTGTAAGACATTGGGTTTCTCAGACATTATTGACAAATGAGTATTCTTAAATCCTGTCCTGAAATTAAAAGAAATTTGTGAATAAGTAAGTGTTCTGGAAGAAGAGTCTCTTCTTGAGCTACTTTCTATGGTTGTTGTTGAACTATTGTTTTCCTCAATCCATACGAGTTTGTGACAACAAGATTTCTCACCATATTTCTCACCTTGGTAATTACTCAGAATTGAGTATTTACACACTTGTTAAGCTCTGAACAAGCTATTTTTAGATATACGTATCATTCATTTCTTCAATGAGACAGACACACTGAACACACTAAAGCTTCATCATAAAAATAATGCAAAGGTAGCACTGTAATTCCTTCCTTAGATCTTTGAGTTTTGATCTAAAATAGTATTGCAAACTGCTAAAATTTATTAATTACACAGAGTAAAGTACCCTTTATTTCTGAGTTGCCTGTTGATGTTAAAAGTTCTAGAGTTTCCCCCCTAATTCTGGATGCCAGGAAAGAATCTATTTAATGTGAGCGACTGGAAAACAATGCAAATTAGTGACTTTACAAATCTATAACACAGAAAGATGTTTCTTTATTTGTTTACGCACTTTTAAATTCAGTCATGTGAAACCAGAAAAATAACATTGGACATTATTTTGAGAGCTGAAATACAGCTTTGATCCCATGCTTTGGGTTTTTCTGTGAATTTGTGCCCTTGGGCTATGCATTGTTTACTATGGTCACAGCCAATGGTTCCTGAGCTCCTTGGTGAGTATGTGATTGTTTCCTCAATGTGACTGTGACTTTTAATGCGACCTGTGTCTAGGGAACCAGTTTCACTTATCTGAATGAGTTCAAAGAAAGTCCAGCAAAAAAGGAGGGAGGAAGAGGGGATAAATACGTACCAAGGCAAGTCATGTTTCTCCTCAAAGTGTTGGACTGACTTGCCTGGGAAAGCTGCAGTAACAAGGCTGAACCTTTCATAATGACTTTTTTTAGTCATCAGGGGTCACAGCTTTGGCCTTTTTTCTTTGCCTTGTGAATGAGATGAAGTTGCCAATGTCCATTCTTCTATGTCAGATATTTTCGTTATTTTACAACCTAAAATCTGCTTGGTGCCATTATTTAATAACTGTTATTATTGTCATGTTATATATATTAGATTTACTGAGAGGATGCACAAGCACACATTGCCTTATCTGCTTGATCTGCCACGTCTGTTTTTCTAAAAACTCTTGGAAATCTGGAAATAAAACTTTTCAAGTTCTTGATCCTACTACTTGTTATTATACAAAGTCTATTTGTTTCTGAGTAGCTTCTCAAGTCTGTTGAATACATATGGTGATCTACAAAGAAAAATAAATACATAGTTTTGGATGTTAGACATAGAATGCCAAGCAGGGGAAAAAAAAGAAAGAAATGTATGCCTGATCTAAAAATTTCAGAAGAAAACCACTGAAAGGGGTGAGCTGCTGGAAATGAGGAAGCTCAAGTTATGTAAAGACACTTCTTTAGTTTTAGTTTTAGTTCCTTTGGTTTTGGGCTATCCAATATGTGACAAAGAAATGTTGGTGTTTTGGAGATTTTCTTAGATGATGCCAATGACTTCAAGTGATCTTTTCAGGTGCTCAGAACTTCTGGAATTGGATGGTGGCTGTCTCAAATGGAGCAACAGCATCATTTATAACTCAGTCTTCTTTTTTTGACATAAGACTACAAGAGGTGTCTGATTGGAACCTGAGCAGCTTCTTCACTGCAGGGGCATCCTGTTAAACAGAGTGAATTAGGATCATGAAAATCAGAAGTCTTTTGACTGTAGGATAGATCTTGTGGAACAGAGTAGCAGAAGTAAATGATTGTTAAAGCTGGTTTCAGAGTGAAACCTGACTTCTGAAGGCCATCCATGATAATGAAATCAGTAATTAAAAATAATGTCTATTTAAAGAGCGGGTTTTAACCCCTAAGACAGATTACAATAGGTTGTGTAGTGTTTTGTTTTAACTTTAGTTTTTGTGTGTTGTTTTGGCGGAGATGGGGTTTGTTGGTTTATTTGGGGTTTTTGCCTTGCTTTCTTGCAAATCCCCAAATGGCAAACATTTCAGTTTCTACCTTGATCATTGCCTCTTTTTTTTAATGTTTATTTTCAGTGGCTGAAATGTGGTGAGCTTGTAAGTGCTAAAGATAAGTAGGAGAAGTAAGTGTCACATGTTGAACTTAAAAAAACCAAACCAATCCACAGACAGACAAAGAGGTTGTTTTACAAGTTCTTTTTATGCCAACTGCTTTAAACTAGTGCCTACATAATCATGAAATATAGGGACAAATCTAAAATGTTTTTCCAGTTTGAGCTCAATTTAATAACAATCTTCATGGGAAGCATTCCTTCATGGGAATCAACAACATTTCATGGACAGAGTTATAAAAAGTGCTGTGCTGAGTAAATCCCAGATTTCTGTGGGTGTTGAAATGTTGTGATTTATGTACTGGGTTGTACCCTGTCCACCCAGTGGGTCAGGTGGAGGTAGGATTCAAGACAGGAAATGACTAAAACTCAGCATTGCATTTTGCCATTAGAACTTCCTTACGTAGTAATATCTTCAGTCTACTGCCTATTGGATAAGTCTTTTGGAGACAATGACGTAAAACCAAACACGATCTTTTAAAAATCAATGTGGTATCTGCTACTTGAACTGGATTTTGACTCTGGACTGTCCAGGCTAAAAGTACTAACTTTTCTTTAGAGTGACCAGACGACCTGAGTCAGCCAGGAAAAGAGCCAGAGGCAAGGTGAAATATTCCAGGAGGCAGAGACACAAAGCATATGACCAAGAATAAAAGGTCTTCATGTTGTAAATGTTACTTTAAAGCAGAACTTTCCATCATTTATCTCACTGTAAGTTGGATGGGACGTGTAACCCATAGAGATGACAGAAAGAGAAATTAAGGTCTTCTAAGTGTTTACTGGCTGCTTTCTAGGTTATTCATCTGCCACTTCCACTGAGGTCCCTGTATTTCCACAGAGTGCAATGAGAGTCAAATTTAAAAGTTTGCTTTCTGTGAGGAATAAAACACATGGCTAATGCACAACTATTCTTGCAGGACTGTAAATGGACTTAGGACAAGACCAGCTGTGCCATAAAATTTCGTACAAAATTACAGAAGGCTCTTGATTATGTAACTGACCTCTTATTTTTAAGAATGAGTAAACATTTCTGGACCACTGAAAATCTAGAAATTGTTAGTTCTGATATTTTTTTAAGCCAGTTTCCTAAAGAGTGTCGTGCCTGTGACCTGACCCTAGGTATGCACCTCCTTCATGACATTTGAACTCGCTGACCAATTTTAAATAGACTTGGCACAGGTTGACAGGCACAGAGATTCGGTACCTTCACATATCATGAAAATGGGTGTTAGATATTGAAGAGTGAGAGAACTGTCATTGTATCGTCACTCAGAGAAGACAATAAAATTAATCTTTTATTAGACATCAGAGACTCCACATAAACTCACCCTGGAGATATAAATCTCAACTACAATATTGGACTTTGATAGTTTGGGGGCTCAGAAAATTATCAGGTGGGAATTTTTTGTTTGGCTTTTTTTTCCCTCTCTGACTGAAAAGTGCATCCATATACTTTGAACTGGAATAACTTCAGACATTAGAAAAAAATATTAAAAATGCAATTAGACCTTTAACGAGAACACTCAGGTCTAATATAGAACAACCTGAACTGAGCATGAAATGGCTCTAAAAATAGAAGGGCACTTAGAAAACTGGAAGGACCACATAGAGAAAATACAGATTTACATAGTTCAAAAGACTGAACGAGTAAAGATGTTGATTTGCTGCTGCTATTCTGTTGCCATTTCATCACCTAGAGAAGAAAGGGATGAGGACTTTACATATAGTTTGAAGTTTAAGGAATGATTTGTCATCCCTGAGTTACCATAGTATCTGGTTTCCCTGGTTACCAGTGACCACGGAAGGGACACCAGGAAGGCTGAAAACTGGTTTTTTGTTGGGGTTTTTTTTTGAGAATGGAGAAGAGAGAGAGTAAGATAGAGGGGTCAGAGAAGATTTTGGGGGGTGTGTGAGAACAGAATGTGAGAATAGTGCTGGAGGATAACAGTTAGGAACAGATTTTGTTTGAGATGGAATTTATAGACTTCAGTGCAAGGAGCTAAAGTAGTTGAAAGAAAAAGATTGGTGGTGAGAAACAGAAATTCTTATTAAAAAAAATGAGGAGAGGAAGAACTATGAAGCTGTCTTCCTGGCCTACTGGATATAGGGAATCAGTTGCATCAATGCAGGTGATACAAGGTGTGATTTGACCAGGTTTTCTCTGACTTTGCTGCAACGTGCTCCTGTGTGGTGCCCTTAGAATGTGTGGCCCAGAACTGCTCCTTTCTGTGTGAGGGCTTTACAAAGAGAGAACTAATCTACTTCTGTCATAGAAGGGATGTTTCTTGCTCGTCCAGAGGATTGCTTTGGTAATTCTTGTGCCTGACACTGCTGAGTGGGCCTCAGATGGAAATTTGAGGAGATTCTTTCAGTGTTTCCTTATAGCTTGCTGCAGAACTGTCAACAGCAAAATAGAAATGGCAGATTATAAGGAGGGGTGTTTTCAGCAAGTGTTTGTTTGTTGGTTGGTTTCAATAATATTTGTTGAATTAATCACTGCTGATTTTTCCTTTTGCCTTCAAACATATCTATATCATGTCCAGAAAGCCTTTTGAAATACTCCATATTGTAACAGACACCCAATGCAACAAACATTCCTGTGCAGCTTTGGTTTGATATTTGAGGGAAAGCAAAGGAAGATGGTAATTGCTTTCATCCTTTAGACTTGTTGACACTTAATCACAACTCAGATTTCCAGGGAGGAATTATTCAGGCCTGGGGAACTTTTGCCACCTCTACATTAGTAAAATTATTTTTTTTTGCATTTTAATATTGCTATTCCACAAAGACCTGCTCATGTCAGAGAACTTCTTACTGCAAATTCCCACAAATGCCAGAGTGGCTGTGCTGCACTAGTTCCAAAGTCATAAGCAGCTTAAATGGAACCATATTTCTGTTTTCTCCTTGTGTTTTATCCACGATACACATTTGTTTGATTTCTTCATTTCTAGGGCAAATTACTGGTACTTGACTGGATCATCTTCTCTCTACCCTTAAATCAAAACTGTACAAAGGCTTAAATACAAGAATACTAAACTCTGTCATGTGTTAGCTCTTGTTTATGACTGAAATTCTAAATCAAAGTCGTTAATGTGCTCTTTTATTTCCTTTCATGCAGAGCAGATGGTAAGAAGCAGATGATTTTACTAGTCACAAAATTTTAAGCACGTGATTACAATGTTGTGAGTAAATACATCTTTTTGCTGTGTTTAATTACTGAGCTTGTTGATGTCCATTCAGTCAAAACTTATTTACTAAGTTTTGTTTATAAAAGGTTTACTTAATTTTGTTTTCAAGATGACTTAAAATGCCAAAAAGGCACTTCATTTTATGTCTTCTAAGTTAGAGATTTTTAGGAGAAAGACAGAAAATACAGTGTGTATGAGCCATTAAATTTATTTCGTCAAGTGGGCTCTGGATTTTGACCTTAAATTCAAAGTTCCAGAGTAACAGGAACTATGGTGTGATGGTTTAAATATCCTGGGCATTTCACTAGGCTACAGAACAACTTAATTCAAAAGCAAAGAGGGCTTCTGTAGAACAGTAATACTACTCTGAGCTTATTAATAACTAATAAATTACCAACTATCATTAATTTAGATTAATAATTATGGCAACTTTAGTAGCTTCAAAGTATATGAGTCTAGAAAGAGGATTTTCATTTCAATTCTTCAGATATATTGTATTCATACCGCCTTTTATTTGCTGGTATAGCTCAAAATATTTAATTTGCTTCCAAATATGATTTCAGATTCCCAAATTCTCACAGTTTTTCTTATGTATTGGATTTTTCCCTCTGTACCCTCTAAGAGTATTTCTGTTTTGATCCTGATTTGCATGAGTGCAATGTCAAATGTACACATGCAAATAGGGTGGTTACATCTGCATATGCTCATGCATGCAGCCACTCTTTGCACTTGCAGGGAGGCGAGAGCAGAAAGGCAAATACAAGTTAGTCCCAGTTTTGTCACGATTCTCATTCATGTGACAGCAAAGGAGAACTTTATAAATGGATTAGAGGAAGGTGTTCAAGGGGAGCCTTCCCAGCCTAATAGGCTTGAACTAACATCATGGGCTGACCAAATGAAAGAATCTATTGGTCACATGCTCTGCCTTATTATTCCTAAAATGTGTTTTTTGTGTATGGAATATCTTGGTTCCATCATGGAAATTTCTATCTCAGTTCTATCTTTGGACATGAGACAAGGCATCTCGCTGCAAATTCTACACTTTGGTGCCCATAATCAGAGCTCAGTTCAGCCCTGTCCACCTCAGGGGACTGAAGGGTTCCAAGTGACACCTACAAGTGCCAAAAGTGAGACACAGCAGCACCTCCAGTCCTGGGGCCACACCTTGGGTGAACAGGTGGGTGTGAATCTCTTCTCTCAGGCTGACGACACCAGAACGAGAGGACATGGCCTAAGACTATGCCAGGGGAAGTTTAGACTGGATGTTAGGAAGAGGTTTTTCACAGAGAGAGTGATCTCAGAGTGGAATGGTCTGCCCAGGGAGGTGGTGGAGTCGCCATCCCTGGAGGTGTTTAAGTTCAGACTGGATGAGGAGCTCAGTGACATGGTCTGGATGGTGGGAGGCTTGGATGGATGGAGCGTGGTGCCCGTGGTTCCACACTTGTGGGCCTGATCCCCGGGTGGGTGCTCACTTGGGAGTTGGACTCGATGATCCTGTGGGTCCCTTCCAACTCAGAATAACCCATGAACCTGTGAACTTGTGTTCATGAGGTGTTCCAGGCTCGCTCTGAATGAGGGGAAGGCCACTCCTGTCACCTCATCCCTGCAGTGACAAACAAAGTCCTGCTTTACTCGATAACGGGAAATTTTGGTGATCCTCCTGTGCCAGAGTCTGATTCTTTCAAATTGCCATATTTATATCTGGGTGATATCCACCCTAATCAGAGGTCGAGCAGTTTTCAGCACAACTTTTAAGGCAAATTCTCCCTTTTTCTCAGGCAGAAACGCTTGTGCCTGATTTTGTTGATAGGCACTAGGTAGCTTTCAAGTAATGCATTAACAATATGTTCTCAATACTTAAAAAAACTAACATATAGCAACATTTTCTCATAGCTAGTTTTTCTGCAATATGACTGTCTTGCTAAATATCATTCCTTTCCTGCTGCTAAAAAATATTCTATTCAAAATATGAATTATTTAACAGCTAATATGTCTAGATTGTATCTTCCTTGGTATAAAGTTTTTTCCCTTTATTTTTCTTTCAATGTTCACATAGAAGTAAAACCAAACAAACAAACACACCCCCTCCCCCTGCCAAATACCTAACTTGAAGACAGAGTATAATTTTGAGGAAAATTTGCCATGGAAAAGAAAAATGAATTGGACAGAACAGAATTCACTTAAAAGGTTGTCCACATACACAGTTTCCTACTTGTTCATAAATAGTAATTTAATCTTCTGTTCTTTTTGCTGACATATTCCAAAAATCTCTGTCAGAAGAAATGCTGTGGTGACCTTACCCACTAAATTTTGTAAGCACACTGATAGTCACTTCCCTTGAAAAAGATATTGTTGCTAGTTATCATTGATTAATGTAACCTCATGTATCCCATATCTGACAATAAAGTTTACCTCTTCAGAAACAGGAAAAAGAAATAAGAAAGAAGGTGAGGAAAGGAAAAAATAAAGAGAGAAAGCCTGATGTTCTGACTCCTACAATCAACATTTATGACAACCCTGCCCTCTAATCCCCCCCTGCAGCTCGTGAAGCACTTGCCTGGTGCACACACCACACCCAAGGCCCCAGAGGGATCTGGGTGATGTGTTTTTGTGTTTTTATGTTTTATGGTTTTTTCGGGAACCCCATAAAAAGGTGACTCAGCAGATTAAAAATGAGGTATTTAAAGAAGTTTGAGAGGCAGCAGCCTAGTAACCTCCTCCTCCTCAAGTACATTCACCCAGAAAGTTGCTAATTGCTCTGCAAAATTTCTCCAGAGATTTAGAAGGTGTTGGTAATTGGTAGAAAGGCATTAATTTATTTTCTAGTATGAGATGTCTTCTGAGGTGAGAAACAAGTTTTATTTAACAGAAGCAAAAATTAAGTAAAAACTGGAAGGTCGGGGAGCAGAAGATTCCAGGTGAGTGTGACGTAATAACATTTATACGCTTTTCTCTACAAATAGACAATAAATTTGTACTAATGATTTGCTATAATTATGTCTCTTGCTCGGCAAAGTCATCTTGTGAAGTTCAGCTTTTGGGTCCCAGGAGGCTGCAGAGAGGGGTACATGCTTATTCCACCTCATATCAATCACTAGTCTTCTATAGAATGTTGAAGTGGTATTACAATTTTTTTCAGAGATGTCCTGACTGCTTTCATTGTGTAGTTTAAAAATTAGAATTATTCATGGAAAGAAGTTACAGTGTGAAGAATGGGAATTCTATGCAAGTATGAAAAGTTCAGAAAAGATTTGTTTTTTTCTTCTTTTTATTACTTAAGATTTCCCAAATTTGATACTTGCAATCTTTTAAGGCTGGTGAAGGTCTGTAAATTACTTATTAATATTGAATGTATTGGCTTCCTATTTGTAACAAATATGTTATATGTTTTTATTCTTTGGTTGGGGGGGTAAAGGGTTTTCATATTAACTCTGCAGTTACCTTTTAATGGCTGGTGGTCTGAAAATGCTATTTTGTATTAAAAACCTAATATTAATTGTTATTCTGTTAGAAACATGTTTTAGATGCACGTTTCTGTGCTCCTAAAAGATGAACGTTTTCTGAAGTGAAGATATCATTAAACAAAGGTGGCAAGTCAGCCCAGCTCTGTTGTATTAGTATCTTCAGAGCTGCTTTGTTTTACGCTTTCTTTCCTGAGGAGATCAATAATGGATGGCTGACATAATTCTTTCACCACTCAGAAATGAGAAAGCCTAAATGCATTTCTTTAGGGCAGGCATGTTTTTCATCCTGAGCTGAAAAGCCTGTAATTGAGTGAGGTTTATAAGTGTGATTGCTATTGGTGTGTGTTCCAGTCTGACGTGCCTGTGAAAGGTTCCACTGGCATTTACCTGACTCTTAGGAATGTTGACCTCATCTCCCAGGCTGGCCAGATGTGAGGTGTCTGTGCTGGGAGACTCATCTACAGAATAAATCTTATATTCAGAAGCATTGATGTTCAGCTTATGATGGTGCTGGTAACTTTCTCAGAGTTTACTAGTTCTACATAATTTGCCTATATGTAACTGTATTTTTAGTTTAAAAACCAAACAGAGCACAGAACAGATGTCCATCCCTTGCAATGTTGACTTATGTTTGTGTTTTCCTGGTGAAGTGACTGGAAAGACTTTATCAAGCTTTCCATTGGTAAGAACATGGGAAATCTAGACTCTGACACTGTGGAAGATTTTGTCCTCGCTGCTTATTTTACCCATCTTTTTAATCTTACTAGTAGTCTGCTTTCCGTTGTGTGCATCCCAGAAGTTTCTTGGAAAAAACCAGCAAAATTCTGTAATTTAATATTCATATGATATTTTGGTAGGTAGGACAAATTGATTTACGGGGCATATGAAATGTTGCTGAAATACAGAACACAGATGCACCAGGGTATGTACAATAGCCCTTTCCACAATTAATATCTCTGAAAGAAAGGTAAATGCAACTCTGATTTGCATTTTTGGTAGGGTGGTTTGGTTTTTCTGTTCTTCCTGTGAAAGGAAGGAATGACTCTAGGGGGTGTCTTGCCCTAAGTGCCAGTGCTGGCAGGTGTGACAGATGGGACTGCCCGATACAAAATGACATTGAGGGTCCCGTGGGTCCTGACTGTCCCTGCCCCGGTATTGACTGTGGGGTGTCTGTGAGGAGCATCCAGGGCTGCCCCGTGTGGGACAGGGACGATTCCAGGTGATTCAGCAGCAGCTCCAGTGCAGGACACAACTGAGCCTTTCAGTGATGCTGGTGGCACCTGTGGGAATGTGTTCAGAAGAGCAAAAAATGCCAGACCAATGGAGAAGGGAGAAAAGAGTGAGGAGAAAGCAGAGGGAACACCATGGAGGTGTGTACCATCAATGTGCACACCATAAATTCACTTCCGTGATGGGTGGTGATGTGTTGCCATCAGCTGCATGTATAGAACTTATATCTATCTTATATATATCTCCAGAAGTAAAATAAACACCTAAATGCTGTAAACTAGCACCACTTTTGAAAACCAGAGTATGTCTTCCTTGCTGTGTGAACTGAGTTCTGCTGGAAGAATTCCCGTGTTTGTTTTGATACACAGTGGAAATAAGTATTAGTTCTCTTCCCCACAAATATGCTGTGTGTTTGTGAATTGAGTTTCAAACTCTTTTATCAACACTGATTGCTGCCCGGGGAAATGATTCCAATATATCAAAGCCTGAGAGAAAAGAAAGACAAGAGCGGTTGGGTATTTCGAAGTAGAATAAAAAATCAGCATTAGAATTCATGACAAGCAAAAGCAGTTTGTAGTAGAGAGGTAGGCATTGTATTAAACTAATGCATTTAAAACATCACTTGTAAATGAGGTAGATGTCTGAGTTCAAGAAGGAAGAACAAGTGGTATGAATCGATGCTTAATCAGGTATTTGTAAGTAATAAGAGCCTTAATTTGAAAATAAGATTACCTGTAATTCACTCTAAATACTTCAATACCCTTATTGAGCAATATGTTATTCTTAAAGTAGGTTTCTTCATTTGCTCTACCTATAACATAAAATAACATTCAGTGCTGGAAATGGTGGGAAAATATTCTTAGCAGCAAGATATTTAAAGACAGAAAAAAGGATATTGTTCGCTTTCTTCATTATGGTGTGACAAGGACTGCCTACTGGAAAAAGTTCAATGACAAATTTAATGACACTCACCATTTCATTTTTTTCCTCAAGCATTTATTTTCAGCTCATGGGTAAATCTATTGTGTGTTTTCCTGTTTTCCAATGCAGATGTGGCAATGTCATGAAAAAGCCATTTCTAAACAACCTTAGTTCTCAGTGTCAATAAGATAATTTTGGAAACATGTGTTTGTCTTATATAATAGCATAACAGCTACAAATGAAGCAAAATACAGAGAATTAATCCCTTACAAAAATAAGCGGAATGGCTGCATTCCTTGCACAAATTTAGGATGTGACTAGATGACATTCCTGTTTTGTTTTATACATTTTGGAGCTTTAGACAGAAGGAACAGGAGCTAATCTGTTTCTTTTGACATGTTGCATAATAGGAGTTCACTTACTTGCTTTATCTTCTGGTGTTTTTAAGATGTTTTCATTTTAAAGACATTAAGTATTTCTTGATATTAAGAGACAGAAATGCTTTCCACCCTGATCTGGCTGCTATTTGGAATATGTTCACCATGTTTATTAGATTCCAGCGGTGAACTTTATTTAACTGAGTACCCTGGGCTTTACTTAGTGACATAAAAAATGTGTGTACCTGCCTGTGTGTGAGATTTGGACAGGCAGCCCCTTTCTCTTTCCAAACAAAGAACATCCATAAGAGCAAAGGGAAGCACTGCAGTCACTCCCTGTTTCCAGGGTTCAAACCACTGTGTGCGAATGGCCCACACTTGAGAAAACACCAATTAGAGACTGATGATGAAATTTCCATTTTTGTATTTCTTTTAAACTCTCTTCAGACTTCTTGAAAAACATACTTGGCAAACCTAGACATTATGATGGCAAAAAATTTTGAAGATCTTTTGCAGTTTGGATGAATCCCAGCTTTAGAGCCCAGCGACATGACATGAAACACACCAGCACAGAATAGTTCACAAGCTGATTTCAATCCCTTTTAATGACAGGCTGTGCAGTACATGCTTTTTTAAACAAACCCCCAAACTTAAATTTTAAAAATTTTTTATTTATTTTTTATTTTATTTATATTTTTAAATTCTGTCTGAGCCCTTCTGAAAGCTTGCATTTTAGCAGTGTGAAAGGACATGTGGACTTAACGGCCTTTAAAGTAAGACCCAAGTAAGGGAGACTCTGGTCCTCTTTCAATCAATATGGCAGTGATCCTGTGGACTTCAATGTACTTCATAAGAGTACAAGTAAAATTACTCAGTAGAGATACATTTTCTTTTAAAGAATTGTTAGTAACTATGAAGCAGTACTGTTAGAATGCATAGATGTGTCTGTGTGGTGCTGTGACTTCAGGGACTATGCAGTGTGTCTCAGGGAACCTGTTGTGCCTGTCCTGTTGCTTTAATGCTTGAGTTGTAAAGCTGACAACATTCAGTATCTTATTTCATTCATCATTTGATGCTCAGCCACTCTTATAGGCA
Organism: Pitta sordida; assembly: GCA_013390025.1. Classification (NCBI taxonomy): domain Eukaryota; kingdom Metazoa; phylum Chordata; class Aves; order Passeriformes; family Pittidae; genus Pitta; species Pitta sordida. The sequence continues at coordinate 120,644 of WEKX01006562.1, forward strand.
TCGCTAGCCAGCTCATCTGTTACCTGGACTTTATAATTTTGACTTGTCTCAATTTATTGCATGTTTATATGACATGTGGCATTCACTTGTGAATATTCTTTTTCAGTTGAATAGCAAGGTGACAACAAGTGTGCAGTGAAAGTTACAGTACTTTAAAGGACATATAATCTGCTGTGCTTTTCAAACCCCCCTAATAGTTAAGATACAATCCAATTTTATGAGAGACTGTGTCTTGCCAGTCAGGCACCATTATAATTTGACAGGCACGATGTGATACAATGAAATCTGAGTGACATAACCTACTGTGACACAACTGATAGGCCAATGAAGAAATTTAATATACATTTCCAATAGGTCTGCTGTACTTGGCCTCTCATGTCCCCAACCATGCCCCAGTGTTATGTCAGCCTTTAGATCAAGTATTTGGTTTTAAACATTACAAAATGTAACTCTGCTTGTTCATGAGAAGTGTGATAGGTGTTTCCACATACCCTTTCTGGTGATTCTGGGTCTGAATAACATTGCAACTATATAATTATTCCAATGTAGGCACCTGGAAATCACTATACATGGTCAGTAAAGAAGTTGCTGAATACGTATATGGAATCACTTAACCTACTTACATATAAAGTGCTTAACACTGATACACCGTGTTGTGGTGAGTTATGACCTAGTTGGCTTCTTTCTGAAGTTATTAGGTGTTTAAAAAAATAAAAAAGACACAGCTCCAGGGTTTTTTCCTATAATTTGTCATGACAGAGGCTTACTAAAAGAATTAAAAGCAAGGTATCTCCTCATCTACTCCATTCGATTTACATTCCTGCTGCCATGAGAGGATTCTCTTCTAATTCAGTGAAAACCAGTTGGTACAGCTAAACTCCCAAACCTCCTGAAGTGGCACTTAATACATAAAATTTAGAGAACACAAAATACTATTTTAAAAAATTCTTCACTTTATCCCTTCAGCCAGATATCAGTTGTGCCTTGGCCCCTTTTCTAACTAGTTAAAATTACTGATTTAGAATCCAGATGTTTTGTTTCTGTTGCTATCTAATTCTTGTGATTTCAGTGGGAATTGGTAGGTTCACAAACATAGCTCATAATTAGAATACATTTGTTACCATATCTGCATTACCTGCTTACTTTGTATATCAAAAAACCTATTACTGTTGCAGACTATAAAGAAAGTATTTGCAAATATAGTTTTTAAGAATTATTCCTTTTAAGCAATTTGTACTCTTTTTAGACAACAAATGGTGTCATTAACAGCATTTATGAAAGAAATGCTTTTACAATCTGACACAAAACTGCTAAATGGTTTATTCCAAATTAGCCCATTCAATGTTTGCTAAAAAGGGATTGGGTCATGAAATCCAGAAAGCAGTTGTCATGCATTACTTACTTTTTCAATTGAAATATGAACTGAGGAATCAGTATAAATTAATTTAATATACTTGCATCACCTTCTCCAAAATACCCTGTATATAACACTCTTAAAAATTTCAAAGGAATGTTTGTTTCATATTATCACAGAATAACATGAATAGATTAATTATTAATTTCCTTATTGCAACATGGAATGGAAAACTATTTCTTTAAAGTTCCAGTTTAGGAGCAACAAATAACACCAGATGTTTTTCCACTGGAACCTTAAGACCTGTCTGTAGGACTCTGCTATGAAGATATATGGAAACTCCATTGAGGCAAAATCTTCTCATGCTAAGGAATGAGTACATATAAACACACAAGTGATTCTTGTCACTAGTGTGATCTAATTCAGATTTGTTTGCAGGCAGAAATGATAACACTTGCAGGCACAATTCTTCACGTTGCTTGACACTGAAATATGGTAAAACAAAAGTTAATTCCAAAAGAATTTTCCTGCAGTTCATTCAAATGGGAAATATTTTTCACATACTTTTGAGGGATTTTGTTTATTTTAAAATATATTTAAGGATTTAAATTAAGGCTGAGCTTGGGGAGCAGCAAGGAGGGGATCAGCGGATGAGAAACTGAATTTATTCTTGTAGCTTACTGCCTGGATCTGTGTGAGGGAAGAGTTTCAAGAAGCATCAGAAAACAAGGCAAGTTCATATTTGGAATGTTCCCTACCTGCAAAGAGATATTTTAAATGCCTGTTTGTGCTAAACATTGTCTCACCATGTGCTGCTGTTGCACTGTGATTGGCAGAAAGCACATGAAGTATATGTAATTATTGCTGTCTGTATGACTGGACTCAGTAGGCATTGACAGGTGGTAACTTAAATTCCTTTTAAACAAGGAAGTTTGTTTTACTGCTCGAGTTGTAAACTCCCAAAATAGGCCTTCCCACAGTGGTTTTGAAGCATAGCCAGTTTTCCTTACCACTTTCTGGATGTCAATTCTAGGAGCAAACAGGAAAGTGCTTGGCCAGTCCTTCATATAAGCATTACCTTGACTCAATATCCTTCCCTTTGTGGCCAAGATGGGAAGTGATTAAAGCTCCCTGAACTCCTTCACTCGTTTTCCTCTATAGTACCCATGGTGTGTCTGTAGGTTGGCAGGGATCTTATCTATTTATCCTGATGGTGAACAATACTAAATTGCAGGAATGATCCGTGGTTGCTTCTCCGGTGTCAGACTTGATGTTGCAGGAAGAGCATCACCTGCTCAAGTGATGGTGACATGGGAGATGTAATTTACTTGTGCACCTGCACTGCAGACTATGGTATGTTTGAGCCTGTGGGGAGGGAACCTACTCTTACCTCACCTGCCTCGAGCTGTCTAAAACGAGCAAGCATAAATGTGAATTTTGCATGAATATTTAAGGTGTCTGTATTCAAAACACATCATGATTATACCAAGTTGTTCTGTAAAAATAAAAAAATGTTACCTCCGTCTGGCTCCAACTTTGAAGGTGACTTATGCCTTCAAAATAAGTGTCTGCAGAGCCTCTCTGAATTCATATTTCATTTGAAATTCTTGCCCTTTTTTATTATGGAATAACTTCATTGATGAAGGGCATTCAAGTAACTAGAGCCCTGCAATGTACTGGTTAAAGACAGGAATAAACTGTCCCCTGCTCATGTATAGTAAGAAGATTGCAACTGTTCAGCCTTGCAAGCCTGACATATCTGGGATATCAAACCTCCCTGCTCATCTCTGCACAGACCAGGGGCAGCAGAGGTGATGACTGTAACCTTTATTGCAAGTAGCCAGATGGTCTTGTTATTTCAGTCACCTGAATAGACAATAGGTAGCTCAGGAAAGAAGGTCTTACTGTCAGCTGAAACACAATTGTTACTGGATTCTGAATATAACTGTTTAAATCTGTTCTTATTGTCTTAGTTGCTATCTAAAATAATTTTCTTAGGCACATCAGATTATACAAGTTTAGTGTAAATAAAAATATTACATGGTGTTGAATCATGGGAATTCTAATAGTCTAGTTTTTTTAGGAAATAAGCCTCAGGTATAAATGTTGTGACCTGGTATTATATTTAATGTAGCTATTTGTCATCATAAAGCATTTCTGGGGTATTTTTCATGACAAGCAAAGTATACAAAGAATTTCAGTAAATTTGACATATAAATTTATAGGAAAGAAGAGGTAAAATACAGAATGCAGATAACAATAAGCTCTAAAAGAGATTTGGGGATGATATGTTGCTAATGAATACAAATCTTTTCACGTTATATTGAATGGCTGCATTCAGGAAGTACAAACATATTTTATTCTGAAATCTGTAGCTGTATTCATCTGTTTCAGGGGCCTCTAGCTGTGCTTTTGTTCATTTTCCACCTATCCCTCCTCTGTTGTACTTGTGTTTTTATGGCTCAGCCCTGTGAGGATATCTAGAGGTAGTACTGTGGCAAGCCTGTACCAGCTCACTGATTCAGACTTGTTTTAATTTCTTTTCTCTCTTCTTCCTTCCCCTCACCTTTCAAAGGCCATATGGTTCAACAAGCAATGCAGAGATGCCTTCCTAGTTACTTTTTCGATGTGCTTGCTGACTACCATCAAATGGAAGAAGACATTTTCAACAAAGATAAAAAGGAGTCACAGAGACACACATTAGGATTTACATTGTCAATTATGGGCCAAATTCACAGAATCATAGAATGACTTGGCTTGAAAGGGATCTTAAAGATCATCTAGTCCCACCCCACTGCTGTGAACTTTCATCCCTAAAGTAGCTTCTCTAAAGCTGCCCAATGCTTTAGCTGCTTAGTTCACAATTCCTTTACTCATGGAAACAGTTTCAAAACCCGGTGCTTGTTTCAATTAATGGCAAAACTCTTGGCAAGACAATCGAGATGAAAAAACATATTTAGCTTTATGTGTATAGGAAGGAACTATTCAAGGCACTAATTTGTGTCTGTGTGAGAAGAGGCATATAAGAGATGCTTACTGACTGGGATGATGGGAGAATTGCAGAATGCAGAAGGATTTCCTATAGTTCAGGAACAAATTCATTATTATTGCCAATGGCAAGAGACTTGGAAGTGTTGAGAGAAAAATTTATAGTTTCCAACCATTCCAAGAATAGATTTGTGCTCATACAGTTGAACTGCATTCCTGGTATGTTGTCTCTCTTTTTTTCACCCCAGAAGGAAAATTCATGTAATGCTATTCCATGCATTGCATGCAGTGCCTTTGCTGAGAAAAGTACGTATTTCTTGTTGCTTGCTTTCCCTCTGTTCTGTGGAAAATTCTGTGAATCTGCAATAGAATGAACTGTCTTGGTAACTAGTGAATTGCTTGTTTTTTTCCCAGGTTTACCAAGGTTTGTCAGTGTTCTGCTCGGATCATATTTGTATGTAGTCCTGGAGGAAAAACTACTATATTTTAAAGGTGCTTTACATCTCTAGAAAATTCATCTTCCTTTGGAAGTGCAAACCTTGGTCACTCAGCAGGGTTTATACCACTGTTGTAAACCTCATCTTCAAGTGCCTGCATTTACACTGTGCTTGCCACACCAACTGCTTTGGGACAGCTGTAGTATGGAGCTACCTCTTTTCCCCAGTCCAGCCTCAATATAAACGAGGCCTCAGTTATGAATGTGATAATTAACTATGCATTACAATTCATTAAATATTCTTAATTCTGATGTGGGAACAAATGAAATTCATCATTAGCAATTGAGTTTTAAGGTGAATGTGTGTGGGTGCATGGGAATATGTATGCTGGAAGAAATTTATGCAGATTAAATCCATTAGCAACTTTCTGCAAACCTCATTAGGCAAAATATCAAATCCCACTTAACTCTTCTGCTGCTCTCATTAGACAATTTAAACTATGCTGTTCCATACCACAGAAAGAAAAAAGAAAATCCCTGGTGTAGTGTCCCATAAGTGAATTCTTAACATTTACATCTGTCATACTGGCACCTTGGGCTAATCACATTGCCTCACTGAACTGTATTGCTCAGTCTGCTGAGAGACAGACTGGCAACTATAGGGAGACTCTGGAAAACAAGTATGTTTTTAACTTCTTTTCACAACACAGTCCAGGATCTCTGGCAGCATGTGTGCAGCTGTACTTCAGGTGCTGCAAATATTTCCCAGTGATGACTGTGGAAAAAGCTGCCCTGTCACTCCTTTCATCTGGAAATACAAAATTATCAAAAAATCAACGTTTTCTATGTGACGATGTCACCCTCGTAAGAATTTATAATGGAATAATTTTTGGGGTTGGTGTTGGAATACTTGGTGTGGCTACAGCTGTGTCAGAGGTCATGGGTTAACCGCCACTTTAAATCAGTTAAAGCCAACTCCACTTCTTCAGTAAATGCACCCAACCTTCCCTGACCCCAGCAACTCATTCCTGCCCTCCTTCCCATGCTTATACTGGCACAGCAATAGACATCAAAAGGGGACAAATTGGCTTGAAATTATCTTGGCAACATAGGACTGAATTAGTTTTGATGCAGTTAGGTTTACTGATCTGGTAACCTTGCAAATACTCTGTCACAAAAGAAGGAAAGAAAAGACAAGCTGAGGCTGGAGAGAGGGAAGACAGAAAGTGCTTCTTTTCATGGTAATAATCTTATGCCAATTTAAGGTTTCTGCGATACTGGGGCAATAATATGGTCACTTGCTCCCAGGAAGCTCTAAAATCCAACATTCAGCAAAAGTAGATTGAAAGATTTAAAGGAGGTTTGGTTGCAAGAATTTATCATTATTTTTTCAGTAAAAGGGGAAGAAATAGAGTTTCCTTTGGTCTGTCCATTTTCACACACCATGAGAAGATGCCAAAGCAAGTACAGGCTATTACTATAAATAAGTCTATTCTGAGTGAATATATGGAGAAACTTTCTTTAAACCTTTCCCTTCCTCTTATATGACTACTTTTGCTGGGTCTTGAGGCTGGAAAGTGCTAAATATCTTTCATTCCATGCCCAAACCCTTTTGTGCAATGCAAGCTCACACAGACTAGAAGCAAAGGGATCTCTTAATCACAAGACAGCAGGCACAGAGGAACAATTCTCAGCTGAGTACTCAGGGTTGAGGTCCAGTTAGTTAACTATTGCTTTGTTTTCATGTGTGAAAATGCTCAGTCAGAATTTTCAGTCAGAAAACGCTAACAAAGATACATAGTTCCTTTCCATGTACATGTATTAGGGTAGTATTTTACTTTCAAACTAGGTTTACAGCATGTATTTATCTTCTCTCCTTTCCTTAAGTCTTGTGGGTGCCAGAACAGGTAGAACTTTCATTTTTCCCTTGCACTGGAAGCAGCAGTGTAATGGAGCACAGCAGAATTCTCGCAGTGCCACATGTAGTGTCCTGTGCTGCCTTTGATCATTGGTTATTTTGACCATTACAGTTTGAACAAAGTGGCTAATCAATCCCTTCTCATTATATCCTTCACGTAGTGCCTGCTACCAGCTTTGCTCATTTCCTCTATATTCAAAGCGGTACAGTAAATAGTACTGCAGGTCTTCTCAGCACAAGTGGGTGGGCCTGTCATTCTGCTGTGAGGGAAGGGGTGTTCCTGGGACCAGCTGACACCTCAACCCATCGATCTGGAACACTTTGGAGCCTCCTCGGGGCAGAGCTTGTGCCTCATTATGCTTTCTATAGCCAGTAGGTGCATCCCACATACTGGGAAGCAGGGCCATAGGAGGGAATAGGCAGGCAGGAAGATTTTCTGGAGCACTGACAGCAGCTCCTGAATGTCCTCCACAGTTCAGTCACATAAAAGCAGCCCCAATGTGGCACATATGAAAGTGGTCAAGTAGAAGCTTAGTGGTTTGTGCTATTATTGGCTTTGTGTAGCCTTATGAGGGTTAGGGTTCTCAGATATCCCAGCAAAACTGGGACAGTCTGAACTTTGTCTAGACAAAGCATAAGCAGCTCCAGTGCTTTCTGTGAGTCGTGTCAGCCTGACCACCTGCCCCACATGAAGGAAAGGGGCTGCTGGGTTCTGACAGTGTGAGTCAGGCATACACAGGGTGGAAGTCTTGAAGACGTGAGCCTTCTCAAATGATCTAAAAAGTGGAGTCAGTCTTTCAAACAGAAAATCTAATATTCTTATTTGTCTTCTGAGTTATCTGGCAATCCAGATCCAGTAAGATCCTGGTTTAGCTGTTGTACGCTCTCTAGTTTCCCTGGCCTTGCCAAAGGAAGGGAATTCTGCTAGATGATGGCTTATGAGCAAGTGCTTATAGCCATGGGTGAGCTCATGGCACAGAATTGGGCCCTGAATTGTGTTTGAATCCAGGGAGGATGAAAAAAGAGAAAAGAGGAAGAAATAATCTCAGTTTTTGTGTCAGGATTGCCTTTTCTCCTCCACCACAACTCATTCCAAATGCCTTTGTTAAACCACGAATATGTTGTACGCTAACCAAATAATTTCTCCTATTATACTTTACATGCAATTCTTCAACTTCAAAGGTCACCAGCCAGATATGTAAAATGACTTCATGAATGGCTTCAGCTCATTAAGCATACCTCAGTGTAGCAGTGGCTCTCCTCTGTTCATTAGAATAACATTTCTTTGCACTTTATGGCAAACCATCATTATAATACAGAACAAGGACAACAAAGTGTGAAAGACTTTTTTTAATGAGACTTCATAGCTGCTCATGGTGGGACTCCTCATTCTATTTGCTCTTGAAAGAGCTGCCTGACAAAGGTTCAGGATTTTACCTGATGAAGAGAGCCAGGAAGAGAGTTTCACAGGGAAAACTGTCAATGAGCTTACAGAAAGCTGCATAAACTTGCCTGCCCTGTTGGCTGAGCTGTCAGTCTTCAAACAAATACGGAGAGAAAATCTTTAATTGTACTCATCGCACATATGACATTTTATTCTGTGTCATTGTCATTTGAAGCTGTTCTTGCAGAGAAAAAGCAGCAGCTCGGGATCCCCAGGATCTTAAGTGGACTCTGTACTTAATAAGGAGAAACTCTGTACTTTAATAATGACCAATTATTGAGGAAAATAAACTCTTAATCAGTACCTCTAAAATTCAGTTGCATCATCAATGCTCTTGCTGTTATTCTAATATTATTTTAGTCCTTACCTTGGATATACCAATGAAGTGGAATCACTACAATAGTGCTGGACTGAGATAGCTAATTTAAGTCTCCCTTAATAAATATTTTAAGGGATGTTAATAATATTTTAGAATCTTTCTTCTTTAGCTGGAATAATGAAATTGCAAAAATGGCTTATAAAGTTTTGTGGATGTTCATTTTTAATTAAAATGTTCTTCTCTGTTTTCCCTCAGGAGTGGAGTGACTTTAAGCACTAGAAAAAGATACCAAATTTCCCCACAAAAAGAAGTACCAGTCTGACTATTGACCCTGTTCATTTCCTGTCTGTGAGGCCATTTCAGGTTATCCCAACAAAAAAATAAATACAAATCGAGACTCTAATCTTGTCCTCCTGCCCAATTTTCAACTCCCTTTGAAGGCAAAGGCAGTTTTAATTCATATGGGAGACAGCATCAGAACAGTTCTGCAATATGCAGATAGAGGAATAATAATGATGAGCTATATTATTGCCAGCCTCAAGAGGTAAAATTGAACTTTATAATCAATGGAATTGTAAGGTATTTGAAATGATTATGTTGCTCTTTTCCCCTGCCATCTGTTTGTTCTTTATTGCCCGTCCCCAGTGTTTTTGACAGACCACTATAGATGTTATGTTTGCAACATACTTTTCATCTCCTATCCCTAGTATTTTTTCCTCATTCCTTTGTCAATTGTATACTCAGGATGTGCCCCTAGTTACCAGATCTTGAAGCAGACTTCATCCTAGTCTTCATCCTCTATTTCCCTGGCTTTGCTACCTTGTGTTCCTGCAACTCCTTTGAAGTTCTGTGCATCCATCATTTTATTCCTCACTGGCCAAGGTCTCTTTCCACTTGGGTACTGCATGGGCCAAGAGCAAAAGGTTGTTGTCTCTCAAGCTGAAGTATTTCTGTCAATGCTGGGTGAAGAAACAGAGGTATTGAAGTAAAAGAAACTGCTCAAAGTGTAAAGAAAAGTGACTAAAATGTGCATGAGTTACGTACTTCAGCTGCTTTCTTCTCCAAATTATCAGACTATTTTTGCAGCATCTCTTAGTCTATTTTCCATCTTTCTCTCCGATAGGCCAAGAAAAGGCTCTTTTTTTCCCCTGTAATCTCTAGTCCTCTTTCCCTTGTGTTGCTCTGATCTGCTTTGTCAAGTGATCAAAGTCCCTGTACAGGTGAACTGTTGCTTAGTTACCACCTGCTTGGAATTCACTCTTGAAAAATTGCTTTGTCTTGAGAAGTAGCCGTATCTTTGTTCCTTGGTGCTCCATTTAAATGGATGATCAAAGTTTATCAGCCTGCTCTATTAGCGCGATGTTCTGTGCAAAACTTTTTCTTGTCACCTTCTATGGATTTTAGGTCAATTTGGAGAAAAGAGATGGGAGAAAAGGCAGTTTAGAAAGAATGTTTGTCAGAAACCAATCTCACAGAGAAACAAAATACAGTCTGCAGCACCAAACCGTCTGAACATAGTCAAATAGTTCTGAAAGCCAATCAAGATAATTTAGTGGTAGAAAGTTTCTTAGATTATTGTCTCCAGATTTTTTTTCATTAAATATTGAGGAAAAGGTTGATTAACTCAATTTAGGTGCACAAAGATGTATTCCAATGATATACAGTGATCCCTCATTACTTTGCTCTTCATTATTCATGGCTTCAATACATCGCGTGATTTTCCCCCCCCTGTTTACTGGCTGGTCTTAGATTAGAACAATACATTCCAGGGAAGATGGGAACCTTCCTGGAGTGGAAAGGAAAAAACCTCCTTATCTACTTCACTATGCCTTTTGAATCAACGGGACTTTCGGTCAAAAAATATAGAAAAAGAAAGCAACAATTATTTACATATATATCCATATTAAGAAAAAAGTAAGAGCAAGGAGAAAAGATAATAGAAAAAAGGCCAGAGAGAACACTCCACTCCCACCTGGACATTAATTAGCCAGTTTAGTTGGTTTAACATCTCCATTCCTCAGAGTCTGAGAATGGCATAGTGGTTATTGTAAAATTAAATCTAGCCCATGTTTACCCTATTTACTGCTACTTTGTGGATTTCACTTATTATGACATGTTTCCAGAACTGACTCCCACAATATTTGAGGGATTACTTTATGTAAAAGCATGTTTAGAATCAAATGTGCAACAGTCCGGAATCCAGATCCTCTTGTCCCAAACAGGCAGTATTGCTCAGAGAGAAATATCTATACTATTGATTGTTGTTATTATTCTTCCCCTTACCATTTCCTCAAAAAATCACCTTCTAGAGCCAGAACAAAAATTGCATAAGCAGGAGGCCCTTTAATGTGTAGAGTGGTGCAGAGATCATCAGCAAACACCTGCAACAGCAACATCAAAAGCAAAGGCATTCTTTAGATCTAAACATTGTCACAAAACATGGACATGGTCACAATAAGCCATTTAGCAGCATCAGCAGAGATGTAGGACTGATTGTCACCAGGATCCCATGTTGCACCCAGACTATTACTGAGGTGCAGGGGCTCTGTGCTATATTTGCAGGTAGAAGATTACAGCACATTAGTTGTAGCCCAAGGGATTCTGTCAAAGTTGGCAGTGGCAGAAACAGAAACATCTGCTAGCTTTGTTCCCGGTCAGGAACTCATCACAGTGTTATAAGTGAATGACTAATGTTTTAATGAAATTTCTTTGATTTTCAGTGGACTTGAATGGAAAGGAAATTTAGATCATCTAAACTGTGTAATGGCACATTTGGACTGGTTGGATAAATGATAGGCATACTGAAGAGACAGACCAGGTATCTCAGATCTTTTCAAAGATATAATCTGAGATATTTGAGTGAAATGTACAAAAAATACTGAAGGTTTGGGTAAAGTCTATAACAAGTATTCCCATGTCTTAGTTTTCAGTGCCTCTTGATATGAAATTTAAATACTTCATGTACACATAGAGGCTAATGATCTTTTGATTTGACACACTTAATAAGTTGAGTATACAAACAAGTCTCTTATATTAATAGCTGCTCTCATCCCGATTTGATTTATTACATCCAGACCCACATGAGTCAAAAGGTACAGAGATTAGCTATAGTCAAAGACCTTATTATGCTTGGATATTCAGGGACCCACCAGGTCAGATTCAGTTTCTTCTCTTGCCACCAAAAGAAATCCAAGAGGATGTCAGTGAAGGCAGAGTTGTTACTCTGCTATTTTTGTAGGGGATCACTTTGGCCCTACCTCACCAGACTGACTTTTATCCAAGTGTAGTAATGAAAGAGATAAATACTTGCAGTACCTGGGAGGAATTCAGTGACAATGAAAAATTCCTGGAATTGTATTGTGATGACACAGTCTTTATGAACAAATAATGGCTTAAAACTGTGAAAACAAGTAATTAAGTTTCACTGTGTAATGAAAGTGTTTAGAGTTCATTGGCTTAGTGTTCTAGTCCCAAGAGTAGCAGTCAGTGTGTGTGATATGCAGAATCAAATTCCAAGCACTCCAGTAAAATGGAGTAATTGGTACTGTTATAATATGATGATATGTTTCCATTATGTAGGAAAATATAGGAACAAACAATCTTGGGATTTTTTTTTTTCTGGAGGGTTTAAGTGTGTAGTCTGTCCATTCCTGTAAGGTTATTTACAGAATGCATTTTTCAGCATGTGTTTACAAAGACCAGGGGGCAGACAAATCAAAAGGTTAACTGCTGGTATATTTTTTAACTCCAAAGTGTATTTCTTACAGTTTTGTCTTTGTGTCAATAACTAATGTTAATATAAAACTCTGTAGCTGTATGGCACCTTCTACCTGGATAAAACCTGTGCCAAAAGTGCTTAGGCACACCTAAAGTTTCAGGATCAGTTTGGTTTGAGTCAGTTGTTTTTTCTTAGCTGATATGATTCATTTGATTGAGTTAAGTTGCATAATGTGATGAGCTGGGTACTCTGGGCTGTGGGATCAATCCTTCAAACATAATTTGAATTACAGTAAATTTAAAATTAATCCTAAAGGCTTCGTACAAAAATCAGCAGTGTGTCCTTGTGGAAGATTCCATAACACAATTATCCTTATGGAAGAATATGATGATTGCTGAAGAGTGACTCTGCAGATACATGGGATGCAAAGAGAGAGAGGCAGAGAGAAAGTTTATAGGCTGTTTAGTATTCCTGTGTCTCTGTCTCCTCTTTTGCTCTCAGTCCCTCCAGTCTTGGAAGCAATTTGTCCAACAGGTACTGTTGAGATTTGAGTACAATTTCTGGTTGAAACTTGCCAGCAGATGCAGTATTTCACACTGTGCACACCATCATTATATACTTTTAAAGCTGATTTCCCTTGTCCTGCCTCTTCACCTGAGTCTGGTGGAGATAATCCTGACTTCTTGATGCTAAGTGTTCTATGCTTTCCATATTTATATTCTTGATTGGAATGGAACAAACTATTCCAACAGACCTGTGTGCTCTATCCTTTCCCAACATTTGTTGACCATCCTTTTGGCGGTATCTCAGATTACGGTGCCCTTTCCTCTCTCACTTGTCTCTTTGTATCTAAACTCCATTTGGATCCATCCCTCTATTTTGGCAGTATTGTATGTAGAGAGACATTTGGCTGACTAAGGAGGGAGGCTGAAGGGCAATGTCTGACATTGCCATGAGGATTTCTTCTGGGAAGTGCAGGAGCCTGGGGGAGGTGAATGAGACGGGCCTGGAGAAGGATCTGGCAAATGCTACCTATTTCCAAGATGCCAGGTCTGTAGTTGAGGTCTACTATGATGCACCATGTGGGCTGTCTACAGTTGAAGAAAATTTTCTCCTAAGTCAAGTTCTTTCCAAATAAAGCAGCCAGGAGCCTGGTTTTCCATGCAAAGGAAGACATGTTGGACCCTTATTTTACTATTTTTTCTCCTCCCTCACCCCAATAAAGCTTAAACTGTTAAGTGTATCAATAGTTATTGAAAACTGTTTCACTTAAACCTGCAAGGAGAAAATTCTTACTGTGGTATTGCTCAAGTCCAGAGCTGTATTTTCACTATTTAGAAAATACAAATACTGATTTATGTGACTGATAAACTAATCAGACATCTGAATATAGAGTATATAATATATGCTTCTTTTGCAGTTCTTTTTTAGAATAGAGCTGTATTTTTTTGAGGTAATCAAAGTGGCATTTAAAAGAAAGAGTAACTTCAGCCATTAACTTCATAATACCAAGTGAATTCTCCTAATAGTCTTTTTGTGTTCTCTAAAGCTGTTTATATATTAGTTAAATATATGTCAAGTTCTTATAATCATAGCAATTGCTGTATAACAGGCTTATTCCTAGAAATATAGAAACATAAACCAGTAGAACTGCAGAGTAGTTTGGTTGGAAGGAGCCTTGGGAGTTCCAATGCCCCCCCACTCAAGGTAGACACAGGGATGTGTCCAGTTGTGTTTTCAATAGCTCCAATAATGGAGAATCTGCAACCAATCTGGACAGTGCCTCAGTTTTTGTCAGTATTCATAGTAAAAACAACAAACAAAAAACCCAAACAAAATTTAAAATGGAATTTCCTATGTTTCAGGTTGTGTCTATTGCCTCTGATCTTTCAGTGTGCACTGGTTCAATCTTCTTTTCTTCCCATCACTTTACACACACTGTTAAAATGTTCATAAATGCAAATCAAGGTAATGATGTTAAGGGACAATAAAATGTGGTGTAGATATAGCAATATCCAGTTTCGGCATGAAAAAGCTTGCAGTACGGGAAATGAAAGCTGAGGGAAAATAGAGGGAAAAACCCTGTTATATGCAATATTTGACCAGTCTCTCTGCATTTGATTCTGGTGCAGCTGAGCAAGATTTTTTCTCTGCTGTCTAGATAAACTTTATTAGGAAAAGGAGATTGTAAAAAAATAAAATGATAACAGGCATTGAACAAGAGAAGCTATAATACCAACACAGTAATGATATATCTACAATGTTAAATATTGCTAACGATGAGATACGTAGTATTAAGTATTTTTGTTGTTAATTCTTCTGCACAGGTACAATGTCAGCATAAAAGAAGCTGCTGGGGTGATCAAAGCTGAGAAGGATCAAACATTGGGAACACAGTTTATTTCTGACAATTTGTCAAAAATTACGTACTAGGATTTGTGTCATATAAAGGCATTACAGACATGTGAAGAACAAACACTTTTGAAGGATGTATCAAAAGCGGTTTAAGTTAGAAGCAAGATTATTGATTTGAGATGCAAGATTACTTAGATACACGCTGGAAAGCAGATGGAAAAAAAAAGAGTAAAACTAAGAGAAGTCTAAAAAACCAGATATACAAAGTTCAGACAGAGGATCTGGCTCCACTCTGGTGTGAAGGGCCCAATGGTGTCAATCATCATGGCTAAGCTTCACCAACAAAGACATAGGAAGAGCTCTACCCACCCTTGCTACAAACACACTAATGACTAGAAAGGTCGATGTGGGATAGACAAGTCTGGGTACAAAAGGCACAGCAGAGAGAATTGAGTCCTGTTCTGTTTAAAATAGCATGTAAAGCTCTATTTTCCTCTGTAGTGCTGCTTCTCTTCTATCTCAATGTCAGGCTCATACAGGGACTCTCAGAACAAGTGTTAAAGCAGGCTTTCACATTGAGTGTTTCTATATTAAATTGTGTTTTCATGAAGCAGCTAAATTCTATTTGTGTTCTACATCTCATAATATAGTTTTTGCTAATTGCTAGGCTGTAAATACTCTAACCAACCCAAATACATTATTTTTTAAC
>WEKX01006562.1:137393-164329 GCA_013390025.1 Pitta sordida
CAGTAACCAACTCCAGCTGGCTGTACCTCTACTAGAGCTATGGAATTTTCAAATTTTCCCTCCTTAGATGGTTTTCTATCTGGAGAAAAGCCAAAGTACTGAAGTGCCCAGACAGATAGGGAATAGGACTTTTTATTTATCATGGACGTACTTTCTCTTATGCTTTCTTTTTTGGTTTTTTCCCCCCTGTGAGTTCGAGTGTTTATCATTAATTTCCCAGCTGTCTTCCTGACTCTGAAAGTACAGGTGGATGAGATCCATGTGCATTTAAATGTTTGTAACCTCACACTGACAGCCTCTCAGAAAAGAAGAAAATTAAACAGAGCAAAAACTGTAATGATTACCTGTCACTATCTTTAGTGATTTACTTCTGATGACAAAGGGTGAAGCAGTTTGGTTTACTGTGTTTTGCTTCCACTTCCAACAAGATAATTGTGTCCACAAAGAGAGTACCTGAGCTCGAAGACCTAATTTCCTCTAGTTTCCTACCAGGTTCTGACAAACCTGATCTTTGGAAACATAGTCGGCCACAGGTTCTAAATTTATTGATTGACAGAAACAAAGGTAGTTCTGTTCTAAGAGTAAGTGATAATACAGTTATTCACATGAAACTACAGCGCTTTCATATTAGAGCTACAGGAATTCGTTAGGGGATCCATGGCTTGTCCATGCATGATGTAGAAGTTTGTCATTCAGTAATTACTAGGGGATTATTTTCATTTTCAAAATTGAATTTTGTGGGTCATTTAAATGTTATATCCGTTTCAGATTTTTAAGGACTGATGCAATACAATCTTCATTATGTTTTCAGCAAAACTGGGTCTTAGCTATTGTTTCAATATTGTTAATAATAACTAAGAATATATCTCAACCAACATAGAATTAAAAATAATTTTGTTGGTGGGTAATAGTTATAGCAGGCTATGCACCTTTGATATTTTTAAAACATGGAACCTAACAACTGCTTTGAAGAAAAAATATATTTGTTTGGACTGTGGCTTTGTCTAAGTACTGTAACAATTATCTCAGAGAACGTCACAGTCCCACATGCCACGTTAGACAGAGACAGGTTGCAAATGCATATTTTGTATGTACACTGGGTTATACTCTGATTATGGGATTCTATACAGAAATCTTGTGTTTACATTAACCCCAGAGATCCATACAAACATCAGATTGTTCACTTCCTTCTCCCTAGAGGCTGAACAGGCTCATGACATCTAAGAAATCCAGAACTGAATATTGTACATTAGACCATACTTTTAACTGATCTGTAGAGGCAGAGTCATAAATGCAGAGCCTCGTTTATGGCTAAGTTCTTTTTACACTATTTACACAAACCAGGAGTGAAAACTTCTCTTGAGGAAATTGTTGACTCTGTTCTGAATTTGTGGTTGCTCTGGTCTCAGCAAAAGTTAGAGGAGTCTCAGTCAAGCTGAGAATTGATAAACAGAGTGAAATGCTCTTGTGCTTTACCAGCTATCTCCTCTCCTTGGCCGTCTCTGCAGCTCGTGGGGGTGTGAGCTCGTCCATTTGTAGACCAATGAAAATCTTCCCTATCCCCAGGGAGGGGAGGAAATCCA
Organism: Pitta sordida; assembly: GCA_013390025.1. Lineage (NCBI taxonomy): Eukaryota > Metazoa > Chordata > Aves > Passeriformes > Pittidae > Pitta > Pitta sordida. The sequence continues at coordinate 138,977 of WEKX01006562.1, forward strand.
CAAGACTTGTATTTTGGATCTTCACACTGCTCAAGGGCACAATTTCAAATACAAAAGAATGCTGCTTACTTTTATTTGGACTAGTAAAATAATTGTCTGGATTGTAGTTTTGGGGGTTTTTTTGATCCATTGAAATGTTGGAATTTTGACATAAGATAAAAAAAGGTTTCTAGAACTTTTTCATTCTGACACCTCTCTGCAAATTATATTGGGGCAGTTAAAACGAATGTACAGATTCATAATCTAATTTCTAGAAAGCTTATTAATAAGGAAAAAATAAGTATTGTTATCACCTGATGAACAATTTCAATGAATTGAGTTGGATATATCTCTGGTTTGGGGTTTTTTTCTGAAGACGACTCATAAGGATGATCTCTTAGTGCTACTACTCTGCACACAAAAAGGCACTTATCAAGCACAGAATAATTATCTGAGACCTTTTACTATGCTGACCTCCAATTTTGAAACTAAACATGTTTATGCATAACAGACTAAGGTCTCTCTTTTTCTACAGGAACAGGAGATGCCATGGAAGTAACAAAACCCAAATCACTTTTAGTTCCTTCTTTAAGGTTTCCCATTCCTAGTGTGGACGACATTGCAGAGACAGGACAGTTCAGTTTCCAGACCTGCTATCCTCTCAGGGTCTAATAGCATGGATCCCAGTTAATGTCAGTTCTAAATGTGACTTTAAGATGTGGATTCTTTCCCACCCAAAGCTGAGTATAATGTTATATTCTCTCATATAGGTCATCTAAACAGCTGTTGAATTGTAGAAGCTTCCAGCCACTGCTGATCCGAGTCAGTTTTGAACTGATGACCTGCTGATGAAAAGCTTGAGTCAGATTTCAGTCCCCTGAGTCATTTAGACTGCCTGTGAATGCATAATTAACATTTAAGATGCAAAGTTTTTTTTAGCAGCAGGAGATGAGGGAAGAAGGTGGTCAGTGATTAATAATCTAAACCATCCTGACATAACACTGTAGAGAAAATGTCTGTACAACTGGGACGTGCAAACCTTAATGTTAAAAAGCAAAAACGTTGAGTTACAAGTCAATCAGTATTTCACTGAAATAAATTCCAACACTTCATTTTCAGAGCAGAGGCGTAGTCAGGACACTCATTTGAAATACTGGAAATATGTACAATTCACTTACCTGAATAAGGTCTCCCATATCTTAGGAGAGGCCTTGGAAACAGTGATATAGTTTGTGTAAGAGGATGATGTCTCCTACTCTTGCTCCTCTGTAGGTGTCTCATTTCTAAAGATTCTGAGGTCATCCTTGTATGGAACGTTGGTTTTGGTTCTAATTCTGTATATAACCTTAGTCTGTTTATGAGCAAAGATTTATTGTAGTGAGTTTGCCAGTTTCTTTCTAAAACAGTGATTATCACTGCATCACACAAAGTTCAGTTCCAAATTCACAGCCATGGCATAATTTGGGAGATTTTCTGTTGGACTAATAGATTTCAGTGTCACTGGGTTTTTGCTGGTAAACAAAGTATCTATATATTTTTTAATTATTATCCAGCGACTCCTAATTATGTACATTCAACCCTTCACCCTCTTTTACTTTGTGCTTGCAGACTTCTATATCTGCAGACTTTCTTCACAGACCAACAACAGTAATGGCCATCAACAGAGACAGAATGTCCAAAGAAAGTTATAATCCAGCTTTAAGAAATATATAGAAACATATTAGGGTCAATAAGAGGCAGTTTTCATAAATGAGAGCAGATTTTCTTGCTAATGTTTAGCTGTGAAAGACTCNCTTTTAGACAGAATTTTTCAGGTTGAAGTGGTAAGAAGGAGCAGAAGGAGTTGGTGTATATGAGGTTTTCTTGACAGTAATCTTGGTAATTGAGGTAAATCTTTGATTTACTTTAATTTGTTCAGGACCATCTAAGAGACTAATTCCTGGCTATGTGTGATGCACAGGGCAGAAAGTGTGAATAAGGCATCATTGGCAGAGGTTTCCTCACTGCTTTGATTATTGAAAGCCCTTTTAAAATTTTTATCTTGCATTAATTCATATTCTGTTTTCTGGCACCATTGTTCATTAACTTAAAGGATACTTTCCCCTCAATAATGCTTATCTCCCCTCCCATATTTAAAGAGCCATCAAATTCCCTTCAGCTTTCATTTTGCTGGAGTGAGGGAGATGAGTTCTTTTGTTATCCTCTTTTGAGCTCTCCATGCACCTTCTCAGTCTAACGTCCTTTCTGACACTTTTCCAGCTGGAGCACAACTTTTTAAACAAAGGTCATGATCAACATCATAGATAATAATCACGATAGGATCTTATTTTCCTTCCTCTCACAAAAAAGATTATTCACTTTATAGTCTGACAGTAGAGTAACTGATAATGTCAGGACTTTGCACAGGTCAGAGAGAAACCTCCCTCCTTAATAGAGCTGTAGATATTCCCTCTTTCACTTTGTCTCATGATTTCCATTACTTTTGATAATATGCAAAACTAAATTTTTCATCTACAGGAATAAAGGGCAAAATAGAAATATGATTTTGTTAATTTGTTTGTGAAGGATCTTTTTCCTACCTTTCATCCTAAATGCTATGCAAGATTAAAAATGCATGCAACTAATGTTCTTTTATAATAGAAAATTGAAAGTAGCCATCCTTGATCAACAAGTAAGCAAGTACATGGAAACTTATTAAAGAAACATTTTGAAATATTTTCAATATTTCAAATACATATTGCAAAAATGTGTAGTTCATTGTCTTCTTCATCGGAAAAAGTTAAGTTTTCATAATAATGTATTATTATAGATTACTATAGATAGATTTTTCAGCTTCAGTGTATCATAATCAAAGTTTATGGCTCTTTGCTGTCACCACATGTTTAATTTATTTACCTTGTATTAAAAACAAATACCTTCTTCTCATTTAAATGATTAACCAAGAACAGTTAAGAATCACGTGAAAGAGAGACAAATATAAGATGAACAGTGCTGCAAAGAGAAGAGTCACATCAGGGTGCATATAGAAAAATGCTGGAAAGTAGGAAAATAAAAATACAATTCTATAAATAATTAATTTAATCTTCATTTACACAGTAAGGAAGTTCATAATGATGATAATAATAATACTAGTAGTATTCTATATAATAATTTATCTATTATTTTTAAACCTCCAGATGGGTTGTTAATGAGTTACTAACTACTCACAACAGCAGTGACATTTTTTTAATACGTTTGCTCCTGAGAAGTCAGGCCCAGGTCAGACCAACACTGAGCCTCTGCATCACTTGCATCCTTGAAGAAAGGACTTTGCAAAAGCTTAACCTGGTCTTCCTCAGAGAAGAGCATTTCAAAAAAAAGAGAATTTTTTTGCCAGAGCCACTGATAACCAGTGCTGTTGGAGATCTTGCTATAAAGCACCGAGCATCTTCAATTAACACTCATGTCAGCAGGAGCTTGAGAACAGAAACTACTTTATGGAAGAGAAATCATAATATTTACGTGAGTAGTTGTTTTAAAAATAGTACATACTCAAATATTAATTAGCCAACTGTTAACAAATGATTACCAGAATACCTTCAATGTTAAAAAATCCCAGAAAGAGTTGGTATTTAACTGCTGGTTATGTTTTGCCATGAAAATTCACATTATATATATGCAAGAACATATTTTATTTAGGATCAAGTTGCCATATTTTCAGAGTTTCTTCTTGTATGAAAAATAGGAACCCAGTCCAAGAAGCTTTTGCAGAACATGGTAATCATTCAAATAACTTTTGGGTTTATATTCTATATTTTAATATAAAATATATTTTGAAAGTATTTTATATTGGAATTTCATATCTTGGACAAGTTGTTATATAAATGAACACAGGTAGTATGTATTTTAAATACATCTTCATACTATTGGTTCAGTTTTCTTACCACGTAATCTTTGACTAATAGCAGTGCTTGATACTTTTAAGCCACTTCAAAATGTGTTGATCTTCAGAGAATGCAGAAGAATAAAGACAGGAATTGGGTGTTTTGTGTGTTTCAAGTGTTCATAACAACCATAAATAGGTAAAGGGTTAAGGATTATGCCACCAGTCAGGAAGATGTATTTCTGTGGGGGTAGTGATGCTTGATTCTGCCTCATTACAGTCATAGCAGTAAGAATGAAATGTTCTGCTTCTTTTGTTCCTATGATGGTGCCTTTATATAAGCTTTTTCTTTCTCTTGATTATACCATTTGATTTCATATTGTACTTGGAGGGAGAGGTCTGAATGGAAATCGGTTTTAATGCGAAAAAATGTAGGCCCCACAAAATTGTTTGGGGAAATTGGAATATTCCCCTAATACCAGGCTTTTTCAAGAAAATATTTACATCATATCAACCACTCCTATGGAAAGATGGAGGGACACGATTTCATGTCCATTTGCAAGTGCATCCTTCTTTTTTGCCAACCAGTTTTATAGTCTCCAGAATAATCTCTAGATAATCTTTGAAGTGAAGCCTAAACCACAGAATATGAGAGGTACCCTTCTGTTCTTACCCTTTCTGGAGAAAGACCAGCCACTGAGAATCTTTAGTGCTTATTAATAGGAAAAAATATTAAAGATAGTCTTCACCTTCATGTCCTGACTGCAGTGGGAAAAGGTCAGAGCTGAGCTGCAGAGCTGACACTGCATATTACACAATTATGCTGTAAACAACTATATACAGGTTTACTTGAAAATTGTTGTATTGAGTTCAGTGCTCGAAGGAGAAATCACAGTGCCAGTAAGAAAAAGGAGACATCAGGCAGCAATTTCTTCTATTTGTTCTTTCTTATTTTGTTTCTGGATGACTTTCCCTTATGTCCGTTTTTTTAAATAGCAGTTGAAGGCACCATAGGTAGAAAAACATTGACATATGTGCCTTCCAGGTTACACCTAAATATTTGCGAACAAGATGGAAGAAGCAAAGAGGAAACCTCACTGATTTTCCACAGTTAACTTCATTTAACTTGAAGGTACCCTGCATAGAGAAAAGCTCACCTGACATTGGAGAGCAATTTTTCTTAGAAATAAAATATGTTTTGGCCTTATTAAAGTACTTTTGGCTAATGAAAACCACTGCTAGAGAATTTCAGATAAACAATTGGACTAGACGTTATGTGAAGGTACGTAGCATAATCTCCTATAATTGCAAGAAATAAACCCCCAATAACCTTGTCAACTTCTAGAGGTTGCTCAAAGCAAACTCTCTGCCAAAATTTCTTGCAGAATTTGTGCAGCCAATGCAATAGCACTAACTTCAGTAGTGGTAAAATGCTGGTGTCTGAATCATCTAAATTGCTCTGCAGAACGACACCAGAACAAGAGGACATGGCCTTAAGCTGCGTCAGGGGAGGTTTAGACTGGATGTTAGGAAGAGTTTTTTCCCAGAGAGAGTGATCCCTCATTGGAATGGTCTGTCCACTCCAGGGAGGTGGTGGAGTTGCCATCCCTGGAGGTGTTTAAGAGAAGACTGGATGAGGAGTGACATGGTCTAGTCAGTGGGAAGTTGGACTAGATGATCCTGAGGGTCCCTTCCAGCTCAGAGTAACCTGTGAACTGGTAGGAAATACACTGATTAAGCCCTTCCTGGCTTTCACCATTGGCACTGCCCTTGTTGTTGGCATTAACAGATGCAACTGGTTGTAGGAAACAGTCTGGTGCAGTTTTTTAGTGTTAAAGCAACTTTGGACAAGACAAACTGGTTTCTAGCTAAGGAGTTTGTTTAATCACAGAATCACAGAATACTATGAGTTGGAAGGGACCCACAAGGATCATCTAGTCCAACTCACCATCTAACGTCCGTACAGAGACCGAGAGCACATCGCAGAGCATAACACCAACCTAGATCCCTCACAGTCTAGCAGGCCACTCCGAGCCGGAAGGGGCCCAGCGCCATCCAGCCCTACACCCCCCAGCTAGGCCATGTCACTAAGCTCCTCGTCCAGTCTTCTCTTAAACACCTCCAGGGATGGTGACTCCACCACCTCCCTGGGCAGCCCATTCCAATATGCAATTACTCTCTCTGTGAAAAACCGCTTCCTAACGTTAAGATTGAACCTCCTCTGGCGTAGCTTGAGGCCGTGCCCTCTCGTTCTGGTGTCGTCAGCCTGGAAGAAGAGGTCTACACCCATCTGGCTGCAACCTCCCCGCAGGTAGTTGTAAACAGCAATGAGGTCCCCTCTGAGCCTCCTCTTCTCCAGACTGAACAGTCCCAGTTCCTGTAGTCGCTCCTCATAGGGCCTGCCCTCCAGTCCCTTCACCATCCTCGTTGCCCTTCTCTGGACCCTCTCAAGCAGCTCAACATCCCTCTTAAACTGGGGAGCCCAGAACTGCACACAGTACTCAAGATGAGGTCTGACCAGCGCTGTGTACAGGGGAAGGACAACCTCCCTGGACCGACTGACCACACTGTTCCTGATGCAGGCCAGGATGCCATTGGCCTTCTTAGCCACCTGGGCACACTGCTGGCTCATATTGAGTTTCCTATCAATCAGTACACCTAAGTCTCTCTCCACTTCAGTAGTCTCGAGCCACTCCTCCCCCAGCCGATAGCGGTGCATGGGGTTGTTGTGGCCAAAGTGAAGAACCTGGCACTTAGTCTTGTTAAACCTCATACTGTTGGAGCCTGCCCATCTCTCCAGCCTGTCAAGGTCCCTCTGGAGGGCCTTCCTACCCTCCGGCTGTTCCACATTAATGCATCAGTTGTGTCAGGTAGCCAAGAGAAAAAAAAAACCAATGATTTTTGAGTCCTCAGTAGAATTTATTTTTGAATTACAGATGGCTTTAGATGGGCTTAGAGGGTTGCTTTTTCCTCCAATGATTAACATGCTATCTGGACATACAGGAAAATCACTTATTTAAACTGATATCACTTGAGCCACAAGGTGACAGAAAAATAAAAAATGGAATGAGTTGAACTGCATGGTAGTTTAACTACTCTAACTGCTGGTTCCTCAAATGGTTACTAAACTAGAACAATCTCACTTGCTATTTACCTGTATGGAAAAAATTATTATTATTATGACATATTTGTTTAAACATTTTCTGTCTGCTGAGGAAGGGCAGCAGGTGTTTAGAAGAAAGATTACAGTTAAACTTGTGACAAAGGGTAGGTTGCATTTCTCAGTCTCTGTGACTCTAAGAGGTGGACAGTTCAATGGTAGCGCCAGAACGGAAACCTCCATGCTACGGAAATTCTACAGGAGACCATGTCAATAGATAAAGATCAGGATCTAAGCAAAATATTGTCCTTTTTTCATTTCCATGAGTGCAGTGCCCAGGTAGTACTAGAATAAAAACCACAAAAGAAATATGTGACTAAGTTGACTTTTACAGGTGAGTTCTAAGATCATCCAGGTTTAATTGCAGAATTCCAGTTTAAGTCCAGAGCTGACATGCCACTTGAGTATTCTACACCAGATTTCATAATCGGATTGATAAAAATAAAATTTTATTTGGCAAGTGCATTATACTCTTAACTTTAAGTGCTTCTTTTAACAAGCTGTGCCAGAGCCTCACCTCCCTCACAGTGAAGGATTTCTTCCTTATATCCATCTCAAAACTACTCTCTTACAGTTTAAAGCCATTCTCCTGTCCCCTGTCACTGCATGTTCCTTAAAAAGTCCATCTCCAACCTTCTTATAGCCCCTTTAGGCACAGGAAGGCTGCCAGACCATCTCCACAAAGCCTTCCCTTGACCTGCTGGTCATGCTGCTTCTGATGCAGCCCGGGCTGTATTTGGCTTTCTAGGTACACATTGTCAGGTTGTGCTGAGCCTCTTGGCCAGCAATGCCTTCAAGTCCTTCTCCTTAGGGCTCCTCTCAGTGCATTCTCTGCCCAGCCTGTACCAGTGCTTGCAGTTGCCTAATCTTCCCTTGCACTTGACCTTGTTGAACTGCATGGGATTCTCTCAGGCTCACCTCTCAATGTCCCCCTGAATTGCACCCCTTCCCTCCAGTGTGTAACTGCACCACTCAGCTTGGTATGGTTAGTGCCGTTATACCAATAAGATCATTATTGGCATAGAATCATCTAAGTTGGACTCCCAATGAAGCTGATTTACTGGCTGGAGTTTCAGGAATTCCTTTGTGCCATTCTTCACAAGCTCTATGGCTGATCGGATCCCTTTCCAGCCTTCAGGCATCCATTATTGGCATTGGCATTAAACTGGTAGGATTGGGATGGATTGAGGTTCCCCTCAATCTCAAAATTCAATATCCATTCAGGGAGGTTTACATTCACCTAGCAATTCACTGTGTTCCTTGATATAATATGGCCCGTTAGAATCTACAAGTGATTTCTCTACCAAATAATAAATATACATGGAGGATGTGACACAGATTTGCGTTGTCTGACCAAGGAGATACCCGGTCATTAGAGTCAGGATATCTGGGTTGTTTCATTCTATCTATGTAGGATTTAGCCTGGGATTTACATCTTAAATAATTTTAAAGTTAATTATTTATCCAGACTTTAAGTTCAGTCTGTAGTCATTGGAGAGAAGTTATTTACTTTCAGAAGCTAACTAAAGCCACCTTAACACACAGTACCATACTCAGCTCTGAAAGTCTGTCTTTCGCCATGTTGTCCTCTGTGTTAACTTTTGAGGGAAACACAAAACAAGCTTAGAGCAGTTTCCTAAATTTCAGACAGATTAACATAGTATTTAGTATGTATATCATCAATCATTTCTTGAGTTACAGTGGCCTGGGATCAACTAAATAGAAATCTTTACTACTCCTGAAGTTACGTTAGATTTTTGCCATAACTTTTAAGTATTCCACCCTCCCTTGAGCATTTCCTTTTATTTAAGAATGCTTACCATGCTGCTAATTGGACTATATTTCATTTGATTAGCTTATTCTTGTATGGACATATTGACATCAACAACATTTGCTCCACTATTCAAATTTGCATAATGATGCATGCATGAGATTTGTAAGGCTTTTATGCAATAATAGGCCATGGATTTCCATAATTATGTCATAAGCAATTCTGCCATGAGTAGTGTCAGTGAAGTCAAATAGGAATGTCATTACAGCCATAAAACATGAGAAAAACACTTGTCTGCAATAATATTAGTAACGACCTCACAGCTTCTGGTGCCCCAAGTGAAACTAAGTTATTGCAAACTGTACAGTTTTATGTGTGGGTATAAGTGGGTTTATTAAAGTGAAAGTTTTTGATCTCAACTTTTCCAGAGACACTTTTGCAAAAAGGGTTCATCCTTTCGCTGGTGTTGTAGAAACATTTGTACAAAATTGGAAGTAGCTGGAAGTTTCTGAGATAAATTTCAGTCAGCCCAGATCACAGTACCCTGAACTGTTGTGAGGAAAATGGGATGAAAAGTCAAATTTCAAAGTGTGGGGGGTTTTTTTAAGCTGAATCTTCTCTCTAACTGACACATGAAACATTACCTGCATCCCTTTCTCCTCCCTTTTTACACCCTTGGCTGCTTTAGAGAAGGCCAGTTAGAGAATGGGGTTTGAATTCTTTGGTATAGAGCCATTCGTAATTTAAGAAGTTATAGAGACTTTTCTGCCAGGCTTGCATGTGTTCCTTTCTTTCCTTGGATTACCAGGGTGCTCTCTTCTTTATCTCAGAAGTTGGCTTAATTGAGGCAGAGCAGAATGTCAATTTTACTCAATTTTTGTAATGGGTTTTTTTTTTAGCCTTTGTTATAAACACCAGTAAGAAATAAGCGAAACATGAAGTATGAAAATTATGTACACATTTTTAAAAATAGGAATATGGAAGCTCTGCCAGCAGTTAAGAATTTTTACAGTGAAACTGAAGGGAGCAGCAAATTTTAATAAGAGTTAATAAGCAAGTAACCTGCCCATCTGAATGCTCCTTTCAAATGGATAATGCAATTTATTTTAAATATTGTTACCATATCACATCATTGCCTTCACAAGTATGTTTTATGATTCCTTTTAATCTTTCAATAACATTTTAAATTATGCTTCTGTACTTTATTTTGGTGTTTAGCCATAATAATAATAATTTGTAGTCATGAATCAATAATATTTAAAGGCCATTTTAAGATACCAAAATATTATGTAATGCAACAAAATATAAAATAATTTTTGTCAAGCTTATCTTAATTGTATGTATTCATTTACTTGGCTTTAAATCATCACCTTGTATTTGAATCTTGTGTTTGAATATTATAACAGGCATTCCCAAAATTGTCATTATGAGAAACAAGTGTGACAGAACACACACTAGTCTGATGTTATGAAAAATGTCAGTTACCTTGATGCTGTTTGTGGAAAGAGATGTTCCTCTTCAAAGAATTAAAAAGTCTCAAAGAAAACTGCTGAGATTTATTATCAACCTCTTTCAGTTTGTTCTGAACAAAGATAAATTAAATATATATGCAGCATAATAAAAAAAAAAGAATCAGGATACACCTTTTGAGATTGTAAACAAACAGGGTTACTGATGTCTATGTTGGACAATTACGAGAATTAACAAATCTGGGTGTGTTCAAATGAGCATTTAATCTGAACAGAAGCCTAATCATTCATACAATTGATCATGTAGATTTTATTATGTTTTGATCATTTATTGCTACATGTGAAAATTTTTTATACGCAGTGAAGAAAAGCAATTCAGCCACACACTTGTCAATGACTGATTTTTCCTGTAAGAAACAAACTATGTATATAAAGAAATTACATATTGAAACTAAGTGCACATTTCTCTCAATCTTCCAATAAAAGCTTTTTGAACCAAAGGCACAGACTGCCTGACCAGTGAGCCATGTGATAAAGCACAAACAGTGCAGGAAATGAAAACCCTAGGAGTAGCAGATGATGTGGGCAGGAGGCACAGGTATTTCACTCAACTCTATCTGGTTCACTCCCCAGGCTCTCAAAGAAAACTTAAACATTATTTACTCAACCATGTGCTGGTTAAAACCAATATCTCTAGACCATCTGTTCAGGAAGATGACCTCATGCAACTTTCTGCCCCAACATTACGTCAATGTAACTCTGACTAATCAATCTCTGCTTGATCATATTGTCTTACCTATAGAGAAGAAAAAGGTAAAGTTAGATTCAGCTTGATATTTCAGCAGTGTTTTGTGACACAGAGTAAGACCCCTACTCACTCTGAAGTAGCTTGGCTCTGTTGAGTGATAAATGCCAGATGAAGGGCTTGGCCTTGTACATTTATTCCATCAAATCTATAATTTTACAATCTTTCACTATTAAGTGTGTTCCTTTTCAGAAGATTTTTCAGGGGTTTTGTTTGGATCTTAAAGCTTTTCCCCTATCTATCTATTCTCATACAATTATGTATGTGTATTTAAACGAGGTTACTTTTACAATAAAATATTATGGTACAGGAAGATGCCTAAAAATACTTCTGAACAGTATTAACTTTTCAGTAGGAAGTGTACTTGTGTGTCATAGACCTTATATCTTAAAATGGCAGTTGGTTATAATGGAAGACTCTTCCAAATAAATAAATTGCAAAGGAGAAAAACAGTTCAGAATGTCATTATAGGAGCTTCTGATTGGAAAAAGTGCAAAGAATGTGCAGTGGTCTTTGAAATTCAGCGTGTGAGTGCTTGGGTTCCCAGGGGTTCAGCACCAAAATAGATGTCTGATGATCACCTAAAATTGGGCCTGGAGTTCTTATCAATCCTACGTCATCTATACAAGTTAGCCTTGGGTATTTCATCTGTATATGTATTCAGTATCCAAACTGATGAGAATACATTTGTTAATTTGTCTTTTATCCATACTTTACATTCTGCTTGTTTAGTCAGAGCTAGTTTACCTGCACATGCCTTAATCCTACTTTAATGTTGGACAGGATTTGCTTCCATGTTCCCCTTGAAATGTTGTGGAAGCCTGGTTAGACATTCTAGCACTGAGCATGGTTTTACAGGGCATTTTCACTTGTCCCTGTCACTTCTGTTTATTCATTCACACCTTTGTTCCTTTCTGATATAGTTCCTGTTTGTTGCCAGGCAACTATGGCTGTGCTATGCAGGTTCTGCAGTACACCCAGAACTAAATTGCAGTGCCCTGTAAAGCCATAACTGATGGTTGGGCTGTACAAAATCACACCGTACCTTTGTTTGCTGATTGTTTGGTTGTAATCAAGTGGTGTTCTTCTGAAGGATGCAAACTTTCCAGATATTTAGTCAACAAAACATAAGACTGATCAGGAACACAATAAAATGTGGGGTCAAAAAATTAAAAGGCATATTTAGGTTTTTTTCCCTGAATCTTCTGAAAATACCTTTGGGGTGTGCCATGGTTCTTTTTAGGGATCACTGTCTGATGGGTATTTTTATGCTTCTCACTTTAATCAGATTATTAGTGAGCATCAGCACTGCCTAGAAACAGCCAGAGATACCAGGAGGTTGAACGATCTCTTTATTTACATTGTTAAAAAACTTCCAGGCACAGAGATGGTGTGGATGTGTTTTTATAGCACAGTGATATGTGGAGCTGGTGCCTAATGCTGCTCTATCCATTACAGCTATAAACTTCATTGAATCTGGACAGGGGATTGCAGGGAAAATATTTTGTATAAGATCCTGGAAAGTCTTTCTAAAAAGACAAATAAGGAAGTAAATTTACAGTTGTTGTCAATAGATACATGTCTAATGCTGAGGAGGATAAATCTCACACAAGGGAATTCATTTACATACTATTAAAGTTGACATGTTAATATCAAAGCATTAAAATATGTAAATAGCATAAGCATGCCCAAAATCCTAATTACTGCTTTACATTATCTACTAATTTACTCTTTATGATAGTTTATGACTATTCAGCTGTATCAGCAAGCAATTATAAAAATCTGCTACAACTTGATGGTAATGCATTTCTGAGTATTTCCTTTTCTTCCCAAAACCCATTCGTTCACTCCTCAAAGAGAACTACGTGGAAAAGGCTCGTCTTGCTGAGTGTCCTTTTTGCAAGAAGAACATATGCTTTGAGTTTCTAGCGGTTCAGTGGTCTTTCTTTTATCCTGCTTACCAAAAAAGGCAGATTTATATGCAGGCTAATGAGAACTGACATTTCTTACACTATCTGCTGGAGTTACAGTGCAAATTTAATCCATTGCAGGTGTTATATCATTACAAAATAAGCTAGAGGCATATGAGCATTGAGGAAAAACTTAGCAGTTATTATCACAGAAAAAGATGCTTCATTTTATAAAGCATTGTACCTTTTCAGTCACAAAGTCTTTACAGGAGGGAAGACATTTGTCATAAAATCTCTACTGCCAACCTGTAATAAGACAGTCTTTTTTTTTTCTTCCCAGTAACTTCAAATAGTTATTGAAATCAGACAGCAGTGCTGTGATATTCCTTGTTTTCACTAAAAATGTCTGTATTTTGATCATGTTTTATTAATCTAAAATAGTTGCTTTAAATTAAATGGAAATTTCTTTGGGGATGTGACACTGCTATTGTGATGAGTCTTTTCAATTATGAGAAGAACATTTCATGTCACAACAACTTGAGATTTACCAGATTCTGTTGTCAGTGTCTCTAGTGTTCTTAAAGAGCTGTTGTGTCAAAAAAAATTAAATCACAGAATTATAGCATGGCTTATGTTGGAAGGGACCCTAAAAATCATCCAGTTCCAATCCCCTGCCATGGGCAGGGTACCTTCCACTAGACCGGGTTGCTCAAAGTCCTATCCAGCCTAGCCTGGACAACTTCCAGTGATGGGGCATCCAAATCTTCTCTGAGCAACCTGTGCCAGTGTCTCACCACCCTCTCAGTAAAGTGTTTCTTCCTAATATCTCATCTAAACTTACACTCTGTCACTTCAAAGCCATTCCCCCTTTTCTTGTCACTATACGGCCTTGTAAAAAGGCCCTCTCTGTATTTCTTGTAGGGGCTGGAAGGCTGCAATTAGATCATCCCAAACCTTCTCTTTTTCAGACTGAACAATCCTAATTCTTTCAGTCTTTCCTCTTATCAGCTTGGTGGCCTCCTCTGGACTCCTTCTAAAAGGATGTTTTTCCTGCAGTTCCTAGACTATTTGTATAAAAAACATTACTGTTACCAAGAGAGTTTTATATATATTAGAGAACTGAGTTGAATCCTTAGTTTGAAAAATTTACTTTGATTTTAATTGGGAAGAAGAAGACGTCCTGGAATTATTTTAATTATTTCTTGTTCATAGACGATTTCTGTCAACTGGTCAGGCCAAATTGTGGAGGATCAGAGCTATAATCTGAGCCTATGCTGTTGTGGAACTCATGCAAATAAGAGAATAAAGGGAATTTATTAAAGATTGACAGAAACAACTTCTGTTAAAAAGGAAGATAGATACAAAAGGCTCACACAAAACTATTTTAAGACAAGGGCAGATGACACAAGATTCAGAATTTAATGAGCCTTAAATGCCATAGAATGTGCCAGGTGTACAGTTATAGAATAAAGTCAGTACAGTTACATTTTTAAAAGCCCTCAAAGCTCACACACTAAGAAATTTAGTCATAAGATGCTCATAAATGAAGCCCAAACCATTTCGGGTTGTAGCCATCATCTATTCCAAGTTAGATTTCATTTTAACAGTGGCAGTCTGAAGCTCAGTTTTCCACGCCAGAGATCACTTCCAAGGACATATCATTTCACATCCTCTCACTGGCAAGATAGAGGTGGAGGTGACTTTTAAGTGGCCCCCAGCAGTGGCTGAGACCCTGTGCACACTGCAATCATCCATCTCCATGCTGTGTCTTGGAAATTTGCTTTCCAGTCTGCTACTGCTTCTTGCCAGTGCTCGTTTTCTTTGCTCTTCCTCACTTGCTGGCTTCTTATGCAGAGATTTTATCAACCACAGTTTCTACTGACGTGTTATTTTGGTTTCTGTGTATGTTTGTGTTAGGGCTGTATTCAGGTCTCCAAGTAACAGCTATATGCCATTTTTGTGCTTTAGTGTCAGAGAGTTGAGACTGATTTAGAGTGCTTGCTCTCAGGTTTGGTAGACCTTGCCTGCAGATGATGCAAAGAGATACGTGTTTGTATTCAGATCCCTAGAATCTGAAACCCTATGATCTCGGTTACTGGTTCTTTTAAATTTATATTGTGTTGGAGACATCAACATTCATCCTGTTTCTGACAGCAGTATTCTAAACAAAGTTTATTTTTATTTTAGGTTGTCTGGAAATACTGTCTTCTAAGTGTATAATGTATCAGTGTAATAAATTGACTTTATCAAGAATACTTTTCAAAAAATGTTATTTCAATGGGATGAAATTCTCTGCTTGTCGCTAAAGGCTGAGCTTGACAAACCATTTCAGCTGCAATGAGAAAGAAAATGAAATTCAGAAATACGTTTTCTTGCACTACTTTAAAAACCTTTTGATTTTAAAATTCAAAATTCCTTTTTCCATTCAAAACTGGTCCAATTTATAGAACAGGTGTATATTCCAGCTTATGATTCAACTCCTGAGCCAAATAGTACTTCACCTGCTTGACTTCTTTATGCTTCTAATTTTCAGATTTTGTAACAGAATATAAATAACAGTAATACTTAGGATTCTGCTTTTACTAGCTGTGAGCTAAGGGGTTCCTAATGACATCACACTAGTTTACAACAATACCTCATGGGCCAGCCTGGCTCGGTCTGCTGGAGGCAGCGCTCTCGTGTCCCTGCCGGACTGCAGAACGGAGCCGTGGATGCTCCCTGGGAGCCATATGGCAGCATGTGCCTGGCAGGAGCCGTGGGGCTGCAGAAGGCCCAGTGCCAGCTGGCCAGACCCTGCTGCAGCAATGGGTCACTGCTGGTCCTCCTGGCTCGGCTGCCTTGGTATCTTGTGTTTTCCTTTTACGTGTGCAGCAGGGAGAAAATAGCTGCCATCCGTCTCTCTCTTTACTCCATCGCTGTGCATGCAAGAGAGAGCAGGGTGTAGCCTCTGGATACAGGCTATTTGTAATGGAAATAATGTGGGCATTTTTTGTGGTGCATTAAATGATAATTTTTCATGTTGTATTCCAGGAGTGGAATAGAAGCTCATCAGTAAACTCAGAAGAATATGTTTCATCACCCAGTATGAGCAAAATTACAAAGATGTAGAAATCTATTTTGGTGAAAGGTAGAACTTTTTGCTATACCTTAAGAACTGTGTAAATGCAGTGGCTTCCACATGGGTCTCAGTTCATGTAGCAGACTCTAAAAAAATAATCTTGTATACTTCTCATGTTCAACTCTTCTGTCAAGTCTTCCAGACTAAAAAGCATCTTTCAAAGATGTCCTAGAGTATGACAGGAAATTCCATATGTTTGTGCAATGGGATATCAGCTGAGTCCATGGAAAGGAAAAACAGGTCCCCTAACTTTTGTGTTGTGTGATATTTGCTATGGACTTTGCTGATAGCAACTAATTAATTACCTGCTTTTGACATTAAGGAGGGATTATTATTTGTGTGCAATTGATACAGGCCATAGAGAAATAGACAGCTTACAGCTCCCAAGACAGCTCACAATGACTCTGTGATAGAACAAAGGCCTTTGTTTCCAGGTCTGTGAAAAACTTGTGCACATTCTCAGCTTTAAGTATTTACTCATGTCCTTGCCTGTTCAGTAGGCCATGAAATCCTGCACTTGTGAGCAGCACGTATCTTATCATACTCGCTGTCTGCTAAAAAAGCCAAGGTAAAACCTTCAGAATTGTTGTACGAGATGTATTAGGAACAAATCCCATCTGATGGTGCTTCATTTTTTGACCTTGCTAAAATTTTTCCCAACAATTCAAAAATAGGTGCACTGTGGAACTGCATTTTGGCCTTTATGTCACAGAATTCCTCTATGGGCTTGCCTGAATTCAGGTCAGAATATTGGTCTGGGATTGTAACACAGATAAATACAATTCAACAGAAAATAAGTTAATTTCTAGTAATAAATTAGCATCTTATCTTGGTATTAGTGGCTGAAACATTACATGTAAGCTAGTACATGTTATTTACTAGGAGAAAATTAAAATACGTAACTTCTTTTATCACATAGCTTAATGGTTTCCAGCTATAAGTTTCTCCCAATGGCAGGGTCATTGCTTAATATTTATTTTTAAATGAATAAAGAAACTGAAAATATATTTCTGATCTCTGAACTCCCCAAAATGCTGATTGTTATTAATAAGGGTGTTTGTTTTGTTCCAAGAAGGGAATTTAAATTACAGTATAATTCATAGCTCTGCCACAGTATACTCTGAGATTTTGAGGTAATTCTCCATTGGTTTGCTGCTATTTGTTTAGTGATATTACTATGTGCTTGGGAAGAGTGATAAACAAAGAAAGATTCTAATACTTGTATGTTTTAGGCTTCTTATGTGGTGTTTATCTTTTTAACTCAAGCTCATGATACTGAAAGATATCTCTCTTGCTCTTGTGATAGGAAGTCCTGCCAGAGCTCAAGCCTTGACTGTAGGATATTATCTTGGCTGCTCCCAAATGGCTGTTGACATTCATCCATTGCCAAATCCATGTAAAAGCCTCCATATGTTTAAAACCAGATTAGGTGATATGAAGAAGGATGCAGGTAACACATCACCAGGAAAAAATACTACTAGAAAGTTAGGCAGGCTGGATTATTGTCCTCAGTTGAGTTGTTTATTCTCTGTACTGTAGACAATTTGTTAACACAGCAGACATGGGAAGAGTTGCCCAAAGTGTGCATGGAATGGTACTATTGAGGTGTACTTTTTACCTTACTGAGTAAAATATGCTTAATTATATTTAACTGGGCAGATTCTCAGCTCAGTATAAATCAGTGTGACTTCATAATTTTTAGCAGTGCAAGTGATCAGTGAAGTATCTTAGCTATTGTTGTTCTTCAGTATGTGATAAATTGTGTAACAGAACTTCACATTTTGATATACAAGGGTTTTTCCCTGACAAAGTTCAAAAATATTCCATAATTGTAGCCATAAAAGGCTACATAAGTGTAGCCTTAAAAGTTGTCTCTGTCTAACAGTAATCTTCTCTGCCTGCATCTATTTTTGATGTAGAAATAACTGGGAACAACTAGGTTCAATTGTATTATGCTTTCACTTACACAGAATTTGTGTGAGAGGACTAGGATAATCCTGACTTGAAATGTATGCAATACACCCATGGAGAAAAAATCAACAAAAAGTATTGCATCACACTGTTTCCTGTCTGATTCAGAGGTAGGAATCTTATCTTGATATACGAAATCCTTTTTAGCTAAAATGTCAGAAGACTTTCAGGCCTCTCAGTGAAGCCAGAATGTGTAAGGACAAATTGTGTTCAGTTTCTAAAGCTAACTGAAATTCTTCAAAGTGGTGAAGTAAACATGGAACTTTAGAAATTTGGTAAAAACTCACTGAAATATAATTTGAATGTATTTCCTCAGTTTGCTGTGAGTGTAAAGCTTTGGGAAGATTTATAATCATAAAATCATAATCAGTGCGCATGAAAATTCATGCAGACTGACTGTGATAATTTTATCCTGTTCTAAATTACTTTCTCCCATAACTCACCATTTATTTCAGTTTAAAGAGAAATAAATTATGATTAATATCTTCTCTCTGGCCTAAAGTGTAGAATTTTTATGCCCTCAAGCAATCTTATCCTGAGTGTTGTATTCCATTGGTGCTCAGAAGCAGGATTTCTGATATACTGATGGTATAGCAATAGTATCAATTGTCTAATATGAGATACAGAAACCTATTAATCTTAGCTTTTTTTTATCTTTTTTAAACAATTTGCTAAATCTATAATCATGTACACACGATAAATATTACCACATTTTTTTAGTTAATGCAGTGAAACTGTCCAAATACCATTTTCTGCCCCAAACCCTGGGACCTGATTGCTCACATCCTATACCTGGCTGGATTGTTTGATGCATAAGCATCAAACTGGGTGCCCTTAGGAGCAAAGTCAGCAGCTTCCCCCTTTCCTTGTGTGTTTCCACCCTGAGGCCATTTTGTGCAGGCCTGATTTTTTTAACCCAGCATGGCCAAAGCCTTTTTGTTTCTGGGAACCTGCCAATATTTTCACCAGTTCAAAAATAGCCAGAAACATCTACTTTTGATTGCCCTGACTTCACTAGGTCTGGGAGTGCTCAGATTTTTTAAAACCAAACATTAGATTTTGTGTATCAGATTTAGTTTAACTGAGGCCATTGCTGAAAAAGCAATGTTTCCTAAAACACCGAAGTAGCAGCAGCAACATTTAACTAAATGCAGTCAGACATGATCATTGTTACCTTGCCTGTTTTGCTGTTCATCATAGAGTGTTTCTGTGTGGAAAAAAAACATCTTTGTTACAGACACATTAACTTTTTTATGGTGAAACCCCACTGTATCTGTAAAAGGCTTTCATACTAATCCAACTGTGATGAATCCTGACAAAATTTGTGATATAGCCTTTGAAGTCTGTGTTTGAATATTCATATTAAACATTATTGTTGCTTGTCACATGACAGAAGACCAAATTAAGTTTGTGAGTACAGACTGGGTCTGTTATCTAAGTGTGCAAGTAATCATTTTGCGACAGAAACGGTTATTTAAGATCACACAAGGAAAAAAATCAAGGGTTGTTTTTACTCACACTTCATCCTTGATGACTTTCTATATCTCTGCTGAGTATTTCTTGTTTTTTCACAGTTTCAACAGGTTTTTGTTGCTTGCAGATTTAGTTAGAACAGTCTCTCTGATCATAGATCCATATACCACTGGACGAGTTGAAAATGACCCAACTAAATAACCACGAAGTAGGGAAAAAAGCCTGGAACTATAGAAGTAGTTGTGTTTTAATACTCTGCTGGCATGCAGCCTATTGACTTGTGCTGCAAGCATCTTGCCAGGAGCTGAAGGTGCTGATCCTTTACTAATTTGTAGAAAATTTTTCATACAACTCATCTCAAATTATTAGTAAAACAAGAAAAATTGTTCAGAGTTAAATAAGTCATGAGAAATTCTGTAACATAAACAAAGTTAGAAAACATTAAATTTGTTCAAAGAGAAGAAAAATGTTTTCTGTTGATTTACTACAGAAGCATGAACAGATGTGGGACTCCTAATGGCCTTCTGTAGAACATAAAAACTAAAATGTTTTTTGTTCTCACAGTTTTTAAAGTATTGTGAACTGTGGTTAGGGATACCAAGAAGTAGATGACAGAACAACTTGAGGTGTTTTAGAGAACAATTCCAACACAACTATGTGTACTGTCTTACATTATTTGTTATAAGACTTTCCTGATTTGATTTGTTGATAGTTATATCTCACTGTATCCACATTTATTCTCCCCAAAGAAAGAATCAGTGTTCCCTTGCATTAATGAATGTTTAAATATACAGTATGACAAGGTCCAAGGAGCATCCTGGCCTGAATCAGGAACAGTGTGGTCAGTCGGTCCAGGGAGGTTGTCCTTCCCCTGTACACGGTGCTGGTCAGACACATCTTGAGTACTGTGTGCAGTTCTGGGCNTAATCTGGGATACATTAGGCAGAGTGACACTGAACACACACAGGGATTGTGTCAGATGGGGCAAACAGGATGTTTGGCATCTCCCAAAATGTCCCAGACCTCGGCTGGTTTGCCTTATGTCTGTGTGACTTTTGTTGCAGGACTTACTTGAGGATCAACAGTATGCACAGTGAGAAAAACAGATGAAAGGCCTTCCTTAAGGAACATTCAACTAAGAAATACCAATGTCTGCAATAATAACAATAAGGTAGAGGCACAGAATATGTAACTGGTGGTCTCACTCTTAAGAACTAGGGTTTCAACATCCTGCTTTATTATCTGGAACTTCTGCTATGAAAGTGTTGATCATTAACTGTTTCAATTAAAATGATCACCTTGCCTGAGTGCAATTCAAAATTCATCTAAGCCCATTTAACCAGGCAAGTCCTTAATCATATTGCAACAATTTTGTTCTGAAAGACACTGAGCTGCTGCTCTTCTCATGTCTGTGGGCCTGGATAGTCAAAGGAAACAACTCTACAGAAAAGTTTTTTAAGCTACTTTCTCTCAAACATTTCCTGGAAGCTCTGCCTGGTTCCCCTTTGTGGAAAGGTTTGGGTTTGATAACCAAACCCATTATTTCAGATTTTCCAGTAGGTTAAACACAGCTTCTCTCAGACACTTATCTATGTGGACACTCTGGGTCAAGAGTTTGTCTTTTCAAGAGCATCTGATAGAAGTACTGTGTCACATTTTTAATTTCCCGCTCTTGGATTTCATTTTGCATTTAGTCTCCCCAGATATAGTGTCATTTGTATGTGGACTGTGCAGCAGAAGCAAACTACTGCTCTGCTTTGGGAGTTTAAAATACATATGTGCAATATCGACAATAGTTGTGAAGACCTTAATAAGCATTTCATTTCCCAGGAAACATTATTGCTCTGGAGACTACCCTGGACTTTGGTGGCAAAATTCTTGGAGAGATCTGTTTCTGGCAGGCAGTTTGTGTCCGAAGTATGAAAACTCAGCTTGTCACTGAGCCTGCTTTGGCCAGGAATTATATCTTTCTATCCCTTCTTTCTGCCTATCATCTCATTCCCCACTGATGGTTGCCAGCAGTGACATGCTCCTGACCTACACAGTCTCCTTTGCTTTAAAGGCCACCATCAAATGCTCTAAAGATGTCTATCTTCTGAACTAAAAATATTTTCTCCTTCCTGAGCCCCTGAAGTGCCAAAGGACAGCAACTCAACCAGCTCTGTTACTTCTGTTGCCTTACAAAGGGAAGTTATGGATTTGGCAATAATTCTGTTGTATACCTTGCCTTATGGATTTCCTGAGATGTGCTTTGTTGTGGATCTGCTGGTTTCTTTATTCTAATGCTTGTTCTGGAATGAAGAGTTGATTTCACAGGGTTGGCTTTCGGACCGTGGCCTGTTCTGGTCAGGAAAAAGCCACACTTTCAGACAAGAATTTGTGCTTCTGTGAGCATTTGCTAACTTTGTCTTGAAAGTTACACCAGAATCATTCTTAGTTCAGACACAGCATAATAAAAGTTTCATTAAGGGGAAAAAATAGGGAAGAAAGGCCTGGCTGGTGTCGTTGTGATCATGCAGTGTCAATAGCTGGGAGCAGTGGTTCAGGGGCAGTTTGGCAGCTGAACTGCAAAGCCTTGGGGAAGTTAAGGCTGCCTTTGCTGAATTACAAAAGGCCAGTCTTAATTTATTTCTTAATATTCCAAAGCAAATTCTTTGTCTTCAGTGGTGTCCCAGGAATGTGTGCATTTGTTCACAAACTATACCACTGATACATTTACCTAGTTAGGTGATGGCTTTGAATGGAGTTCATACAAAACTGAAACAGAATAATTTCCAATTTTATTTATTTGACACTGTATGATATCACTGTAGTTGTTCTTTCTCTTCCTCTACTACAATAAAACTGTAGACAATACTCTACAGGAAACTTTTATATATAGTGAAAGAGCCTTTATTTTTTGAAATCTATAGTTCTCCTCTTAGTGGTCTGCCTATTTAAAAGCAAACAGTTTAGAAAAGAGTTCAAATCAAACATTGAATACTGGCTAATGCCATTCTGACTCTGGGACAACTACCTCTGCAGTCTAATTCACTATATTTCACTGGAAAATATTTAATAATATTTTGTATTTACAATACAATTTTTTATAGTTATTCTGTTGAACATAATGGTAAATAAAACATTTCTTTACAGAAATTGAACAGTAGGTATGTAGCTGGGTCTGAGCATAAAGTAAGTCTTCATGCATTTTCAGGCAGTTAACAACTTAGTCTTCTCATGTACTTACCTGACTGGATACCGTGAAAGGAAATAGGATAGCAGCAAATCCAGAATAAACATCTCTCTAGAGGTAGAGGATATGGTTTGATCTTGGTGTTAAACGTGGTCATAATAACTTGACTCAGGTAAAATAGAAGAGAGGACTGTGTGTGTATGGAATACTCCACTGATACATTTGGAGATGAAGTGATGAGAGGAAAAGTGAGTGCCTGGAAATAAAGCAGGGAAAGAGACTTTGGGAGAGTTAATGCAGTGTGATAGCATTCCTCCTGCAAGCATGGCATTGCAGGGGTTTTAACCATGTGTTGAGAACACAGTAGGTAGGGACTTAAAAATATTTAATCCATTTTAAACCATTAGCACATCAGTCACGTGCTCTGGAGGAGTGTGTCACATTTCCTGCTGGACAGGCAACTATCAGTACTGTTTTATATGCCTGTTCCCTCAGGGAATCCTCTGTCCTCTTAAATACATATGGAATAAACATGGGCTGCTCTGACTACTGAAATTCCAATTTTGCTATCTCTTATTGCAGACTATAGTTTCATGGGCTCCTTCAATTCAGTAAATTATAACCTATGCTGTGTTAAAAAAATTTCTGTTCTGACAAGATAAAAAATGTAGATGTTTAGGTTGAATGCAAGAAGCCAAAAAAGATGTTTCCTTATTTTTGAATGCTCATTAAAACCTTTTTACGAAGGAAAAACCATCTACAGCGTCTTAAGTTCTTTCTGAAAGTTTCTCATTTATACATATATACAAACATACATTTTATATATAAAAGCTTTCAAACAGAAAGTTGCTTAATAAAAAATATTTATTTCCTGTTATTATATTTAGTTACCAAATTTATATATAAATTATTCTGTCATGACTGTAAACTGCAGATTAACTTACTCAAGTACATGCAATACATTTATTTTTAAACTCTCTGTACATTGCACATTCTGCTCAAGCCCTGGAGTCTTATTATGTCTAGTTATTGGATACTTATCCTACATGACATTTTGTTTTTTCAGTATATCTACAGATTTCTAGATTCTTTTATCATGATGCTTTAAACTATCTTTGCATCCATAAATACAGGACTTTGTGGACATAGTGATACTGTATTAGGACAACAAAATTTCTGTTTGTTTGTGTCAACATGGAAATCCAGATCCAGAAATTCTAATTTCCATATTTAGGTGTCTAGTCAGAGAGGGACAGTGTGTTATGGATTCAGGATGAGTTTTTGGTAGTAGGAAATTATGGATTTAAGCCGTGTATTCCTCTATACAAGGATGGTGTCCCTTTATATGGGGATATAATCCAATGCTTTAAATAATAAATTAAAAAAATCATACTTCTGCTGCTCAGAAGAAGTTATGTTAACTTATTTATACAGCAGATCAATGTTTGTGACAATAATTTATGTGAAGTCAAGACAAAATACATAAAATACATTTTAAACTACTTTATTTGTGTCTCCTTCATGGTTTTTTTGTTCCTGTTCCACTGTTTCTTCTGGAACATCTACAGCACTCAATCTCATGCTTCCCTTACGTGGTGCAGAGCAGCAGAGTTCACTGGATTTTTTTTTTTTACATGTTAACTTACTTCAGTGATAGAGGGGAGGATGTAGATCCAGGTCTGAAAAAAATGCCAGAGTGTTTTCTGGAATTGATGGTAGGGAAAGGAGAAGAAGAGCAGAGGAAACTGAGCATGGAAACACCTCTGATTTAGAATGGTTCATTGCAGGGCAAACCTCTCTCACTGGAAGGTTGGACTCCTGGGCATTGCCATTTGGAGATGTAAAATAACATGTAAACATCTACTACCTATAAGAAGGAAAAGGGAATTTTCCAAGATCCGTTTTGTCTTTGGTGTCACTTTACTTTGACAGCATATCTATACATCAGGTTGTAGTAGTAAATGTTAAAAATCTTTAGGTTGGAGCCATTCCAGTGGATGTCTTTTCTATCCTGAATTTTGCTAGATCAAATACATTAATATTTAATATTCCTAAATGTTTCTACAAAGCCTATAGCCACTTTCAGGGTAAAATTCAATTGCCTCTGGCTCCCACCAAAGAGCAGCTTCCTTTAGAAACATCTATTCTTAGAAAACAGTGCTATAGAGCACGGAGCAGTGGAATTGCTATGCATAATGTTAGGGCAATTTCTTTTTGCCTTTAGGTAATATGACCAGTTGACATTTCAGCACGAGGATCCTTCAGAGCAACGTAGAGAATTTGATGTGACAGTGTCTCTGAATCAACCACTGAACTTAAAAGAAGTATTCATTATATCTAAAACATATGTACCGGCCTTTCATGTAATCAGAGTTTTCTCTGGCGTGTTTCCACATGTATTTGTGTCTCTTTTTTGTCCTCATTTTTATTTTGACTGATGCATACTTAAAGGATCACACTTCCCATGCACATACCACCCCCTGTGCCTGCATTTTGCAGGAGATGCCTCATGCGTTGCCGTTTCTGGTTCTCCACCTCTTGTGTTTCTGTGAGATTGATTCTCTTGCCAGGAGTGTCAGCTGGGGGAATATTGTAAGTGCAGGAGAGCAAACAGCTCCTTGCTTCTGAGAGGGTGATAGCAGGAAATGTCAGAGTCTGTC
>WEKX01006563.1:0-10317 GCA_013390025.1 Pitta sordida
AAACTGAAACAAAGAATCTCAACTATCCGCATTAGGAAGGTTCTACATCTAGCCAGGGACAAGTTTTCAGCCCTTCCTTCCCCTCCCTCCCTGGTCCAGGGGAGAAAAATATTGGACAGTTGATTTGAAGATTTAGAAAATTATAAATTTAGTGTATAGAAATGTATAGCATAGAGATTTAGGAATTTTATTGGAGTAGTGGAAATTTAGTAAATTTCTGGGGAATTTTAGAAAGTTTGGTAAACTTTAGAATTCTTCAGAGGGCCTGAGAGCTAAGGCTGAAAATTAAAGGTGAAAAGACCAGTTCTGTGCCCTCTGAAGGTAAACAAAATTGAAAGTTAGCCAAAACAAGGGGAAAAGAATTAACAACATGGCATATGGCAGGGGCAGGGGGCACTGCTGGCTCTTTCCCCTAGCTCTTAGGCCAAAAATAAACTCTTCTGTAGCATGCAAAAAATTGCCTTGAGTCTTGACTGATTTTCTTAACTCCCTGGAGGTGAATTTTTAAATATAAATTTGTATACTTCAGATAATAAATAATTTTTTTTCCATTTTCTTCTTCACTTCCTTTTGAGAAGAAAAATCAATTTAGTTGGAATTTGTGGGGAGGGAGAAATCTCACTCTAAACCACAACACCGTGGACCATCCTATTGTTTTGGGGTGAGTTTTTTTGCTGTCTAGCTTCCATAAGGTCTTCTTGCTCTTATGTGCTGCTGTTGTGAAATTCATGAACACCATATGATTTGTCTGGGGATTATTAAGCAATAGTGTCTAGGATAACTGTAACTGTGTCGAGTTTATCGTTCAATATTAGATAAGGAGTCTTTTTACAATTGTGCTTCAGTTCATCTCCAAGTATTTTCAGGGAGGTCTCACTCAATTCTTTCCTGATGACCCTGAATTGGTAAGAACTGCTGTTGATCTGAAGAAAATCAGTCGGGACTCAAGGCAATTGTTTGCACGCTACAGAAAAGTTTATTTTTGGCCTAAGAGCCAGGGGAAAGAGCCAGCAGTCCCCCTTTCACTGCCAGGTGCCCAAAAGAGACCACCCCCAAGTTGTCACCCCCTTTTTAACCCCTTGCCTCATCCATATGCAAATTGCCTAATGAATATTCATTTCTTCAGCATTATGTCACTTGCTATGGATCCTTCAACCAATTGGCTCCCATGTTGTTAATTCCTTTCCCCTTGTTTTGACTAACTTTCGATTTTGTTTACCTTCAGAGGGCACAGAACTGGTCTTTTCACCTTTGATATTCAACCTTAGTTCTCAGGCCCTCTGAAGGATTCTAAAGTTAGCCAATCTTTCTAAAATTCCCTAAAAAATTCACTAAATTTCCACTACTCCAATAAAATTCCTAAATCTCTGTGCTATACACTAAATTTATAATTTCTAAATCTTCAAATCACTGTCCTGTTAGAGCAAAACTAATGAGCTCTAACCCCTAATGGGTAATAGTTCCCAGGATCAAACTGGAGTTATTCAGTTACAACCCTTTCAAACATACATGTATATATATATATATAATATAGACTGTTGGTCCTCTGCAGCAAATGATTCACTCTACAAATTTCACTCTCGTTGTATCATACTACTTGTTAAATTAGATATAGTCTATGTTCATCCTTCTTCTATTGTTGTATTTTCTACTGCTTTAACAACAGTGAAAATGTATCTCCCCGACCTCATATGACTCAGAGAGGATCTATAAGAGGAGTTTTTGAAGAAAAACAAACATTTTTATATCCAGTGATCTCAGTTGAATTGAACTTCAAAAATATCAAGGACAACATAAGACAGATAAAAATAGAATGGTTGTTCAAGATTTGATGCAGCTATTTTAATTCCAATATCTGATATGAATGTTGTGTTTGAACCAATTTCTTTGCTTCCTAGTAAATGCAGATTTCACTGATTTCAACGGAGATTACATGACAAGGTCAGAGATTAGCCTTCATCCAAAAACCACTTCTGCTGAGAATGTGGAACATTCAGTTCAAGCGTTCTAGCCCAGTAAACAAACATGTTTTAGAATTTTTTTCAACCTGCCAGTTTTACAAATCAGAATTTGAAGCTAATGCATAGTTGTCAAGCATGTCAAGGTGGGAGAAATTCACTAGGGAAGAACAAAATTATAATTTATTGACTGCAATATTTTCCAAATTTTTTAAATGTTATTTCTTTTCTGTTTCCCTTCTCTGAACTTACTATGCAACACTGTCCTGAGGACTAAAAATACAAGGTTGTGACAAACACTTCCATACAAATGAGTAAATTTGTTTGATTATTCAGAAGAATGAAGGGCAATAGAAGGTCTTGCTATTCCCAGAAATAAACCTGCATGTGATTTGATGTAGTTTCCCCTGTCTATGATTATGACCAATAAAGCATGAAACGCATTATGTTTGGACATTCCAGGTTAAGTCCTGTACAAGAATTGTCAATCCATTCACTGGCAAAATGCAAAGATGCAATTGATAGGTGTTCCTAGGCCTGTGACATCTGCCTGCTATCCTCCTGCCCTTACAGAAATCCATATTTCTCCCTCTTTTTTTTTTTTTTTTACAGGTGGAAGTTGATTTCCTATGGCACTCTCAACAAATGCTTTAAGTAATACTTTACAGTTTTCACTTCCTTGACTCTAAACCCAGTGGTCTTCCAGTGCTTTCCAAGCTTAGTTTCACACCACTTGCTGTTCTCAGTAACCTGGACCAGGTATCTGTCATTCCTGTTTATTCCTTCCTTCTCAGCTCTACTTGGGAGGCTTTTGTTTCATAGCTGGGAACAATTTCTACATATCTCATCTCTGTTGTCTGCCGCCCAAATGCCCTGCATTTCCCATAGTTGTTTCAGGCTTGTTCATTAGTTTGGGGCTGACTATTGCAAAGACGTCATATACAAGTTTTAGGTTTGTTATCCTGATAGTTAAAACTATCAAAAGATAAAATGCTTGTTTGATTAAAGACCTTGCTATGATCACCACATGGATGGAAGCAGAGAAAGATGGAGAATCGACAGAAGATGTGCAAGAAATATTTACCGATTCCTTATCTATTATGGTTTAGGGGATATTTTTCTGCTCTGGCAGAAAGGGGGTTAACATCTCAGTTCTTGCTTGGGCTCTCTGTGCTGCTGGGGCCTTCAAGGTTATAGAGATAGAGGCGTCTCTGTGAATAACATATTTGGGAGAGAAGAAAAAAAACTTAGTAGCAAGACGTAGAGTGCCGGTTCAGAACCTGCGTCGGGAGGCTGAGAGGTTGAAGGCCCCCAGGCCCACGAGAGAAGGGGTAGAGATGTTCTTTCAGGCATCCCGCTGCTGCNTATTTTCCAGTTTTATGTTCTAGTTTTTCATCTCCAGGAGAGGTTGTAGATGAGTCTCTGGCATCCAGCCAGGGTCAGACCATGTCATTATCTTATACTAAATTTTGTATTAGTATATTCTTGTGGAAATACTGTAATCCCTCACCTCTTTGTGGCTCAAATTTCACGTCTTCACATCTGCACAGGGTTTTTTCCCGTGAAGCTGGCAGTGAAGCTGAATTCTTCACAGTATTTTTCTGTGTCACGTGACCGCAGGATGGCCGCGCATGTACAGAGTGCCTCTCCTGCACTGGAGGGGGGAACTGGAACACCTCACAGGACAAGATTGGCATGTCCTGCGGGGTCGGGGGTCAGTGCTTCTTGCTTGCTGGGGAACCACTCAGAGTTCACTCCCTTATTAGTGTTGGAAAGGTTACATGGTGGGGAAGGTTTATAACACAATGCCAATGGCTTATTACAGCTGCTTACCCTGAGGCAGTGCTGGGACTCCATCAGCTGCCAGCAGCATCACAGTGGCCGCCCACAGGGGCTTGCAGTCCTCTGTGGCAGTGGCACAGCTGCAGCAAACCTTGTGGACTCCCCGGGACTCCCCAGTGGCAGGGAGGAGCAGAAAAGATCCCCTTTTCTCCCCTCTCCCACCACACAGTGCGAGAAGGTGCCAGAAATGCCCCCAATGTTGCAAGGCTGAGGAGGCGGGGTGATGGGTGTGGCTTATTTGCATATATATGATCTGCCTCTTGTCGTGGTTTTCGGCTTTTGCAGGACTCTCCCAGTCTCAGACTCCCGCAGATTTTGAGTGATTAGTGTATGAATTGAAAATCCACATTAGTACAGTGTTGAGCGTCCCTGCCTGTCATGTGGGAGACCAGGGGTTTTATTCCCTTCAGGGAGGCAGTGGTGCCATTTAAAAGTTGGACTTGATGATCCTTGTGGGCCCCCTTCCAACTCATAATATTCTGTCATTCTGTGATTCTATGACATGGTCTAGATAATGGGATGATGGGATGGAGAGTTAGGTTAATAAAAAAAAAAGATGGTGACCCTGAGATTAACTCAAATAGAGAAAACATAGTGTTCATGGCACCAGGTTGTGGGTTCAATCTCTGTATGGACATTCACTTAGGAATCGGACTCAATGATCCTTGTGGGTACCTTCCAACTTAGAATATTCTGTGATTCTGTAATTGAAAAATACTCCTCAAAACATTTCATTAGAAATAGTTTTTACCAATTTTAAAGAATGCTTGACTTGAAAGATGTGGCATCCTTTTGGGTCTTGTTTAATACACTAATCCCTCAAATATCGTGAGGGATTGGTTCCAGAGAGATGGTATTACCATTGAAATTCATGAAGTAGCGGTAAATATGGTAAAGATGGTAAAGACGATAAAGATGCAGAAATAAACCCCACGATGTATTGAAACAGTGAATGGTGAACCGTGAAGTAGCAAGGGGTTACTCTATATCTTTTAGCCATAATTTTCAGAACTGTTAGTGTTATGATAAATAAATAATCTTGGTTTAGAAATTAGAAACTCACTAATATTAAGGGGAAAAAAGCACCCTGTTTTGTTTGTCAGAAAATTCTACAGGTAGTGACAGGTAACTTGCCATTTTGTTTTGTTTTTTTTTAAATTTTGTTTCTGAGAACAAAAGAAAATGTCATAACCTTACAAAACACACATTTATACAAGATTTCAGATATAAAGCAAACATTATGTTCATCCTTGGTGAAATAAACTTTGAAGGAAACTGGAAGACCACTGTTTTTACTGTACACTCTGCCAAATGTGTTGCAAATTAATGTACGGATGACTGCTGGGCAAAATGATTTGCAGATTTTCAGTATGAGTGTGAACTGTCGCCATAAATATAGGCTTATAGAACAAACACTTGGCAGTGCTGAGAACATTGAGAATGATGGCAGCTTTCCATAGAAGGAAATGGCATTTTTTGTGACCTTCCAGGCATTATCCACATGGATTAGTGTGGACAAAGTCTCTGAACTGATGGTAACAGGGACAAGCTCAGTAAGAAAAGTATGTGTGCTTACAACTGGAGGGTAAAGGGCATCTTTGTATCTTCACAGCATCTTCACATCTTTGCATTTCCCTCTAACTAATGTTGATTTCTCTGTTCCAGCTCCAATTCTCAAAACTGCTCTGGGAAATCCAGACCTGACTAGTACAATAACCATTAGAGCCTGCGTAAACAGGCTCAGAAGCTATGATGTTGATAATGAAACAAAGTTTGAATTTTGGCCTGATTCTTCAGAGTGTTGAGGACTTTATTTCACTAATAAGATCTGAGGACACTCAGCAACTTTTTCAAGGAATTCAACACCTTGCACAGTTAGTCTCTGGATGAATTCCAATTAGATACCCATGGCAGATAATTACAATGACCAGGTATTATAGAAATATTTGACACTTTAAGTAACAGTAAAAGTGATACTGTTGTGGTTGGTCACTAAGAAACAGAAACGGAGATGAAAAAGCTTTAATTGCTTATAGAGTATGTAAATAATACATTTAAAAATGTCTTCCATTTCTTTTTTAAATATTACAGATTGAGGGGTTTTGACTTTTCTATTTAACAAGTCTTAACATAGACTGGAAGTGCTCAGCCTTGCTGCCATACAGTCGACTCAAAATGTAGAAACAAAACAGCAGAAAAAATATGGCCTATGTTAAAAAAAATCTGGAAATTCTGTTTGTCTTGCTTTAGAGCTAAGGTTTAATAATAAATTATAACAAATATTCATTAGTACTAATTATTTTATATTTATACATTATTGTACTTTTTATTTAAGCAATTTTATTTACATATAAATAATATTTTTAAAATAATATTGCCACAATAAATATCTAGTAATAAAAATTGTGTATATTTAAACAGCATATTTTCCCAGCACATTCTACACAGAATAGCTTCCAATACCTATCTCCACCTCTGCATAGTCTTAAATACATAGTCTCTAGTGAAATTATGAAAGTGCCAATATTGATTTGTTTTCAGTGCTGATTAATATGTCAGATAATGTTTTCTCAAATCAATACTCAATTTTTTATAGTTATGACAATGAAAAACTCAGTAATCATAGTTTGCTTCTCACAACTATATAGTACTGCTAAACATAACATTGCTTTACCATATAACTTGCTATAAGATGAAAGCCATTTAGAATTCTTTCTTCTTGGTTTAGAAGTTTCTTCACTGAGCAGTTACAGCATTAAAAGCAAATGTTGTGCAAATGCATTCTTAGAGGTAATTTTCTTCTTACTGAATGTGGATAGAAAGCACTGAAAACACTAGAAAAAAACTGGTGGCCCTGGAATTTACTGAAGAGCAGAGTGCTTTGGTTCTATTTCATATTTATTAATAAACCTGAGAACTGCAATATCTTGCCGTGAATTTTAGGAGTATGAACAAGTAAGAAGTATTTAGAAGTATGAACTGTAACAAAAAAAGGCAGAAAGAGCAAAATATACAAACAATTGGTTGAACTTGTGTCTACTAAGTTCACTTTAGAGATGATTGTGATGGTACTTATTAGGACAAATTCTCAAATGCTTGCTTTTCATTCAAGTTTTCATTCAAATCCTTGTGGGTCCCTTCCAACTCATAATTTTCTGTGATTCTGTGTGTGATTCTGTTTTGGAACAAATTGAAATAAGATAAGTAAAGGAAGATGTATGCCCAATGCAAGCAAAGTCAAGTGACATGGGAAGAATTCAAAGGTGCTTCCCACCACTGTAGGGTGAAAATTCATTCAGTCAAAGCTTAACTGGAGTTAAAGTTATGCAAAAATGTGAGACAATAAAAATAGTTTTTTCAAGTATATTAATAGTAATAGACAGCATAGAAATATCAGCCCAGGATGAGGATGAACACTTCACAAACAGGGAGAAAGACAAGGCTTTCTGTACCTCTGTTTAATGGTGGATCAAGGGGTTCTCAGTGCCCTTAGCTGGAAGGCCGATGATCCATTGACCCTGAAATTGTCCATTGACCCTGAAATTGTGTGGAATCTGCTGCTCCAGTTGCATCTCTACAAATCTATGGGACCTGATGGGATTAATCTCAGAAACTTCAAAGATCTAGCTGTCTTATTACAAAACCTCTTTCAATGATTTTTGAGCAGTCTTGGGAATCTGGAGAAGTCCTTGTTCACTGGAACCTGATGAATTTTGTCCTGATTTTCAAGTAAGGCAAGAAAAACCTCAGAAACTATAGGCCTGTCAGTCTCACTTCAGTGCCTGGTAGAGTTATGGAGAACATTATTCAGGGAAGTATTGAAAAACACCTGAAAGACAATGCTGTCATCAGTCACAGCCAGCACGGCTTCATGAGAGAAAAGTCCTGCTTATCAAACTTGATTTCTTTTGATGACAAGGAAACCCACCTAGCTGATCAAGGGAAGGCAGTTGATGCAATATTTTTGGATTACAATAGAGATTTTTATACTGTCTCTCACAGTATCCTTCTGGACAAAATGTCCAGCAGACAGCTGGATAAACGCATCATGTTGTGGTTGGATCACAGGTCAAGCACAGAGGGTAATAGTTTAGGTAAAGCTTTAGATTTGATATTAGAAAGAGATTCTTCATCAGAGTGTGACTGGTTACTAGAACAGGCTCTCCAGGTAAGTGGTCATAGCATCAAGCCTGACAGAGTTCGAGAAGTGTTTGGATGATACTCTCAGGCACAGGATGTGACTCTTGGGGATAGTCTTGTGCAGGGCCAGTATTTGGACCCCTTGATGTTTATGGATCCCTTCCAACTGAGCATATTCTGTGATTTTTGTATTCCATTAATGAAATAACTAACTGTTATGTAATATTTGATGTTTGAAGCCATGCACAGAGAAATACAGAGCAAGGTTTTAATGAAGAAATATTTTTTTCTGAAAATATAAATGAAATTTCAGCCTATTATTAACATTGTTGTGACAGTGCTTACAAAACAGTGTAGTAATGTAGCAGTAAGTCTTGATGCATGCTAATTCTTTCCATAGCACTTGTTCCTATTGATCACCTCAAAGAGTACTTACTCTCCACTTTTCTTGGGTTCTCTGGGTGTTTCTGTAGCAATTTAAGCTCTTATGAGAACATCAAGTATAAATCTTTGTCTGCCTTTCTCACCATGATAGAAACTGCCAGATGTTGGAGCAGTCTTAGTCGCTCACTAATGATAAAACTTTTCAGCTAGGATCAAAAGATATTCCACTTATTCACAGATAAATATAAACAGTAATGACTGGGAAGAGGACTTAAAATTTTTCAAGTTTAGGGACGATTTTAATTAGGTCATAAGGAGGACCAACACAATAGTAGGATGTCAATCCACCAGACATTTTAATCGTTTCTGCACTAATTTGGGAAGGGAAATAAACAGGAAGAGCTGAAATCTTAATTAATGTTCACAGCAGTGTCTCAATTGGCATAGGAGACACTCAGTGGGATAATTCACATGATTAGAATATTAGTAGAGATAATTTACTCCAGAAACATCTGCAAGGGGGCAAAATGAGAGAATGTATTTCTTTGCATGGCAAGTAGGTCCATAGAGAGATTAATATACATTATCTGGATAAGGACGAAGTGGTGACACACTCCCAGGACCACCCCTCCAAACCTTATTAGTGGAGGGTGCGTGGCTACAGACGGGGAGTAGCTGAATATTCATGGGTTCGATATCTTCACGGATTTCATAACTCGAGGGACCTGCCCAGACGCAACCCCCAGCAAATTCCGGGGAAATACTGTAACTTCTCTTTGAAGTAGTGTTAACACATGCAAGTCAATGTATTTTAATCTATTTAACCTCATATGGTCCATCCAGGTCTGACAGATTGAAAATATCTTGTGTTGCAATAATAAGTTATATGCAAAATGTATTTTATTATTACTAGATTATTTCCTACTGTTCTATGCAGTATTCTAGTATCTGTGGTTTGTAGTGAGAATGTCAAATTTGACAGGGAAATATTTTCTATAAATAAGAGTCTTTTGACTTGTGTGCAATGTATTCATATGTATCTAAGCCAAAAAATTTTGAAAAATTCTATATACTTTGCCTAGAAGCTACAAGTTCCGAGGTATTCTCTTATTGGCAGGGAGTGACTGCTCTTAGTTCTCTTGCAGTTCCCACTGCAGACAAGACAATGCTCAGTTATCACAGAGAAACTAGACAGGAGTGCAGCTGGAGGGAGGACAGAAGCCTGTTTCTCCTCTGCTAATAACTGAGGTAGCAGAAAACCATGCACTTTGAATGACTTTCAGTTAGAGAAAAAGGAGTAGGCTGTAGCTTTGGAAGCCTGGGGAGACAAAAGGTGAGTCAGAAGGGGATAAAACTTGGAGAAGGAAAAAGGGAATGGAGAATGGGGAAATGGTGAGATAAAAATGAGCTAGCTGGACAGAGGAGTGGAAACTGGTGTTTGATGGAGGGAGAGGTGATCTGCATTCATGATTTGGATGATCACTTTGCATCTTTAATGTAAATTTATATATGTTGGAGTTTCATTTTCAGTGTTCTGATCTCTTTAATATGTTCTCCAAGAACATAATAAAACTTGCATAATCACAGAATCACAGAATCACAGAAAATTATGAGTTGGAAGGGACCCACAAGGATCATCTAGTCCAACTCACCATCTAATACCCGTACAGCGACCGAGGGCACACCCCAGAGCATAATAACAACCTAGATGCCTCACAACCTAGCAGGCCACTCCGAGCCGGAGGGGGCCCAGGGTCATCCAGCCCTCACCCCCCAGCTAGACCAGCTAGACCATGTCACTAAGCTCCTCGTCCAGTCTTCTCTTAAACACTTCCAGGGATGGCGACTCCACCACCTCCCTGGGCAGCCCATTCCAATATGCAATTACTCTCTCCGTGAAAAACCGCTTCCTAACGTTAAGATTAAACCTCCCCTGGCGTAGCTTGAGGCCGTGCCCTCTCGTTCTGGTGTCGTCAGCCTGGAAGAAGAGGTC
>WEKX01006566.1:310-11130 GCA_013390025.1 Pitta sordida
GAGATTCTCCCCCTCTTCTTTGACCTTTATCTGCCCATATGTGTAAGAAATCACATCCATATATGTAGTTTGGCTGTATCTGACATGGAATTCAGATGGGGTTCTTGTAGGTCCTGTACAAAACCCAACACAGTGAGTGAGGTACTTTCCATCAATTTCAATGGTTTTTAAATCAAGCTTTATTCACTAAGTGCCTGACATAGTCTGGTTATCTTTCATTTACCAAATTAACCAAAATTGGTTAATTTATTTACACAAAATTTCCTTATGTCCAAATGCTAGTATCCCTTTTAATAAGCAACCAGGGAATTTTATAAATAGATATTCTTACCTTTACTACAAAAAATTCCTGCGGAAGTCCTATCTTGGAATAAGCTATTCATTAGTTGGCTTGGCAGAAGGAACACAATCCAAATGAATGAGCTGCCAAGAGTATTTTTAGTGGTTTTATATGTTGCCCATTCAAATCTTGGAAAATTTCTTTAGAAAATTGGACAAACTGACCACTCATTTTTATGGGCTTTCACAAGATCTAAAAGTGAAAAACAACTATTGTATTTAGCATCTGTTAATGGAGGTTTCAGGCTACAGAACTTGAGAAAGTACTGCTGGGAAGCTAATACAATAACCATAAAATACTGGACTGATAATAGGAAACACTGGCACTGAACAGATATGGAAACAGTCATGCTAATATTCCATATCCAGGCCTCTTACCCTGTGCCGAATGCTGAAGACACTGTAGTGAAACACACACAGTAGTAGAGATTTGGAATGAAATCAGAGTCAGCTCGAGATAGATGGAATTGTCTTTTTCTCCCATGAATACTATTTGTCGGATAATTCTCTCTTTGGAGAATTAAAAGCCAGGAACTTGGACACAGAAGAGAAAGCAAGTTGTGCTAACATTTTTCCAAATGGGGAAATATGTGTCCTTACCCCACATATGTAATTAAGCCCTCATCTTCCTTTATTTGAAGCCAGTGGCTTTTTCTTTTTCTTTTGCTTCTATGGGAATTGGATCAAGACCTGTGGATTGTAACTGTTCCCTTGACAGGTTTCTTTCTCCCCAAGCTGGAAGCTAGAAAATCAATAAAAGGAAAACTATTCGCCAGATATCAAATGAGTTTCAGTGGATTATATTTTATTTGACTCAAAGTGGAAAGGAATGACAAGAGAATATTAAATTTTTAATCCCACATAAAATACATTTCTGGGAAACCGTTCTCTGCACATGGAGCTTTTTGTCTCAGCAATAGTGTCTTTTTTTAACCTGTACAAAAGTTATATCCAAAATCTGCCCTCAGAAGATGTTCAGCATATTGAGATCCTCTGCAAGAGCCGATACAGGCATGACATTTTAATGGTGTTTTTTATTGTTCGTTGGTTGAGTTTGGGTTTTTTTTAAATTATCTAAAAAAAACTTCCTGAAGAATTTGAGTGTATTTTGCTGCCTGTGACGGGACACAGCTGGAGGAAGCTTGAGATGACAGAATTGGTACAAGCTTTTAACTGTGAATAACCAGTAAAGAGAAGTTATCGGAATGACAGAGCAGAAGCAGCTTAAGAATACATTTCACCAGTGCAGGTGTCCACCAGGAAGGTTCCCAACATATCCTAGTCACGCTGCCCTTATGTAAAGCAACCCTTTCCAAACGATGAATGAAACTGTTCGTTAAGGGCAGGAAATCAGCTGCAGTCAGTGGAACTGAGCAAACTTAAATATTAAATTTGTCTTTAAGTTAAACGTGGGTAATAAAAAGAAACNTTCTTATAATTGCTGTCAACTCACAATATGGATTTAGTATTTTTCCTTTTGACATAAGTTCTGTTGCCAGGCTGTATCTGCTTATGCTCTGTGATCTGCTTTGCATTACTTTTATAGAAATATTACCATTAAAAGTGCTACATATAGTATTAAATAGCAGGTTGAGTCAGGAGGCATGAGTTGAATCACTTGTTCACAAATGAGGAGTTTTAATGCCTCATCTCAGTGTAAACAACTCATCAGTCTGGCACTGTGGATAATCTTGGCATGAAATCGAGGCAGGCAGGAGTGCAGTATCACAATATCCAGGGTTACAAATATTGCAGATTATGGATAGACAAAATGCACAAGAAACACTTTCCTATACTGGCTGCTCTTGCTACAGTTTATTCTTCTGTCAGTATTTCCCCTATAAACTCCTTTTATTCATAGTTTTGGCAATTAGCCATAAAATTTGCTTCTAGCTGGAACTTGGCAGACAGTGTCTCAAGTCAGGAAAATTATTTTAAACAAATTTTCAAAATAAATGTATTAAAGCTCTTTTAAAAGTTAGAGGTGCAGTAATTTTTTCCTGAGGTTTCAGAGGAGTAGTAAGTTTTCTGCACAGTTTCTTAAAAAAGGAAGAGACAAAAGATTGTTGTAACCAACTAGTGAAAACATGACTTTTCTTTGAAAAGCACGTGTATGGAGGTACTATACAGAAGTGTCAATGACTTGTGTATTTTGAAGGGATGGCTTTTAGGGTTTAAATTAAATATATAATATATCATTGTGATGGCATAAAGCTTGTTTATGATGTTATAAACTGTGAGGGAAATAGCATTTAACATATAAGTAATTTTAAATGTCTGTAGTCCCTCTTTATTTACTTTTCCATAACCTATCTGTAGGTTTTGTACAAAAGATTATTGGAAAATCAATCCTGGAACAAGGTCATTGCAACAGAGTAATGAAGGAAGTTGGGGGAGCAAGTGGATCTGTTGTATGGTCAGTGTCCTCCTGCTCCTTGTGTGAGCAGAGCAGTCTTTCTCATCCTTCAGGGTTTGCAGGGGTGATCTGGGGGAGTACCACCTAGATCACCACAAATCAGTAGGAGCAAAATTTGGTGGTGATTGTAGTAACGACTGCTGGCTTTGTGTCAGGGTCTGTTCTCCTTGTTCTCACAGCTTACCTGTATGCAGGGAAACAGGAAGTCCCACTCTGTGCTCTTCCCTGTCATTTTGCTGCCTTGTTGGTGAATTTTAATCTAGAACTTGAGTAGTTGATAATATTCTTGTCATAGCTCTCCTTAGCCTGGAATAACCTCCTCAACTACTGTCAAGGGGGTCTCCATCAAACAAACACACCTAGAAGGACGTGAGGAGTCCTAGACTGGCACAGGAAATGACTCTGATCTGTACCTGTCCCCTAGGAGAAATCTTTAGGATTTCTTTTTGGTTGGCACTGGTTTTTTATATGAGAAGCATGACTTAAAAGCATTGAAAAATATATATATGGAAATCCTCTGCTTTCACAGGGGTAATGCACATCCTTTCATCTGCGTTACTCCTTTCTTTCCACTTCAAGTACTTAAGTGATGCAATTTTTAACTTTTGAGACCAGTTTTAAGAATTGTATGGTGAAGTATTTCAAAGCACCTTTATTTGGATGTTTGCAAATTTATTTAATAAGGTAATTCAAAAAATAATGCCAGATATATTTCCCAGAAATTGGAATCTCTTTTTCTATTATGCACCTGAGGAATTCTGCAAATTGGACTCTGGCTGACCCATCACACTGTTTGTGCTGGATGAGGAACATGTGGTGTGCCGTGTGAAGGTGAAAAAATCCAGTGTATCCAGGTGCAAATTTTGAATATGCATTCAGTATTTAATGAATTCTGAATACTTTATAGACTCCAGGAAATATATGGAATGTTGTCAGTGCAAATTTGTAAGTAGGCCCAAAAATAATTAACGTACGAAAATGTCTCAAAGAATGTCCCCTTTGCATTTTGTACCTACTGTAGATACCCGTAGTAGAAAGGGAAATGATTTTAATTGCAAAACAGGACCTGGAGGAACTCTATAAGGGCCATGAAAATCTGCCTTTCGACACAGATATTTTTCTCACCTTTTTTAGTATAGTAGTGAGTGTCCCCACCTGTCACATGGGAGACCAGGGTTCAGTTCCCCGATGGGGAGGCAATGGTGCTGTTTAAGAGTTGGACTTGATGATCCTTGTGGGTTCCTTCCAACTCAGGATATTCAGTGATTCTACTCTCACAAAGCACTTTATTCTCTTCCTGAGATCAGATTCTCGACTGTAAAATAGACATAATGCGTAACCTCAAAAGCTGCGAAGAAAACGTTTTAAGACTGCATATTGTATTTGTAATGTGAAAATGTTCTCATTATGCCTGTGCCAAGTTTTCTTTGCACAACCAAATACAAGGATTGAGTATTTAAGTACCATATTGTAGAGAATATATTCTAATTGAATGCAATTCTAAAATTACTTTTGTGCATACTAGGATATACTTTTAAGTTCTTCATTGGGAATGTTAATATAGTTGATGATATTTTAAAAAGGAATATCATGTTTCCAATAAACTTTTTAAAACCTCCCTTTTCTTTTTTTTTTTTTTTTTTTTTTTT
The DNA here is from genome assembly GCA_013390025.1 of Pitta sordida. NCBI lineage: Eukaryota > Metazoa > Chordata > Aves > Passeriformes > Pittidae > Pitta > Pitta sordida. The sequence goes on from WEKX01006566.1 coordinate 4,715, forward strand.
TCTTATTTTAACATTCTGCCTTTATCTCTCTTCCAAGCCCTGGCAAGTGCTTGCCTCAGGCTGGCTACTGAGAAAGTGGGCAGTGTGCTACAATTTATAACACTTTCTTGGTTATGTTTCCTTTCAGAACTTCTGTGTGTTTTCCAAGATCTGTGGCTTTTGAGCTGTTTGCCAGCTATATGTGCAAATATTCAAGTTCTAATGCTCCAGACCACTTAGAAATGGAGGGAATTGGAGTCATGCTAAATATTTCTCAGAGTAGTTTCCATTTCAGATGGGGCAGATTCAGAGGAATGGATATGTATTGAGAGTTCAAATTTATATATTTCCATCTACATATTCACATGTACTTTTAAATCTTGGAAGACAATGATATACTGGAAACTCAGGGAGAAATTTTTCATATTCTTGATCCTGGTCAGCTGTCGTAGGTGGCTGGATCTAAAAGCATTTGAGACTTGGACTGCCTGCCTGCCTGAATATCACCAAAGTTAGGTAATAGCCTTCCTCCCTGTTCTCAGGACCTAATATTCTAGTACTGGAGAACATGGAATGAGTATTTACCACTGCAGATAAGGCAGTGGCATATGGCTCTAGCTGGGCAAGCATGAATGAAAACCTGGGATACTTAAGACTAGATTTTCAGGTTCATTGCCAGTGATGTAATGCACCAGTATTTGTAGCACATGCTTATCAGGGTTTTAAAAGGGGTTTCTCTCTTTGCTAGACATTTGTCTATCAAAATAGTAGTTTATGGAGCATCACCCAAGAAAATAAAAGAGTTTGGTGCTGTTCAAAGGAGAGGACAGAAACAAGGGCTTCTCTTGTCAAAGTCAGCAGTGGGATAAAAATGTATTTACACCAAAGCCGGTGTAGGTCATCAAAACCTGTCAGCAGGGAGTAAAATAGAATTTGTGTGGAGTTTTGGTAAACTCATCTGAAAAACATAACTACCTCAGAAATTGAAAAATAACAGTCTAATTATACTTTAAGTACTTTGGCAGTGATTCCTTTTAGCGGGAACATGTAGGTGCTGTCCTTAGTTGTTAGATACAGAAGCAATTGTAGTAGTCATGTATACTATTGCAGTTGCTTTCTGCTTGGAGTAGTTAGGGCGGGAACCATGATTCCTTCTCCATGCCCACAAATTCCATGTTCCCTGTGTTACCGCTCACAAAGAGGGAAGGAGGTGATACAGACTCTTTTCACTGCCAAAAGCCTCAACGAGCTCATAGGTGCCAAACAGCCAAGCAACATTTCATCCCTCCCTGGATGCCAAAAGCCCCAAGTATCCCTGCTCCACCTGCCAAAACATCCAACTCTGTCCTGACAACTCCTGCAGTGCAGGCCTGTGTTGTCAATATGAAATTTTGCAACACACTGACAATGGAAAAATCTGGATGCAGTATAATACTGAAAAACATGCTGAGAGTTGCCTTTAGTTAAGTATGAAAATGAATTACGCTGTAAATATTTCCTGTGTGTGACACTTGCACATGCTTTGTTTTCCAAAACTTTAATTTATTCAAAACTCTGTAGAATGAAAATATATTTCAGAATCCAACATCGAAAGCTCTAAAGGACATCTGAGCTCCCAGATGTATTTTTTCATGAGGCTGAATAAGTCCATCATTTGCCTTTTGGCTCATTCCTTGCTGCTGATTTGCCTTGTTTCTGATATTTATCCATTTGCATTTCTAAAATGTTCTTGTTTTAGGGCTCAGGTTCCATTTTGCAGCCAATTTCTAGTGTGTGGGCACCTCTGGACAGTGGCAAGGAATAGTTAATGTAACTGAAATAATGTTAGTAATTTTAAAACTAATTACTGCTAAACATCTGCTTAAAATAGGTGCATTTACTCCCAGGTGGTTTTTATCAATAACAATGCAGTATTTTTCCTCCAGGATTTTTAAATTCCAGATATGTCCTTTTTAACATACAAAATAATCTATAATTTACTTTGGTATTGATAAGTAAAAGATTTATTAAACTCAATGACATATACAATGCACAATTAGGTAATATATAATGCACTCAACAATAGTAAAAATGTATCAGGAAATGTCCTGAAATCTCTTGTAATGAAACAAGTGGAAATTTTTAAGCTAAAACCAGGTAATGCAAGATCTCATTAATTCTTATTTGTCTGGAAATATGTTTTGACTGTTCTTCTATTTAGTTGCTGCCATGAGTGAAATAGTTTTTCCTCAGTCTTAAATCTGCATTCTGCACCTTACTTAGATTGTACAAAATAGAGGTGTAAATCATTTTTGTACGTGACCTTAGCAGTGAAAGAGATTTCTAGTATAGTTTGTCACAACACTCTAGACACAACAGCCAGAGTTGGAAGTGAAGGATACAGTTCTGAGGCTGAATTACATATCCAATGATTATCTGCAGGTAAATACTTGTTCTTTCAGTTATGCACCCTGCTCATGGATACAGTCAACAGTGCAATTTGATACCTCTTCCACCAAGGGTAGTGTCTGGAAAGAAGAATCTGGGAAATGCATCACAGAGCTACTCAGGCAGGATATTTTCCTTTCAGTGCCATAATTCCTTGTGCTACCTCTGTTTGGAGCTGTTGCAGGTATGAGGTGAAGCAAATGGCACAGTGTAGTGCTGTGCATGAAGATTGGTGGAGAGCAATGTAACTTTCTGCTTTGGAAGACTCTGAAAAACAGGATAGTGTTAATAGTATTTATGGGTTGCGAGAGTGGAAAGAAGCAATGAAGAGGAAACGCTTCATCTCTGTTCAAAATACCATCAAGGATGAAATTCACTCCTGGGAGGAGAGCCAGTATTGAGCTTTGGGTACTGCTTAATTTAGGCCTTCGGCAGTACTGAAGTGATGTTTATACCCTTCAATAGATTCTATCCCTTTGATGAATTTAATCTGAGGAATCTAAATTCTGTATGGAGAAACTTAGTTATAAGCAATGCATTATTAAATAGCAATATGCTATAGCTGTGTCAATGTAAATCCTTTTAGTGATTCTCTTTTGGAGTTTGGGCTTTGTGAGTTAATACAAACCACTTTGATAAGAAGCCATCAGAAAAACCAAAGCACGCTCACCCAGAGAGCTGCACTCATATTGGCACAGTAGCGGATGTACTAGTAAATATTCCTGCATGTTCGAGTCCTTACTCATAATTACAAAATCTTATTTTGTGAGCCACATCACTCTAACCTGTTTGAATAGAGAATTCTATATGTCCATCCAGCCCTAGGCATGATCTGCATCACATTGATACATCTGCCTCCCAGAGGTTACCCTGAATCTCTCCTAGAACCTGACAGTGCTGTGCACCCTGCTCTGGGGAAGTGCTCACGGGCATGTCACAGGACAGGATTTGTGTTGTGATATGAACATGGGAAAGAGATTGGCACTTGGGGACTCTTGCAGATAATCCTGGGTGTTTGGTTTCTCTTTTTTCATTACACAAACTATTACAGTAATTATCATGTGTCACATCCTATGTACTTGCCTTCTGCTTGTATTTAAAGCAAAAATATATGCTAAAAACTCTGGAAAAGCAAACATTTAAAGTATCTCAGTGCTTCTGTTGAGAAGCTGAATCGTTGTTACGCTGAATGCTAAGCATTTGCTTATCCAAGCCTTATGTAATGGATGTCTGAATAATAATAAAACTGCATAAACTGACCTTCAGTTCTCTGGCACCACTTCTCCTTTGAAGCCTGCATGACCAAATTCAAGACAATTATGTCATCCTTCGTAACAGCCAAACAAAAGTTTGGCCAAATAATCTTTTTTCTTCCCTCCCCCCTCCATTTAACGGCACTGTTTGATTTTTGTAATGTGTGTCAATGTAGCTGTTGTTATTTACTGGGTGTTGCAAGTGACAGTAAAAATTCCCTTGTTTTGGATTAGTGATCAGCCCTGGTAACATCTGGATTGCATTTGTTTTACCTCAGTGCCCACTTCTGCCGTACTTGGTTACTTTTAGTAGTACATTGCAAGGCAAGTATGGCCTGAAAACACATGCACACAAATAATTCACTGAACATGGTGTTACAGTATGTGCCCGTATGTGACAGAAGTGAAATAGAGCCCTGGATAGAAGGGAAGCTGGCACTAACACTTTCCCCTCTGTCCAAATCTGCCAGTGCCACACTTCAGTAAAATTCTTCATGGACAAGGCTGTCTCTGTCAGTTAAGGGTTGTCAGCAGAGACTCAGATTGCACATTACTGTGCCTCAGACCTTGAGACTCTTGGCAGACTCTCATGTCAGTCTTTGAGGCTCTGTCTCTGTCACCAAGTGCTTCAAAATTTGGAGTTTATTTTCCCTTACCCCCTGATTCAACGGATCCTTACCCAGGTCCATCTGTAGTGTTGTAACTTTTTTGCTTTCAAAATGAATTATAGATTAGGATGAAATATTTGGAATCTGCCTTGATCATACAAAAAGAATTAATTTCTGCAGAAAACCTTGTGCTATTTCTTTGAATTCTGTATTTGCATCTAACCCTGTGTTCACATGTGGCACAACAACATAGCTGGATCCAGTGGAAACGTGACACCTTTTCCCGTCTAGTTCTATGGAAAGAGCAGCAAAACATCTATGTGGCGTTGATAGCTGTTTTAAGTTATGTTGTCTGGATTCACTACAGCACTTGTGGCATCATCATGTTACATCATGAGTGCACATGTACATGTCAATGCACCCAGTTATGTTTGTGCTGGTACAAACTTTCACAAGGAATATGCAAAATGTGTGTATTGCACTTCATCTGTCGCAAAATTAAATCACTAAAGGAAAAACACTTTTCTAATATGGTTCAAAGCTTCTCTGCTGACCTGTGTTAGGACTACGGCTGAAGACAATAAACCCTTGAAAAACAGAAATTAAGAAGCAAGCTGCGAATGCAGTCTTGATGTACAGTAATACCATTTTGTGTCCAGTTGCAATTAGCTCTCAGTTCAATTAATAAATGAGATTCAAAACTTCTGTTGGTTTTAATCATGATGTTGATGATCTTTTCTTTATTTGACTTCAGTTTGGTACCATGGTGTAGACAAATGTAGTATGTAGAGTTTATGAAACCAGACAGCTAGTAAATCAATATTATTTTGCTAGTAAATTACTATGCTGGTGCAAGCTGCTTTTAACTGTTTCCCATGGGACAAATAGTTTGAACTAGCTGGAGTTTAAATCAACACTGTGGGCACTGAATTAGTCAATGGTTCTGAAGAAGGCTTTGTTGGCATAAAGTTCTGCTTTGATCGCCATAGTATTTACAGCTTTTTAATTAGATACAGTTCAGAACAATGGCTTTTATCAAAACAGTTTGGAAAGTGAACAACTAGACTTTGTTTAGGGCTTTAGATGACATTCTGTCTGTTAATATCATGTGGCTGGTTTTAATACAATGATGAAGTTAGGATTATTTTAGGCATTGTAACTTCTTTGTCAAAACAAACTAGCTATTTTAAAAAAGAGTGGCATGTATTCCTTTTTTAATGTAATAAGTTTAATCATTTTTCAGCATATTAAAACCCAATCATCTGCCTTGGACTTGTAGAAGACAAACTAACTTCGCACTCATAAATTTGAAAGAAGTGCCTCTTTTGTTCATCTTGACTTATTTTTGTGTGCTGAATGACGTGTCGGGAAGTGCTGAGCTCTTTTTGTTCAAGATTGAAGGCAGTTGGTTCCATTTTCAGTGTGAGACATTGCAAAATTGGCTTCTGATATAAAGTAAACCCAACGCCAGTGTGAAAATTCCTCAGGGATCTTGGCAGAGCTCTGCTCTATCGTTTTTGGAATGGTAGATTGGCCAAAGTATGCTTTAAAAGCTTTATGGTAAGTGTTTGTAAAATATGTATACTTATGAGACCAAGAAAGTTAAGGGGCCACTGAGGTATTTAGACCAACTTCAGTGTTCAAATGAAGATGCTTATTGTCTAATTAACAATTATTTTTATTTGACAAGCTGACCACTGAAGTCAATGGGAATACAAAAATTGTCTGTAAATAGTTGTTTCAGAATTTTGTGTTTTGCCACAAATCTGTCATTTTTCTTTTCATGGGGCCCAGTATGAATGATAGGGATGCTCCAGTCCTGGGTATGAAATTTCTTTGTTCAGGATTTCAGAACGCCTCACAGCCTGCTCAGAACATGATGCCTGGTCTGCCTGGTTGAAATCAGTTGTGTAGTTCCTACGCAGTATGTTGAACATACAAATGTTGGGAATGACAGCGTGCTTAGGTAAAGCAGTTCTTTGGCAGAATCAAATATGCCGTATCTTCAAGGACTCTGCTCTTCCCCCATGTAATTATTATATATTAAAATAGTAAATTTTAGATGCTGTAAATAAGCATCAAATAATGCAATTGGTACTATTAATTCCAAACAGTAAAACAAATACCTTCTCCGCCCCCCCCCCCCCCC
>WEKX01006566.1:21333-87060 GCA_013390025.1 Pitta sordida
AAGTATCAGGACAATATTCTTGGGGCGTTGGACTGAAATCCAAACCTTTCTCCTGTATGTTCTAATCTTCAGTCCTGTGTAATTACTATTTTGTTAGGGTTTTTTTGAGGGGAGGTTCTATTCACTGATAAGGTTGAAGCTGTGTTTGGGATCACTATTGTTAACTAATACTTACTAATAAGTTCCATGAGTTCGGCTGACACATTGCAATCTTTCAGTCTTCCATCCAATGAAAACAAAACTTTGTTAAAATCAGCCTCACATCTGGCTTATATGTGTAGTTGGAATTCTTGGAAGAATATCTTTTCCGTCTGGCCTATGGACTCCTTGACACTGGACGTACTTTCAAATGAAGTCTGTAGTGAGGAATTGTTTGACACAATAACTCCTTTGCCAGTGCTTTACCAAAGTTATTTTCAAATCAATCAGTATTCATCTCCATTCCTGTCACCATAGTTTAACATTAACATCATTGTTTGGGTGGAATGCTTTATGTAGAAAAAATATTTTAGAACATTTTATTTCAAAGAATTCTCATATTTGGTCTTTTAGCTGTGTATACTAAGATGCTGTGTGGGAAAAGGTACGGAACTGTCTCATTAGAACTGGAAGTATATAATCAATAGTTAACCAATTTGAAGTATGTATATTTTACTTCAATGAAGTAAGCCTTACTACTTCCATAAGATTCAGATGTTTTGCAATTAGACCAAAGGACTAAGCACTGAAAGTTCTGGTTTAATAATGCGTACTTTGCAATGTGGAGTATTTGTCATAGTTTTTGAACTAAGCTTGCCTGAATAGCTTCTGTGTAATTCATCAGATTACTGCAGATGTGAAGTATTCCTTTCTTTAAAAAAATTACTTCTTTTGGTCTGTTTCCAGGACTGTCCTTCAGATGTTGGTGACTTTAGAGCACAACAGTGTTCAGCCTACAATGACGTTAAATACCAGGGACAGTTTTATGAGTGGATCCCTGTGTATAATGATCCTACTGCACCGTGTGCCCTGAAATGTCAAGCTCTGGGGAAGAACTTGGTTGTGGAGCTTGCTCCAAAAGTGCTGGATGGTACTCGCTGCAATGTTGAGTCCTTGGATATGTGCATCAGTGGAATATGCCAGGTATGTTCATGGTCTAAGTCAAACATGACCTTTGTTGTGAGGCACTTTGCTCATGACTGGGTGCTTTGGGGTTATTTTTCATCTTTACACATCAGTTTACTTTAGATGTACATATCTACAAGTACTGCCGAATGGATTGTAGATAACTTACCTTTTCCTGCACACAGACCTTCCTGACTGCTTTAGCCATGGATATTTTTATGTATAAAGAAAAGGCCATGAATTTCACTCTTCTGTTTATGCACACAAAAATTAGTGAAACTAGTTATTGTGGTTATGGCTTTCTAATCTTTAGTATGTCTGTCAGGGTGTGATGGAATTGCATAGCCTTCCATTTAATTTCATTTAATTCCTTCCCTGAGTCTTATGTGAAATCTGTTAAGAAGAAAATTGGACGTTTTATGGGATTCGGCCCAGAATGGCAGATGTGAGTGTACAGGTCTGTGTTGTATAGCTGAGTGAGTATATGATGTGATTGAATGAGCTGAATTAGTATCTTTTTACTGGGAATTTATACTTCTAGATATATTTTTTTATTAACTAGACCTATGCTATTGACTTTACACAGTTGGTGTAAAAGCAGAGAGTTATAATATTTGAGGCTTGCCAGCTTTGCCCATGTCTCATTAGCAAAACAATATTGCAGTCTTGTTTTATGAACAGAACAATTTGTAGAGAATGGATATGTTATTGCAATTAGTTTTCTTTCTCTGCAAGTGGTTGTTGCACTGTTAAATGTCTAAAATGCGTGCAAATAAAAAATGCAGGATATGGCCCAGTGAGCAAAATAGCTCTGTTAGAGGGGAAAATTTGACACATTTGGCAGAAGACTGGTGCATGGATTATAGCAACATTAATATATGATCTGGACCTTGCTGTGGGTTTTATTTGACTTCTATGTGTACTGCAGTTCCAATACCAGTCGTGTCAACACGCAGTGCATCTGCTGCCTCTGGAGCAGAAGAATTCCTAACAGAGAGACTGTGTTTGTCAATAGTACTTTAAAATAGGATATGCTGCTGTAAACATTGGAAGCACTTGCCAACTAATATATTTCTTTTGCAATGTTCTTAGTGATGTCTCCTTTCCTAATAAAAACTTTCACCCTGCAGAATGTCACGTCCTTTTCTAGGTACATCACAGTAGCCTTTGCTATCTCTTCAGGGAACCCACGCCCCCCGCAAACAAATATGTTTGGAATGTGTCCCGTGCTGTGATGTATGCAGTCTAATTAATGTATCTTTTAATCTGAAAACCAGGTGTTTTCATTTTACTCATGTTTCAGTTTTGGACTTTAAAGCATGTATTTGATAATTTACTGTTGGATAAATTTATTAAGGTAAAAATTTGTATTCAAACTAAATGAATTGAAATTAAAGATAATTTGGATAACCTTTTTCTCTTTGCAAACTCTTTTGGGGACAGAGTGAAAGGTTTCTTACTTGTGAAATGGGCTGTAGGAGGTGGGAACTTGCTCAAAAGCTAACACAGAACTTTGTGCTACTCCTTTTTGAGCAGGAAAAGAAAACAAATTGGCATATAATCTTTTCTGGAAAAATATGGTTATTTAGTCAACTGCTGTTAGAGAAAGACAGCAAAGTCGTGATTCTCCATAATTTTTCCTATAAGATCCATCTGGTGGGTTCTGACATATAATTGGCAGAGTCTGCAAATAACTTGGCAAGTGTTTTTACAATTAACTCCTCTAAAAGAGCACATCATACTGCTGGTCTGGGTATCTTCACTTTCATGCCTGGGAGCACCAAAGTTAGTATAAGGAGACCGACGGTGGTTTTGCTCATTTATTATCTCAAAGTTGACTCAACTTCCCCTCTTCCCAACATGATTTCACTTTCATCTGTGTTCTGCTTCTTGGTAAGGTAGGACTGCATCACTAGTTCTGCTTCTTACTCAGACTCTCACATTGGCAGCATATGGATTTACAAGGATGGTGAGTTCCTGTTGTCCAGCTTCAGTTCTGATTCTTTGCACTTACTTTATCAAGCAAAATCAAACTAAATGAGCTCTGCCAAAGAAAATTGTGAGATGCTCTCTGGATAGGAAGTGTGAGCCTTTACAAGAAGTGAAATCTAAAGAAGGTGGAGCAGGGAAAAGATAATTGGGAGACTTAATAAGATATTTTGGGGTTTCTGGAGGCTTAACTCAGTCAAATCTTTTGATCATGTTTGAGTCTGCTACTGCCCTGCTTCTGTTACCAACACAGATATCTGGGGCTGTTGTGGTAAATGGGGACAGGTCAAAACTGAACTGCCAGGAGGATTTTCACACTTAACTTCTGATATTTTTCTAGTTTCTGCACAACTCCCAAAACATTTTTTTCATATAATATGTTCCTGCTGTGCCCATCTGGATGTGGGTGGAGACATTTAAAAACATCTGCATGTCAGACATGTGTGGGCAACATTTACCCATTTACTCTGCCTACTTGGGGGCCCTGCTTCTCCTTGGGTTTTGTTTTTAATTCATGCAGACCTGCTTTTTTTTCTATCAGAATGCAGAATAGGGTATTACTTGTGCCAATACCTGAAATGGTTACAGTGATAATTTTCCTAATATGGTGTAATGTGTTTGGACAATAAATACATGCATCACCCAAAACATGTGGAGTCCTAAGGAGCAGCCTGAGTAGTTCTGTCCTGGGCTGTCACAATTAGGTCAAAGATGATGTAAATCCCGCAGTGAACTTTCCATTTAGTGTCAGCAAGTTGCTTGTGTTCCAAAAAAGGCAGACACTACACTGTGCTTTGTAGCATATGGCATAAATTTAGCTGACACCAGAACACATCCCACATGTCAAGTGGAGTGCCATCAACTTCTGCCATGCTAGTTCTCTTCTGTCACATGTCATCACATGGCGAGTAGGTATCACTCACCACCAAAGAACTCTTACCCTTGATGTAAATATCTGACAGTTTTCACTGCAAACAGTTTCCATAAACTCTTGGAAGACTGATGCACTTTTTTTTAATAAGCTTTGCTCTTGCTTTGAATTTAAAATTATAGCAGATTACTAATTTCTTCTGTATCTTGACTCTTTTTATTTAGTGAGTTTCTTTCTCAAAGTGCTTGTCTAACGTGTTTTGTGCACTTTCTCTTTCAGTTCCTGTAGATACATTTTCTTGCCTGTAAATATGTTCAAGGACTGCCCAGGATGCGCAGGAGATTTGATGTGCAGAGACGTAGAAAGGAATGTATCCTTTCCATCCAGTGTTACTGCAGACATGAAGCTGTGTTTCTAACACGTTAGTCTGAGTAGTTAATTCTTAAAAAGCAGTTTAAAAAGTGCCTTTTTCCCCCCCAAATTAATGCTTATGGCCTTTTTTTTTAATATTTAAAAATCAGAAATAATTGTCCATGTTACTTTTTTCTCCTTTTTACCCTTTAAACCTTGAATAAGTGATTAACAAGAAGAGTTGGGTTTTGAGATCTCTCTGTGGCAACCTAGCCTTTATACTAAACCTGGCATTCTTTCCTGGGTACCACTAATTAGCAAATGCACAGAGTAAAGTACATTTTGGAGCATGGAGGAGTCCCCACATAGAGACCTGTACTCTGTCTACACGTTACTGCACTGGAGTTTCGAGGCTGGAGCCTATCCAGAAAGACTGTGGGAGTTACTCATGTAGATCCAACAAAACTTTCTGACTTCAAGAGCCACATATGAAAAATCTTCATATGACTGCATACATGGGACATAGTTCATAAAACTGGGGACAGCAGGGAGCTCCAGCTGCAGTTCAGCTGGGAGATGTTGGTGGCTCTCCAGAAGTCCCACTGGAGGAGGAGGCTGAGCTGAGCATGGGTTATCACATCTTACGTGACCTTTCAGTGTCACCTCCTGTAGCCTCAGCTACAGGGGCAGCTTCATCGCCAGATGGAAGCTCTTGGCACTGCCCAAGCCAGTAGATGATGAAGCCAACCCTTCAAGGGCTGAATCTGCCCCCTTTTAATGTCACTGTCCACCTTGGTTGTTCCCTTGCAATGGCAGTATTGATAACTAAGAGGTGTGTTTTTACTTCAGGTAATAATGGGATGCTCTCAGACAGTGAAAAGGTCTTTTGGAATCACTTGGTTGTATTTTGCAGCTGCCCACTGCTGCTAGAAACTCATGTTTCTTTTCAGGTCTTGTCTTACTCTCCCTCCTACTGTTTCTTAAGAGAAGTACTCCCTATAGGGATTTCTTGCTGTGCAAGTTTATTCTTTCTTATCAGATGAGTAGTGAATTTTTTCTGATCTCCAGTTTCTTATCTGTATTTCTCTTTTCATAAGTGGTCCTCTCTGCCAAGTTTTGTTTTAAGTGATCTTTTTACAAATGTGACTTTACTTCCCAGCCTCAGAAGGTCCTAAATCATCTGAACAAGGATAGCAGAAAAACTCATTACTTGGGTGTCATCCTGAAACAGAGCCTGAGCAACCTTCAAATCCCTCAGTGCTATCTTCACAATCAAGGCAGACTTGGCTAGGCTCAGCCAGAAAAGGAGCAATGTAATCTGATTCTATATATTGATTTCTTTTTTGAAAGCATTCTCACAAAGAAGCAGCCCAATGGGAGTTTGTGTCCTATCCTCTGATTGTGTGTGTGTATTTTGTAAAATGGAGACCATGTGGGAAAGGGTACTTGCTCCTACTGGGTGGTCCCATAATCTCTTAGCTCCTCTAGCATGTGACAGATCCTGTAGTAAGAGTTAAAGGTTTTGGAAACACTGTTTTATTTGATGGAAGTGGATTTACAGAGTTATGGAACACTCTTTAGCCTCTTGCCTTCAGATATAAAATGTTAACAGAAATATGTGGAAAGTCTTTTTAGGAGCCCTTTAGTATGCAGTGAATTTTATGCACTGTATTTTTTTATTTTCTGGTTTGGATTTTTGGGTTTTTTTGATTGCTGTACATTCTTTTCCTCTCTGTGGATGGCACAGGAATTTGAACATCATGGAGTGTCTCCTCATGCCCATCATTCTGAATTATTTTACGCCTCTGTTCAGAGGTTTTCATTTTGACACACTTTGCCTTTACTTCCTTTTTTCTTATCTGTGAGCAACTGAAAATCCTTTCACAAAGGAAGTTTTCTTACTCCCATGACTGCTACTGCCTGTTCATCTTGGCAGCTGGGATCGTGGCTTCAATTACTGTGAAGAAATGGGCTAGGATGTTCACTGTTGGTCCCAAGTACATACACAAGATCCCTGAAGGGGCTTTATTCTGTTTATTAACACATGCTGAAGCCTGTGTCAGCTTGTCTGGGCTGCTTCTGTCCTGTGCTGGTTTGATTCCAGAGATGTGAGAACTCTCTGCCACAATCAGGCCTTTGTTAACTCAGACATAACTGAAGAGTTATGAGACGGGACCATGTGAGGACAAAATCATGACTCAGACCAAGATAAATCTTCAGTGAGGATAAACCAGAGTTTGAAAGCAGTGCTTGAAAGCTAAGACTCCACACTACTTTTAAAAGTAAATTATAAAGAAAAAAAAAAAGAAGTTACTTGCTTAATTGGAGGGATGCTCTGGTATCTCCCCCTCTGCATGTCAGAGTCAATTACTTGTGGATGATGAGCATGGGAAAGAGACAGTGGGAGTTTTTTCTTTATATTTTCTCTGGGGACATATTTTATCTGTGTGGAAATAAAGTGCAAGCTTGACATTACCACACAGCGAAGGATGTGAGCAGAGATTGCAAAGTAAATGAATAGATGAGCTTTGAATGACAGCATTTTTACAGCAGGGCAAAGATACATGCGAAATATTGACTGAGAGCAGGATTTTCATGTGACAGGGTTTTTACTCATGATTTTATTACCATTAATTCCCATAGCCATATTTAAAATTAATTATTTGCTGTGCAGATATAGACATTCCTAACATGTTCCTGTGCTGTGATTCTGTGCTAAGACAAGTAGAGGAAGCAAAAATGAAACAAATAGGTGACGTTGATGCAATCTGATCTGTGCACTGTGATAGCACATGCAACCGTGAATTTTGGATTTTGTGGTGTGTCTGTATTTTTGGAAATAGAAATCCCTTTTCTCTAAGCAAGACCCTGAAGATTTTAATTTTCTCTATTGAGTGATTTTGATAAACTGCAACAGAGATTTGTCTTTTTGAGTATATAAGGGGGTTTCCCTGTTTTCTTCTTTTACTAGTAGAAATTGAAATAAAACATGTCTGTCCTCAGTCAAGTTAGAAGACTTGGAAAAGGTATTTTTTCTAGAAATAATTCAGAGGTTATCTTTTTTTTTATGCAATGCTGATAACCTGTAAAACATGTAGATGTTTTTGTTCCATTTTTATCTTAGTTCTCATCTCTTGTAAGGCTGAAATAAATAATTTGGTTATAAAAGCCCAAATACTATCCCAGTGGCAAAGCAGTCAGATCACTTTGTTGGATCGGTTTAGCGTAACAGTCCTCTTTCATTCTATATTTTGCACATCTTGACAAATTTTAAAGGCCATGGAAACCCACTTGCACAAAAGCCCACAAAGCCTTTGCCACCTTTGCAGGTGAGTGGTCCAACCAACACAGGACTCCCTTACTGAGGTACTGCTCCGACAGATCTGTTGCCAATTTTAAAACAAAAACCACTGGGCAATTTGTACTGGGATAGTAACAGACTATTCAACGCTTGAGGGAAATGATCTTCTGTATAGCAGCTATCACATTCTTGTGAAGGAGTTTAATTATCATCTCCGTTTGGCATTCTGCGGTGCAGTTCCTTGCTCAGCAGAAACACAGTATTTCTTTGACATTTTAAGTACATTGGGCACTTCCACATAAATGATTTGCTGGGTTTTCTGCTTCAGCTGAATTTCACTAAATGCCATCTGTGTATTTGTGTTAAAATCCCACTAGCAGACAATTCCATGAGTACATATTGTTGTGGATCCTTGGAAGAGCCAGGCCAATGGAAGCACGCAGATATAAATGTAACCAGAGTAGTCTTCAGCTGGGTTTTCGTGAGCATACAAGGGGGTAGTTCAGCACCTCTAGAAGCATGGTAATGATGTCATTTCGAGATGTTGAATTTATTTTCTATATTCCTTTTGTTAAGCCAAATCACATTAATCAAGGGCATTGTTCCCTGACACTGAGCTGTCAGTCCCTCGACTAAACATAGAACGCTGCAAAACACAGCTTGGCTTGTCATTTTAATGGAATCACTGATAAATGAGAATCTGTATTAGTAACAAATTAATTAACCAAGGTAGAACATTATCTACACTTTATATATACACATATACATTACTGGATATTTAAATGGTGTGTCTGCTAAAGAGCTTAGTTTAACACAGTAGGTAGAAAAATAATGGCACTAGTGCAACTTCAGTTTTAATGTCTCATAGAATTTATGTAAACAACAATAGCAGTGATTTACTCTTTGGTGACCACATATATTAAGAGAACTCAGTATGTTTGTTTTTTCTGGCTGTACCTGGATCTTTGGCTCCAGAAGATCTTAGAAGGAGGCAAGCCCATTTTAAAAGAGAAATATTGTACATAATTATCTATATTGCTCTATATAATTTCACACTTTTGGTAGTAAGAAGGACACATTTTCATTTTGTAAAGAGTAAATATATCTTCAGGTTTTTATTTGGAGTATTTCATCTTGAGTTGTTAGCATCCCAGGAACATTTTTAAGTAATTGAAATGTAACATTTTTGTAATTGACAACTTACTTCTGTGGAATGAGTCCCACAAAAAAATGGTGCTCCAGCTGCGGCTGGAGGTTAGTGGTCAGTTGAGGTACTAATACAGTTTAGAAGGGCTACAAAAGCTGAAATTTTGAAGCCTGACTCTGCATCAGTCTCTGTTCACTGGCAGTTCTAGCCCAAGTTTGTACCTCTGCAGAGCAACCTGAGAATTACCATCTTTTTCACTATGGTGTTTTCTTACTAGATTGGAATCTCGGTTAATGTTCTGTCACCTTGAGTCCTGTCTGTTTTCTCATCAAAGTTGGTTATAAACATCTTTAGAAAGGAAGATACTTGAATTTTAGAGATTCTGCTTGGACCTTCACAAACTAAAATTAACATGCTACATTAATGTCTTTGTTTAAGTCTAATTCCTCAGCTGGAACCCTGCTAAGTGAGTATGACCTAAAGAAACAGCTGTGGGAGCTTCTGAGTGATTCTTGGATTCACGTTTGCAAAAATATTTGTAATGTTCCATAGTCACTTCTAACATATCAACAGCAATTTCATTCCTCTCTTTCATCTGTATTACCGTATTTTATACCCTGACCTTTTGCTCTTCCTTTGACTTTCTGAACCTACATGAACTATTCTAAGCATGCTACGAAGCATTTAGCACCCTTCAGTGCTGTCTTTCACAATAGCACTGCCATGCTAACTTTTAGAAGTTTGTTGATGTAGATGAACAGTTTGTTCACTGCTTAACCAGATGCTTTCTATCTGAGCTCCGTGTGAGAAAACAGTATTATTCTTTTTCATGTGTCTTTTTTTTCCTGTATAAGAACACAGACAAATTACATATTCTGTTTCTGTTCAAAAGTAGTATTGGAACAGACACCTGTTGCTGAAAATAATCTTGCCATGTTGAAATTCAGAGATGCCTCATCACGGACAATCTTTTAAATGCACAAAGTGCCCATTTTCTCAATAATTGTAATATATTAAATTTCTACTTATTATTTGTTTTGTTACATATTGGTCAATATTCAATATTCTCCATGCTGTCTTAGGAGCTCACTTACAGCCTAGTCATTACAATACCTGCATCATTTTTTGAGTGATGGTATTTATAATTAAAAAGCACCACTATCGGCTGGGGGAGGAGTGGCTCGAGACTAGTGAAGTGGAGAGAGACTTGGGTGTACTGATTGATAGGAAACTCAACATGAGCCAGCAGTGTGCCCAGGTGGCTAAGAAGGCCAATGGCATCCTGGCCTGCATCAGGAACAGTGTGGTCAGTAGGTCCAGGGAGGTTGTCCTTCCCCTGTACACAGCGCTGGTCAGACCTCATCTTGAGTACTGTGTGCAGTTCTGGGCTCCCCAGTTCAAGAGGGATGTTGAGCTGCTTGAGAGGGTGCAGAGAAGGGCAACGAGGATGGTGAATGGACTGGAGGGTAGGCCCTATGAGGAGCGACTACAGGAGCTGGGACT
This sequence comes from Pitta sordida, assembly GCA_013390025.1. Taxonomy (NCBI): domain Eukaryota; kingdom Metazoa; phylum Chordata; class Aves; order Passeriformes; family Pittidae; genus Pitta; species Pitta sordida. The sequence continues at coordinate 31,600 of WEKX01006566.1, forward strand.
GTTCAGTCTGGAAAAGAGGAGGCTCAGAGGGGACCTCATTGCTGTTTACAACTACCTGCGGGGAGGTTGCAGCCAGATGGGTGTAGACCTCTTCTTCCAGGCTGACGACACCAGAACGAGAGGGCACGGCCTCAAGCTACGCCAGGGGAGGTTCAATCTTAACATTAGGAAGCGGTTCTTCACAGAGAGAGTAATCGCATATTGGAATGGGCTGCCCGGGGAGGTGGTGGAGTCACCGTCCCTGGAGGAGTTTAAGAGAAGACTGGACGAGGAGCTTAGTGACATGGTCTAGCAGGGAGGTGTAGGGCTGGATGACGTTGGGCCCCTTCCGGCTCGGAGTGGCCTGCTAGACTGTGGGGGATCTAGGCTGGTGTTATGCCCTGCGATGTGCTCTCGGTCTCCCTACGGGTGTTAGATGGTGAGTTGGACTAGATGATCCTTGTGGGTCCCTTCCAGCTCATAATATTCTGTGATTCTGTGATTCTGTGAAATTTCTTAAATTTACTGGGTCCCAATCCTTCAGTTGCAGAGTTTGTATTATCATTTGTTTCATTTATTCAGCCTATGTCAAAATCACCTAATATTATTTCTGACTATGCCCTGAAAGCCTGCAGATGTTTTCCCAATCTGCCTGTAACATTTATAGCTGATTCCTTTGCCCTGTAAACAGTGAGCAATGTAGGGTAAATTAACCCTAACAAATGCCTTAAAGGTGAAAATCATCAGCCTCTTTGGCTGGCTGAGGTGGTGCATGAGCAGAGGAAGGCTGTTGTTATTTATCATTTCTGTGTATTTGTTGCAGCTTTGCAAATAGCCAAATGTGCTTTCTTTAAAATGTTTCATCAAATATTGTATTTCCTATAGTTATAGGCTAAAATATGAATAACTTAGATTCATAATATTCAGTGTCATGATACCTTATGTGTTAGAGACCCAGTTTCCAAAGCTATACCTCGCAGTTCCCTCTTTTTTTGGTGAGATCTGTGGCAGTCCATCTTATTTGAGAAATACTCAATCAGCAGATAAAAAGGCTTACTCTAGACACTCAGGTTTGAAATACACCCCATTCTAGTGTTCATTCCATTCTTGAATTAGCTCTAAATTGGAGGCTTGTCACATGAAAATCTTCCGAATTTTTGGGTGCTTAAAGTTAAACAAAATCTGGAATTCTGTGCTCACTGGAGGTCAAAATTGTGATAATAATTTGAGTTGTTTTCTAAATTGAGTTCCAGGATATCATTGCTTGATACTCATGTTCATTAAAGTTGATGTGAACATAATTTGGGAAGGAAATCCACAGAGGGTGAATGTGCATCTAGCTGAACACACCACCTTTGCTGGCAGGGGAGCTGTAAAGCTTTTCCCACATCCATGTCCCTTGCACTTAGCACTCCTGTTTTATTTCTATGGCGTTTGTGCATTATTAAAAAATAAGCAATAATACTTTATGAAACAGTCCTTTAAAGTATGCTGCTGTGCTGATTATCTTTTCTCTTAGATTCCATGTTGGACACAATAGTACCTTGTGTTTGCACAGTTGTGTAATTTTTGTTACATGCAATGAGAGTTTGTTTTCATAGGGGCTGTGTGTAAGAGCTCACTGTGGATGTTTGTTATTATTATGTTGGGTTATAATGGGCTGGTCTTGCAAGTGCTCTGCTTGCTCAGTGCCCTCCTCCCAACAAAGACTTGCAGTATCTGTAGCCTACAAATATGCCACAGCTTAAACTAACAAAAATAACACCATTTCACACAGAGTATCACAACATGCAGCTTAATTTTTCCTTTGAAATTAATTGATGAGTGAAGAAACAGTTTTTCAATACATAGAAAATGAGATTACAGTATGAAATGGAAATGTATTTGAGAGATCTGGGGAGAGATTACACTTGCCATCATTTAACAATTTACCCCCATATGCTAATATTATCTTTATGTGAATAAGGGCAGACGAGCAGTGGAGAGCAATAACTACTTCAAAAGTCTGCTGAGGACAAATATAGACTCTCAACTACTGATATGGTTCCCATCATTGTGCCATCTTAATATTTCAGAAACTTTCAGAGTTTTATTGATGCAACATCCTTGTGAGGTAGAGATCTGCAGTTAGACTCATTTCACAGATTGGAATAGAAAAGCACAAAGGTCAAAAGAAACTTGTGGCAGTGGGAACTGAGAGTTGCCAGTGCTGAGGCCCATGTCTTGAGCACTGTATTACTATATGACTTAAAATTTAATCCGCTTTCTGCAGTGGCTCATTCAATTTCTGTTTCTGAAATGGTGTCTCCATTTATTTCTCAATACTAACTGGGGAAAAAATGGAAAGATAGATTTGTTTACTGTCATTTTTTTACAGTCTTTTTCTTTTTGAAATTTTCTGGATGTCAAGGTAAACCCAAAATAAATGCTAAAAGCAACTTCAGGACAAAATATTTTAACCTGTAATCCAAGCCTAAATTACAGTACAGTGTTCCCACATATGTTTCCTCATAGCTTCTACGTGGTAAATAGGCACCTGTTTGTGTTCCCACATATATTGATTTGCTTCATTTTTACAACGAATTTTTTGTTAAAACTTCACTGACATGGTTTACTGTTAGTGTTAAGCTGCTTACTTATTTTTAAAATTAATTCTTTGCTGGGGCTACAAAGGATGAAGATTTCCCTCAGCTGCAGGAAAAAAATAATTTCCTGTTGCAAATGTCGGTTTGTGTGGTAAATCTGAAGCCCGAATAAGGTGATGTAAACTGTCCTTCTCAATGCCCTGTTCTTAAGGGAATGCAGGATGTAGGGAGTTGGGAAAATAAGGGAAAGGGGCTGAAGGAGGTGGAGGGACTGCTTTGTTTTCTTTTCTGTAGACACATGAAACTTTGAGATTACATTTCTCTGTGTCTGGCAGTGGATGCACATGATTTGTGTGTGTGTGTGTGTGAACTCAGACTAGAGGACTCAACACTGCCTCTTATGTGTGGACTCGATCCTCACCTCTCCAAGGGGATCATGTGTCAGTTTTGGCATAGCACAGATGCAGTGGATCTTGGCAGCTAAGACTGCCCCTTCCAAGCATTTTTATATAGGAAGAGGTGTGTGCTGGCCAGTTTCAGAATTCTAGCACTGCTTTTAACTGTGAATTTCCAGAGTGCTTTCTACCCGTTTGTCAATTAAATATATATGGCCATGACAAATTAGCTGCCCTTCTCAAGGATATGTGGATATAAGAGGCATATAGGCTGACTTGAGGAAAGTTAAAGCTGAACATGACCTTTCTACTTCGGTACTCCCCAAAAATTTCTTCCATGAAATGGTGAAGAGTAAAATAGGTAAGGCCAAATAATTATCTTCCATTCAGCACGAAGATGCATTAAGCCAGTTTTGTCTATTCTTTGTCTTCCCATTCTGATTCCCATCCTTCTTGTGGACTGATTGATATGAAGAAAAAAGAAAATCTGGAAAAATGTTTTCATTATAATTTGGAGAGTTTTCAGTTGACAGTTTTTCAAAGACTTTTCAAATTTTTGGCAGTGTTTAAGTTTGGGTGTTTTCATAATCCTTGGAAAGTTTTATAGATTGGGTCTCATATTCATAAACCAAAAAAATCAAAAGTGAGAACTGAATCATCCAAGTTTTTTTAAACCTGGTTAGCAAATGTATATATGATTGACATTGATGTAAATGGCGAACATGAGTGCCAGCTAATTTTTTAATGGTCAAGACACAGGAATATTAACACTGCTCACAACTCCTTGTATATGAAGCTGAAAGCTGAGTGCTCTTTAAATTTTTAGCTTGGATTATTCATTGCATTTATCCTTTCTCAGACATAATTAAACAGGTGATGAAATGCAAATTGTAAATAACATAGTTATCCCTTGTGTTGGAAAGAATAATACTCAATGATATTAATTCATATAAGTAGTGGGAAACAGATTCATGTATTTCTTATGCTTGAATAGCTTAATAAATCAGTTGTGATTCATCATTAAAATCATGGGAATGACAGTGTGCTTTTAAAATCCTAAATATCAAGATATGCTTTGATAGAATAAGGCCAACTCATAAAATAAAAAGGATAACATAATAAATAAAATTCCAGAAACTTGAGCATGTCTACTACAGCTTTGCCCTCCTTCTGACTGTGGTGTTGATGTTGGCAGGCAGTAGGCTGTGATCGACAACTTGGGAGCAATGCCAAGGAAGACAACTGTGGAATCTGTGCAGGAGATGGTTCAACATGCAGGCTTGTGAGGGGACAAGCTAAGGCACATGTCTCACCAGAAAAAAGTAGGTTGCAAATTGATCCTATGATAATTTCTCCTAGACTATGTTTTCTGCTTGTATATCAGCATGCACGTTGCAGACTGACCTTTTAACTGTGTAGTTGTTTGCCGTTTTACAAAGCTACTTATTCTAAAGTCTGTGCTAGATTAGTCTACTGAAATTCCGTGAGGGATACCACACATTAGGGTATAGCTTGGAAAGAATTTGAGATATGCTTTTTTTTTTTAATATATATAGAGCTGCTCAATTCATTCTATCAGGAATAACCATCAAGATGCACATCTTATTTTAGAGGGTATCCTCATGTTGCAGTACGATGTGATGCTGCAGCAATGTTTTTAAATCATGGAAACATCTTATAGATGGTTTTATGGAAATTATGGCCCATGTGTGAAAGTGTCTGGTTTTCAAATTAACTTAGGGGTTGGGGTTTTTTTTGGTGTCTGAAGACTGAACTTGAGGGGCAAGTTAACTACTTGTATGATACGAAAAGCAGAAAATGAAAGGGAATAATACTTCCATTTCTTCTAAATTCTTCTAAAAATAATTAACATCTTACTGCGGATAACTCTGTAGGTCTCAGTAATATTGAAAATATAAAAAAAGAGGGGTATCGGACGTAAGAATGGCTACTTTGATATGCAGGCAAGGTTTGTCACACAGAAGCTCACCTCAGACACTTCAGCTTTCCACCCTCAGATGATGCTCCCTGGAATCTCACAGCACATGTCCAATGCACTTATTGTATGAGATAGTTGCCTCATGTAATTTTTTCTGTTTCTAAACTCACCATGTGGATTTGTCACATGCATTTCTCACACGGAGATGGGGCCTTAGGAATAAATTACCTTCCTGCAAAGTCACAAGATACAAGGACGCTCTGAGAGTAAAGTCAAAGGCAACTAGGATTTTTTTTTATAGATGATGCACTTGCCTCTGACAGCTGCATTTATTTTAATACTGGCATAGTTCAGCTTGCAAAGGCTTCACTTGTACCCTGATTTTGAAAGAGCTTTGTATATTGAATTGTGCTAAAATCTAATTGCAGTATATATAAATAGTCCCACAGGTATTTTAATGCTGCTGCATGCAGTAGGCTTCAGTTTGGATGTTACTGGTTACATGTGTGTTACCTCAATTCTCGTTACCTTGCCGTGTGATTACTTGCACTGACATAGGTAATTTTACACTGTGCAGGTGCATAGTTTCTGTAACTCAATTCACCTATTTATAACACAGACAATCTAAATTAAGTTACTGTTTTAGTAGCAGCAAATTTTCAAGTCACAAAATAATTTTCCACATGTCAAAGAGCCTTTTTTAATGTGTCAGATGGTCTATCAGTGTTAGCCTTTGCTTTGCCTTGACTAGAGGTCTTTTTCATGGATGGGAGAGTGTAGCTTAGTAATTTATAATATTTTTCATCCTGAAAGACTGAAAAAATGTCTTGAATGTTTGCAATGAGATGAAAAAGAGTTTTCATGAAGGGCCACTTCTTATTCATTATCAAATGCTCAGAGCTTCTGGTCAGCACAGAGCAAGCACTTGTAAAGCAGTGAAGGTTGGATAATATTTTTTTAGTATCTCGAAGCTGTATTCGTTTTGTGTGTCTATATATAGATAGATAGGGATATATGTGCACAAAATAACTTTCTGATGAGGGAGTCAGCTGGGATTGAAAGGAATTGCCTGATCTATTTCAGTTTTACAGCAAGAGAAATTCTGGAGAAGAACGATTTCTGGCTGCACCACAGCTAGTTCTAAGGCTATCCAAACTAAACTTGTGAATCTGGTTGGACAGTTCACAATAAATGAAATAAAAAGTATCACATTTAATTGCTGCTTAGTGTGTAAGTACAGTAAAGTGATAAAAGGGATCTGGTTTTGCAACTGTCATTTTGTGACAGAAAATATTAATTTCACTGGTGGTATTCTGGCTCAGGTAAGAGCTGGCTACAGCTGGCATCACTTGGTGGAAGGTCTCCCATTGTCTTGAAGGTTATAAAGAATACACCTGGTCCATTGTTTCCTCTGTCATAATTCGGCAGCTCTTTAAGAGTTCTTTAAAATTAAAGATTAAGAAAGACTGATCTGAAGAAAGATGTCAGTTATGCCAAATTTTTGTTTTATCTTGCACTGCAGTAGGCTGGGTGATAGGAATGAATGGCATAAGCCAAACATGCTACTAAAGTCAGAACATTTAAAGATTTTCTTGGTATTGTGATAGAGCCAAAATATTTTTTTGGGGGGGGGGCAAGTTGTTCAACACTATGGAAACAGTTCCATATAATCATTCTGTGTGTGAAAGAGGTGTGAGAATAAAGCCATCCTTTCTTTGTGCTAATATATCAATGAAGGGAGGCACAATACCTTCCAAATAGTCATTTGGAACCTTTCAGAACTGGTGTTGGGAAGTAAAAATTGACATGTGACAGACACATAGTTAAGAGGGAGATTAAGGTCGTGAGCAGGATGTGAATTTTACTGTTCAATGAAGCAAAAACAAGAACTGGAAGGATAGCAAGAGCCAAAGATTTTATTATTAAATTTTTTAAAAAGCATGAAGGAAAATAAAAGTGCCTGGTTATTTTAAAACTTATTTTAAGACAAAGACATTTAGGCATTGAGAGCAAATGATTTCTTATAAAGGACTCACTTTGTTTTATTATCTTTTTTACATGTTTTTACATTAAATGAATATCTTTGATCAAAAAGCTAAACAGCACTGAAAGGGAGCTTATTGTTTTGCAAATATGAAATGAACAGTCATTTCAAAAGTTTCTTTATTTCTTCCACTAACACTTAATTGCCTTTGAAAGAGAAAGTAAGTTAGACTTCTGCCAGCAAGCCAGATTCGAACATTCTGGTAAAATGATTAAAGGTTTGACTAATGACATTTGAACAAAAAGTCAAATAGGTTGTAAAATGTACCGTCCCATTGGGAAGTGAGATATCATGGGCGTGATGTTTCTAGTTCTATAGGCATGGAACTCCTATTAACTCCACTGCCCTTTGGAAAAATTGTAGGATTGGGCTCCGATGTCTGCTTTCCACACCATTATTGGCAAGAAATTGTAGGAAAGTGTCTGGTTCTGATACCAGTGAAGAAAAGATATTGGTTCTGAAATCAACAGGAATGAAGTTGAAGTCGGAGACTTGTCCTAATCTGGTCTTATTTAATTCCCAAAGTGCAAGATTCTTGCAGGCTTTACCTTTTTTAGTGTTTTGCTAAAAAGCTTCATACAGAAGATTTCACTGTCTATGTCATTATAACTGTTTGAATTTCCTCTTGCCACATGCTTTATTTCTGATGACACTTATGTAACTTGACATTGGTCACTTTTGCTCACGTTTGTATGTTGTCATCCCCAAGCACACCTAACCAAAAACTTGTTTTCACTTTGGCGATTTATCCAGACAGAGGCCTTTGGTACAGCTCCCTCTTCAGTGTCATCAGCTGGCTCAGCTTTGTGACAACTTGCTGCCTCATGTTTTTTCCCCCCGTCTTTGAAATCAATATACATGGAGTAGCAACCTCAATTGTCAAGGTTGCCTGATACTCCACCTTACATGAAGGATTATTTGCCAAAATTCAACACTTGTGTCAGAGACTTTTCATGCTAGGCGCTAAATGTTTTGGAGAAAATTCAGCCAAAACAACTCAGCATATTCCAAGGACAGAGCAGAGAAAAACGTGTTTTTTCCCACTGTCAAAACATTCTTGAAACGTTTTCTTTAATATGTCTTAACGTCTCCCATTGTTGGACTTCAACACAGACCAGGGATTTCAGATTTGGCAGGCAATGGTCTTTTGGTCATGGACAAGTGTTTTGCAATGTCTGTGAACTTCAACACATGTTTTACTACAACCTTTTAAAAACCAAAAACACCTACCTTTTCCATCAGTTTCTGCAGAGGCTTCTTGAATGTTAACTTATCCCTATAAGTATTCTCTAGCTTGTTAAAAATCCTAACTGCATACTGACCATATGTGTGCAGCCTCCTTACAAGAAATTAACATTATTACCCAAAAAGAGCTATTAAAACTTTTCCTTGAGGTTGCTGTTGCTTTCTACTTTACTGCAGTGTAGAAGAGGTGTCGTGGGTTGAACTATAGCATGCCTCCTTCCTCACATTTGGGCATTCAGAAGAGATTTTATGGAGAACTTCTACCTCTCCTGAGCTTCAGCCTTATGACCAGGGCTGAGGAAATGACATGAGGAAAGACGAGATGAGACTAGCTGAACAGAAAAATTTGACATTAGTTCATACAGTGAAGGAAAGATATGAGAAGGTGGGTGGAGAATATGGGACTGGCTGTACAGATACACTGAGTCAAGGAAAAAGAGGAAGAGAAGACCAAGATTAGATAAGGAATCACAGTGGGAGATGGAGTCAAAAACACTTGGAGAGGAGGAGGAAAAATCAACTAAGTAGAGCCAGGAGAGGGAATAGGGATTAGTTTGGCTGGAAAACCATACATGGGGAGGGATAGAATGCCAATATATTAGCATTTCACTTTGGATAAGGAGTGTGTATGTTATTTGAAGCAAATTTCATCATGGTCCTAACATAATGCTCATCAGTTCACACTGTGGAATGGTCTTGGAGAGTATAAATTGGAATTTTGTTAGTCTCAGTGAAATGCCTGTGATGTGTGTAGTGTGGGACTTCAGCACCAACTGTTTCTGTCTAGATGTCCCTTTAGTTTGATTGGTTTACTTGGAGCTGTTATAGGTAGTATGAAACCTCATTCTTTACTTTCTTGGTCTCACTTGTCTTGAAGCAATTCCTGTCTAAGAGCACTGAGTATTTCATTACTTATTTAAAACTGCATTTCCTTGAGACTCATTCTCTTGGTGGGCTGCTTGCAGTGTATCTTTGTATGCTTTCTCCAGTACGTACAAATTGTAGAAGAGGTGTCCAGAAGAAGTATATGACTGAGTTGAGGCCTCACTGTCTCAAAAGCAGGCTGCAGCTCCTTGGATATACATACTTGCTCAGCAATGCAAAGTGAAGAGGCAGCCTTGAGTCATAAGGCCAGTGCACAGAGGGATGGAGGTACAGAGGAGTGGGAAGTATGAAACTGGAAAGGGAAGGACAGAGGACAGAAAGGATGTACCCATACACATTTTGCAACGTGACTTTTAAGGTAAAGATATATAAGTGCTGCTTTCAGTAGCACATACCTACTTAGTTCAGGTGTCTCTTAAAGAGCAGGTGTCTGACTTAGCCAAGATTGTTTTCAGCACTTATCTCAGAAGAATTTCAGTCTTCTGAAATTATGCCTGTCGATGTTACAGTGGATGAGGGAAGCCACTTCAGTAGGACTCCAAATATTGTGAGCTTTTAATTTCTCGTGTCCTTGTAGTTGTTCCTGGATTATTGTTATTTGTATTTTTCCATCAGAACCAGAGAACCAGCAAATGAATGCTGAGCAAATACATGGAAAGAAACAGGTTTTATAGACTTCAAATAAACCCTCTGGTCTGCTGTAAGAGGAGAGAGGGAAAAATCCCAACTGGCCCATATGTGAAACAGTAAATGGGTCCACCATGGCCCAGATGGAAAAATAAATAAAACCTGCTGAATTGGATTGAGTTTAGGAATGTTGCTCCTTTATTTTGATCCTGGGGATTAGCTCCCAGTCTTACCATAGCAGGGAGTCTGATCTTGCTCTCACTGAGATCCAACATCTAAATCCACATTAACACCATAGAAACAGGATCGAGCCTTGCCATCTAAAGTAAAGGCAATCCAGGAGCTTAATCATCAAGTGCTGTGTGTACTATGTGCACACATTTGCTGACAGAGTCCATGGGTAAGAACACCATTACCAGCAGGTGCTGGAGAAAGATGACTCACATGCCATTGGAATTCCTACTATGGAAGCAGTGTTAGTGTAGAGAGACAATATCTCACTTGTTTCTCGGTTTTTGAGGTGTGCTTTCATCTGGGCTGAGATTATAGAGTCTGATTTTGGCCTTATTTTCAGCTTTAGACAAAGGTCAGCAATTAACTTTCCAAGAGACAGAAGTAGTATAACAGGGAAAAAACATAATCAAAAATTCTGAGTGTAGATTTCAGGGTAGCAATTTCCCCTTCTGTTTTTGTAAGAGTTCACTGCTTTTAACAGTGTGGATCATAATGATTTAATGGGAAATGGACAGCATAACCATTTTTAAATGGGTTTACAGAGCCTTGTGTTTCTTTAAGAATGTGAATTATGGTCAACTGAGAACTAAAGACCTTTGGAATATATAGGTTTGGAGCCAGACCTGGACAACCATAACTGCTACATGTTTCATAAGAAGTTAAAGGTGTCCTTAGGAGAAGGAGGTGTTCCTTCGGCTTGGTTCTGGTTCATATTTGTCCGAATCCTCATCTCTGTTCAGATTTCCAAATATCTCACTTTTAATTTTTCCTATAATTTACTTATTCTCATGGAAAGACTACGCAAAGTCATAATTATCTCAGTCAGGTTACAAAAATCTCCTGCTGTCAGACTTTATGACAGATCTGTGGGGCTGTAGAGGTTGAATGTTGTAGTGGCGGTGAACTTAGTCATCTCCTCTAATGCAAATAAAATACTTTCTGGTAATATTGTCTTTGCTGCAGAGAAACATCAAATTTAGCACTCCCATGAGACTTTTGGACCATATCAGAGAGTGCTTCAGTGAGGGTGGAATGTCTGTAGTACTGTTAAAGGAATGTGAAGCATCCTGAAAAGGGATCAACAGGGTCTGCCGAGGCGAGCAGAGCTCGCTGTGAGGAGGTGCAGGAAGCACAGCAGGACGACCCTGGTTGTTCTCAAGAGGATCAGCCCCACACATGTCTGCACATCTGCAAACCTGGGCTATATCCATGCAGCCTGGACTGCCCTTGGTTCCACTTCAGAACAGCAGTTGCATATATTCAGAACTGGTCATAATCAGACTTTTATTCAAGGTTTTGTGCTGTGACTGCTCATTGGTTGTCAAGATGGGATACAATTCCTGACCAAGTAAGGACATATGGGCCCCTCAAACCTGCTTTTTCTCATATGCTGTAGAGCACACATGAATTCAGTAGTTATTTCCTTACTTTAAAGATACACACCCCCACTACCTTCTGGCTATCTTTAGCAATTTGTCTGATGAAAAACCAAGATGCAAAAAGATATTAAGTGGTTCAGTAGTTAACGTTTTTTCCAGGACTCCTTAGCTGTATTATTGTTCTTACTGTAGTATTTTTCACTCTGGTGGAATACCCAAGTATGAAATTAATAAAGCTCATATTTTATTACATCCAAAATAAATTATTATATTTAAATGTCCTTCCTAGAAATAGACAATATAAAAACTGTAACATAAGAAGGTGTTTATTTCAGAAAAAATAATTGCAGTATTTGCTTGAAGTATCCTGAACATTTGGCAGGATTTCATACTTATGTTAAGGAGATGTAAACCAGAAGCTGATAATTTAGCATCTGCTGTAAAAAGGTCTGGTTTAAAGTGGAAACATTTTTCAACTATTTTTTTAGTTAAAACTGAACTCAACTATTCTTCCTCTAAATATTGTATGAGTAATTCTGGTCCTAGTGTACCACTGACCTTCATCTCACATTACTTTCTGAAGTTGCAAAATTGAACTTCCTCGGCACCAGCAGCTGGGTGTTTGTTGTTGCTGTCACTGAACAGAGCATCTTGTGTGGACTGTATCTGCAATGGGCACACATTTGCAGGTCCTGCCTTACAGAAGATGTACAGCTGGATGACGATGGGAATGAGAGACATTATATTGATACTTTGCTCCTTGGATGCTCCTTTCTTCCTTTTCTGGATATCCATGTGCATTCCCTTTTCTGAGAGCACTGATGTTGGTGTGAGGGACTCTAGTCTATTGATTTGACTGTTAACTCAGTTTGCCTAGGCAACTCACAGATTTCCTACATTTGAAGTGGAAAGTAATAAATTTCTGCCTTTGTAAAATGCACTGAAGTAAGTGTGTTGTACATTTATATATGAAGAGGCCTTTCAGGCAGCCAAGAGCTGTTTTGTACTGACATGTCCTGTTCAGGGCTGATTTCATTTATAGCTAATTTTAAATTGAGGCTCTTACTGGAAGAAGTTATCTTATATGTTAAGTTAGATGCAGACACTCTCTTATAATATATACCTTATAGCTATTATATATTTGCTCTTAACTGGTCTGTAATTGGTTAAGGGTTTGTGTTAAGTAGATGATTTATTTCCTGTAAGTCCTGCCACTTATTAAAGTTCTGACCTGCAGCAGGAAATGAGGTGTGGGCAAAATGAGACTGAACAGCTGCAGATTTTTGTAAGGGGGAAGGACTACTTAGCAGATTCCTTATGTCAATTCAGTGATTAGAAAACAAAACTAGGAAAACAGAGTGTAAATATGTTCCTAATACACTACTGACATTTCAGTTGTTATTTTTAATAGGAAATCATTTTCGAAGAGCAAGAGAGATTTGCATATCCATTCATAGTCTTGTTACATAACAAAGCAAACAGACACAGTATATTGTACTTAATATAATAACATAATTTTTAATAGGAAACTTGTGAAACTTGTGAAATATTTTCTTAGACACATTATTTTCTTAGTTTTCAGTGTAGTTATGTGATGTACAAATTTTCTGATGAAAGATAACTTTTAAAACAGTTGTTTAATTTTCTTAGGGGAAGAAACTGTGATTGCTGTACCACATGGGAGTCGCAGTGTGAGAATTACCCTGAAAGGACCAGCACACCTTGGTATGACTGAGCTGTTTTATCTATTTATACATAGGCAAAAGATAAAAACAGAACCTTGTATCTGAACTCATCCAAACTTTAGGAATATGGGTACGATACATTATACTCTAACAACATACAAAAAATTACTTCCAAAGGATCATGTGTGGAATCAATGACACCTGTAAAACTCAGCACTGGATCTTTGTTGAAGCGTCTGAGATAGTGTAAATAGTCCAACTGAAGTTACGTGTTTGAGGATGAGTAGTCTGGATACAAATGAAGTAAGGAACAACTACACAAGTCCTATTTTCTTGTAATTATTTTGGTCATTACATACCACCTATGAGAAAAAGTTTGCTATTCTGTTAGACATTTGTTTCCTAATATTTTCTGTTTGGTGGTAGTTATGGTAATTTCTTTACCCATAGGCCCAGTTTACATACAGAGTTAATTGTTTCAATGACAAGTGGAGCTGCCATACCAAGCAACGAAATAAACTGTTCATTTAATATTTTGAACAATTTTATAGAAGTAAAAGTGGCCTACTTAGTCTGAATCATAGAAATAAAATAAACTTCTGCCTGGAGGGATGGAAACAGAAGTCAGAAATGCATTTTATTTGAAAAATGCTCCTCTATTTATTTGCTTACAAGAATACATTGTCACTTTCTTTCAGAGGAAAAATTGAATAAAACTCTCATTGAGAACAGCTCTGGAGTGAAATAATTTCTAGATATACCTGTGGTATCAACAATGTACAAAGCTGAACTTATATTGAAATAAATAATATTCCTTTAAAACTGTTGCAAGGGATATATGAAGGATTGATCCTGACCAGTTCAGGTCAGGACTCTTGGTCTTTCTTAAGTAGTTCTGCAGAAGGAAGTTGTTGTTTCAGCTTTGTATGAGGAAAAAGTACTAGGTTCAGTGGCTCCTGGGGGATTTCTGGAAAGCTCCTGAGGAATGCAGCAGCAACTCGGCAACTAAGTACAGAGTGCTCCTGGCTTCCTACCCAGGGTGGTTCCGTAAAGAAGCTGTGGCTTGGCATTAGCTTGTTAGTTGGCTCTCTAGCTGGACAAGAATTGAGAAATGTTCCTTTAACCACTTCCCCCAGCACATCTGTTTGCAAATCTGTGAGGATTTAGACATTTTTACCTAAAATTAAAATGACAGAAGTGAAAAATAACCAAGAGCTGTTGTGGAGAGAGAGGTGGCATTTGCTTTTGGCTTCATAACCAGGTTTTAAGAACTTATGCTCTCGGGATCTGTACTCTGGGACAATTTCCTTTTGCACCTTTCCGTTTTAGGTATCTTTATGGGTGTTTATCACTTAACAGAAGACATCAAATGATCCTTTGTCTGCAACCACATTGACCTCTGTGTGGATGTGCTGGTATAACTAAAGGCATAACTGTAAAAATGATCTCCTGTAATTACAGTTTCCATTTGTCAGAGATGTTAGTCCTGGCTTGCAAGGAGTGGAATTTAAGAGGTGAAGCAGGCATCACGTATTGATAGAATTTTATCTGAATATCCTGTTGCCAGTATATATTTGTTCTTCAAGTAAAATCAGCAGCAATTGCAGACACTTGAAGAGCACAGTGGAATGTCAGGCAGTCTTCCCTTTATGTTGTGTTCTGTGGTGCTTCACCCTGGGTTCATGATCTGCTCTTGTTCCAGGGAAACACAGCTGCTGGACTAATCAAAAATGGAAATGTGGTTGGAGATGTAGCACATAACAGATTTGAAACAAATGCTCTGAGCATTGTTTTGCAATCAGCAGTTAGTGTTTGAGTAAGGACTGCATTTCTTTGGAGCTGGTTAGAATAAATGCTTTGTTTGTGTGTATGGGCACTTTAAGACAGGCAACAGATTGATCAGAAAGCAAAGATGTTACTTTGGTTTTTTTACAAAATAGGTCCCTCCTGTCCTTCGTCTGCTTGAATTCTGTCTACTTAGTTTTTGTAAAGATCTGGTGGAAAATAACCAAGTAATTAGCACAAAAATGGGTCTGAATCAAACGTTTCATTGTGTTGGTTTTGTTTTTGATTTGGAGTGTACTATGGTTTTTCTAGGCATTGTTTTAAGAGCATTAGAATCAAAAGAATGACTGAAAGTTCCCTGAAATTAATCTTCCAGCAGAAGAAACAGGAAAACCAGAAGCTAATATTTTTACAAGTGGCTAATGCTAGATAACTGAGTTCATGAACTTAGGGAGGTTAAACATCACTAAAAGAAACTGATTTTTGTCAGTTTTTTTCTCTGTCCACAGTGATTTGCATTAGGTGACAGTGCTTAGCTGAGCATCTGTGCACTGCTCTGTCTTTGACAGATGCTGAGAGGAAGACAGTGTTGCTTGCATTTTGAAAAGAATGCATGTTTTGTTTTGGGCCCCTCTACTGTGCTGTCTACAATTGAATCACATGGAAAAGAAATAGCTTTTGGGTAGCAACATGACTTGCTCCTTCTTGCTCTGGGACCAGGAGCTATTTCCCTGGGAAGTCCTCCATGCGCCTCTCTACCCAGGGGTATCTGCAGCGGGTACCCCACACCGCGCTGCTCCTTCCTGCCACCAGACTTTCACTGTGGGGCTTCCAAGCACAGCTGGGCAAGGCATTTCCATGGGGAAATATTCTTTTTGTCAAGCTAAGGGAAGTAATACAAAGACAGGCAGTTATAGCTCTTTGGCACCAGTGGTTGTCCTGTTAGACACAGAAACAGGTGAGCATTCCCTGTCCTTATGACTCTGCACATCTGGAGTCCTAAAGATAACTCAAGAAAATATTTCCCTAACCTAGGATGGGGAAGCTTACTTCTAAAGTCAAACTTCTCAGCTCTCTAGGATAAGAGGACCCTGCAGAACAAATTAATGTTTGGTAGATTCTTTACTAAACCAGTTGATGTAACTTTTGCTGTCAGTTACTGCTCTAAAATCAATCAAGTAATTTTTTGGGGAGGAATTGCTCCCAAATAAGAATTGTTATGTTCCATATGCGTTAAATACACTGGATGATTGGTTTCACTCTGTTTTGGGAGCCTATGATGACAAGCAGTGTATACTGCTGGGCAGGAGTGTATTGCATCAGAGGTTATCTGTAGTGCTGTGGGATAGCTCCTCCTCTCCCTGTGTGACACGCTTCTGGGAAAGTCTGAGCAGCTGTTCTAAACTTCCCTGATGTGACCTCCAGGGATACAGGCCATCTCTCTATAGTCTTGCGAATAAACACGTGTTTTGGGTCCAAATCTAGTGTAGCTCAAATGTAAACATGTATCAGCTCTCAGTGAGTTATCATCTTGGTTGCTGAACAACATTCTAGATTCCAGCTTATAAAAACATGAAAACTATTTTTTATTAAGAAAATTACTGAAAAGACTGTAAAGAAATGCAGCTCAGGTCACAAAATTAACCTTTTTAATGTCTTTTTACCCCAGCTGGATGGCTTGTCTTGTAACCTTAGATGCTAGTTTCAAAGGGGTCCTTTACTCCCAAAGATTCTACTGACTTTATGTGGGGTTGGAAGAACTTGAGATTTGCTGATTTTTCTCTTACTCAACAAAACGAGAGAATAAGAGGCACTCTTTATTATTACTTACTGTTAAGCAGTGTAGGTTTGGAGTCAAGGCTTGCAGAAACTTAATTCAAGTGTTCTGAGTTACAAATATTTTAACAGGTTATTTTGTAATGCAATCGGGATAGAAAATTTCCATAAAAGTGTTGGAACAGAATTATGTAACAATCACCAAAACACTTGTTTTTTTGTAATTTGTTTTAATCTATTTGTTCCTAATGGAAATGTCTTGGACAATGAGACACATTGATTCCCAGATATTTATTTTTTCTCTCTGACAAAGTACATTTGGTTCACCAGGAGATTCATACACCATGATCAACATAAAGTCATTTCCTAGAAACAAATCTTTCCTTAAACTTCCTTCCAGCCACGTATGTGATGTTTTTTATACCTATGAGCATAGCAGAACCTAATTCTTAGAAGATTGGGATAATGTTGATACATTTTCAAGGAATTTAATTTACTCAATAATTTCCTTACTCTTTTTGTTGGGAGTGCTCCAGAATGCTTGTTTCTTTAAAAAATACAAAGAAAGAAAGTAGTAATGATGGTCTGCAGCCTTCAGAGTATGTTTTCAGTGCAGATTAAAACAGATGCTCTTAACCTGAATTATCTATCCTGATTTAGGTAACTCTGTTTAAAGTACCAAAAAAAGGCAAGGTAGTAAGAGAGAGTATTTATAGCTCATCAAAAGGTTCCTGTTAGCTTGCCCTGAGCTCATCTGAGATTCATGCTTTTCCCATGCAGTGCTCTGGTATATTTTAACCAGACCAGTGTATTTCAAGTCATATGTCTTGCTGTGCCTCTATGCTGTATTATGCAGAGCCCAGAATTCTATCTTTGTTATGAATATCTTCCTTTAGCTTTGTCCCCTCACAGTTCAATCTGTTTGCTGGAAGTGATTTAATCCTAAAATGCTTCATCTGTCTTCTGGAGGCTGTGGGCTGTGAGTTTAATCTGTTTCCAAGGAGTGCAGAACAACTCAAAAAGGGTTTTCATCACCACCTGTTCTGGGAGAGGGCCATCCCTCCCTCCGGCAGTGCTGCAGCTGCCCAGCTCCTGGGCCTGCTTTTTCCTCATATGGGAAATACTCAAAGTCGAGTTAATGACCTTGGTGCAGTGATACAGGTATTGAGGTGAGTGTCAGGTGAGTTTGGCACCATGCAGGCTCCTCTGGAGACTGACTGCTGAGATTGCTTGGCTTTTGGCTTGCTTGGAAGTATGAGTTATTTTTCTGTACATTGATTCTATCAGTTTTGACTTTCAGCTTTTCCTGCTGAATCTCTTGCTTACACCAAGTGCTACAGAGCACTTGTAGGAAAAACTCTCGGTAGGACTGCTGGTATGAAAGAATAGTGTGTTCACACAGATACTCCTGAGCTGACACGTCTTGCAATTATATATCAGCCTATAACCTGAAGCAGCTAATATTCTCACAGATACTTTGGGTATTTTTTTATTGAACATAGGAAGCTCTTACTTGCAAGACAAAGTTGTAAACATTACTTTCTGACAAAAAATGTCCTGTTAAAGTTTACCAATTGCATGTTTCTTCTTTAGTTATAGAGTCAAAAACACTACAAGGAGATAAAGGAGAGCACAGTTTCAATACTCCTGGTACATTTGTCATTGAAAATACAACTGTTGAATTTCAGAAGAGTACAGACAGGGAAATCATAAAGATCCAGGGACCTCTTGGAGCAGATTTCATTGTCAAGGTGGGATGTGTGTATGTACAAATCTACAAAGTTATTGCAAGTATGTGCAGCAGAGTGGGTGGCTGTTCATCAGATTGTAGCAATACAACCAAATCTTTTAGCTAGCAAGTAGGGAATCCTAACTACAATCCAGAGATCACTTATGCTGAGTAAATCCAAACAATTTAAAATGTTTCAAGATGAGTGTCTTTCCTGTGGTGGAAAGTACCACAGGGTCTTTAATGGTAAAAATGGACAGGATTTTTGTTTTCAATATTACTGAAAGAATAACAGTGTGACCCTGTGCAGTGGATTGTGCTAATCCAATTACAGACTGCCACCTACTGAACCTGAGCATTGCTTCCAGCAGTGCCCCACAGTCTCCCTTAGACATTGCTAATCCAGCCACTGACCATTTCTAATCCTTTCAAATTTCTTTTCTACCCAGACCACATACCATTGGCTTGCATCACACATTAAGATATTTATATGTAGAAATAAATCAATATTTGACAGTCAAAGGGAGACACACAGTTTGCCATGGGAAAAGGCAAATGTTTCAGCATTTTCACACCACTTGGTTTTGTCACCTAGCATAAATAGAATTTCAGTGGTTTTCCTTTTGCATCTCCTGTAGCACATGTGCAGTTAGTCTTGCCTGACTGTGAATCTGTGTGCTTGGATCACTTATAAACTTCCCTGTGCAGCAAATTTTAAAAGTTTTCTAACAAAGTGGTTAAACAAAAGAATAAAGTCAGGAACTCTGCCATTCCAGGATAGATAGTCAGCCACACTAGTACCTCGAATTATTTGGGAAAAAAAGCAAGATTCAAATGTTTGGCTCTTAGGAACTTAAATTTAATGTTTACTTTAGACTTTCTAGAGGTTTTATGTTTGTTATCATCTTGCTCTATGCACTGCTGTTATGTATGAACTATATTTTGAAATGACATGAACAATTGGGTATAGTGTGCACATGTGTTTTAATGGAAATTTCTTCAGACCAGGTACTCTGGATCAAAAGACAGCGTTGTTCAGTTCTTTTTCTATCAACCCATCAGTCATCAGTGGAGACAAACAGAATTCTTCCCCTGCACAGTGACGTGTGGAGGAGGTAAGCAATGGCGATTCTTCAGGAGTGACAGCAGCCCCAAATCAAAAGCTGATTTACAACCTTTTTTCTGCATTTTTATTGTTTAAGTGTTTGTGTTTCTTTGCACACCAGCAATTCTTCAGCAAAAGTCTTGCCAATAAGAAGGTGGTTAAGCCATTATCAGCATAGGTTTTTCCATACATTTTGGTTCTGGAAGTCATGTTCTTCCATAAGGAATGTTCATTTGAGTAACAACAATGACTAAGAAATAAAGATGTGGCATTAAAAGTGGAGAATTTCAATTCATAAAGGATGTTTTGGAAAAGTAAGCAAAGAAACAAATGAGATTTTAAAATAAAGATAATCAGAGGTGAAGGAACAAGGTATTGCTGGCCTCAATAGTAGACAAGAGGGAGAGTTTTAGACCATTTAGTTGAGAAATTAGTTACACAGAAAGCAAAATAAGTAAATAGAATGTAAAGAGCAGCTACTCTCAATGCCTTTGTCTGTCTGAACTTAGATGTGTAGTCCTGGTGGTAGTTAGAGCAGCACATGGTGTGCAATAGCATTTACTCCTGATTTAGCCACTGCAGCTTAGATGAAGTGTAGCTCAGCTCTGCTACAGCTCATCCAACCCAGCCCACTGCTTGTCATGTCTGGTTCTGCAAAAAAAGCGTGACCTCATGGTAAGAGGAGTGTGTGACATGGCAGATAACTATTTCCTTTCAGCCAACATTACCCAGGTCACCTGGAAAACAGACCAGGATGCGAGTGATACTGATGTAGGGATTTTCTGGAGAGTGCAAATATGGTTTAAATAGTTACTTGGGACGTGAATAAAGAGAGTGAGAGATGCTTAAAGTACGAGCTGAGTCTGCGGATCTTTTGATGGACCATCCGTTTTGGCACTTGCACCTCACTGTAATCTGAAATGCAGACAATATATGTGTATAATATGTAGTCCCACAGGAAACTACTGTATCTTACGAGATACTTGGCCTCATGAAGTGCGATTCTTGCTGGAGCTGTGAGTGGCAATACATATCCTCTGATGATTCCATCACACTGTGTTTATAATTTTTTTCCTTAACCTGTCTGACAAGGGAAGAAGTATAAAGCATCGCAGCTACTTTTGAGGTCTGCATGTAAACACTGGGTAACTCAAGGGATGTATTTACCTTCAAAGGTATTGGCTCAAATCCAGCCTTATTCAGACTGGTGTTATGGTTTTAAAGCCGTAGTTACATGTCAATCTCTTTGAAATTATCCAGGGTTTTCAAAGCCCTACTTTGTAGCTGCATGCGTATAATATGAAACTGGTACCTTTATCAGTGGGGCTTGGCAGTCCTTGAGGGGAGAGGAACTGAAGACGCACAAAAACTAAGCTACTCAATCGTGAAAGTAGTAGCATTAAGAATGGCATATTACTGAGGTGTGTATGGAAGTTGTATTGCAGCTACCTGGTTTTAACCTGTTTTCTTAATGTGGATTTAGTGTCTAGATGGTCTGTTTGGCATCTTGTACTGGCAGTAAAAGAAAAAGTTCCTCACAACAGAGACTTGGAATCAGAGTTAGTGTACTGCCATTCCTCCCTTGGATGCTGCTTCTATATTTAATGCTGTAATCTCCATGTTGGAAAGGGCATCTCAGAAAGCACAGTCAAGCTTGAATGAGCAAGAATGTTTAAAAATGGGTTTTTTCTGTTTGCAAGTGAGTCCTTCTGGGCTTTTTCAGTAAATACAAGAATTGAAACATAGATGCTTTGAGCACTGGAACTGCTTAGTTCTTTATAGTTATCACTCTCATGCATGATGACGCTTTGGATCAGCCAAGAGACACACAGCTGAAGCCATTGATATACAATACATACTTAGCATTTTCAGTAGACACTGGGACTTGTGCTGTTAGTTTATTGAGACTATTTGATTCTAATTCTTGTGGTTTCAAACTTCTTTTCTTTGCGCGTACCAGAACATCCTCCTCGTCTCCTCAGTTCAAGTCCGAGTAAGCTTTTTTGAATGAGTCTTTTTTTCTTAGCCAAAAAATAACCTAGTGGTTTATAAAACTCATATCCCTTCTTGTAGCCAGTATCCACACAGATTTTTTTTTCACCAAGTAGTTCAAATTTTCTTTTGTTGGCTCTTCAGCTAGGAATGTTCTTGAATCTATTTCTTAGTTTTCTACAGTTTCTTAGCAATATTTTGGATCTCATCTTCAATTCCTCTGGCTTTCTGTTTTAAGTATTTATTTTTTTAGCATGAATGACTGTGTAATATAGCTCTCCAATATACATGATAACTCCTCTTTGGGGGAGGGAAGTTACAAGTTGTGGAACGTGTACTAGAACCACATGGCTTTGTAGGTTTGCCTTGTGACAGGTGGGGCAATGCAGAACATATATTTTTGCATCACATGAAAATATGAATGCCTTTAGAGTTCTTCTAGAATAAAGTGTCAGAATCTCATTTAGTGTCAAGACAGGTTAATATATTTCTTATGCTGAATTGCCTTAAATGAAAGTCTGGTTGTGCATGTTCCTGCTCACTGTTTCCGTGTTTAAAAGCAAGCCAAAGAAGACTAAACCAGAAAACTAATTCGATAGGTGGCACATTACTGGAGGTGGGGGATAAAGCTGCTTTAATTTATCTCCATTACAAAAATTTAACTTTGCTTCTGCATTAGGTTATCAGCTGAACTCAGCTGAATGTGTGGACATTCGTCTGAAGCGTGTTGTTCCTGACCACTATTGTCACTATCATCCAGAAAACAAGAAACCAAAGCCCAAACTAAAAGAGTGCAACATGGATCCCTGCCCCTCTAGGTCTGTATGACAAATAAATATATGTGTGATGTAGCTGGTTACCAAGGAACAAGCAATTGCATTTAGTTAATTTCAATTCTTTTCGTCTCTAAGGCTATATCGTTTTGGTTCATTATTGCCTGTGTTTATAGGCTGATACCACTGCCAGTAGGTTTGTAGCACTTCTTCCCTGTTGCAGAATAGAACACTTTGCTTATACAGAGATACTGCAAATATCAATTTGTTTGAGGGCTAATTCTACTTTAAGTGGTACAGCACTAGTGTGAGGATTTTGTGAGGTTGTGTGAGAAGGACAGATTGCTTGCCTACTTTTGGATTTATTGATGCTCCTATTCAGGATTTCTCAATAGCCAGATAGGAACTCTAGTCAGTACACAACTGTAACACTTGGTTTAACTTGGTTTATTCATTTGCCTAAGATAAAAGCTTGACTCTATAGTTGACACTTCAATAATTAAAGCTTGAGGCTACTTCTTCAGGCTTTTTTAAACTAGGAATTTAAAAAAAATATCAAAGAAAATATCCCTGTGGTACAAATGCCCCAGGATATTAATGCCAAATTGTAAAGGCTATAGTACACATAAATTGTATTGAATTGCACTGCCGTATTTAAGACTAACTTTTGGATTGTCTGGTGAGGTTTCCTGGCTGTGCTAAAGAATCTTAAAATAACACCAGAGTATCAAGTCCCAGAACCTTGCATTAATATGCCAGCTGGCTGAGCTAGAGTTATATGTAAGAAGAAAAGGAAACACTCTCAATGGATTTCATTTCCTATACCTAAACTGTCCATTTCCTTTCATTCCTGTTGAACATAATTGTTGATAGTGACCTCTAACAGTTATAGATGTGCAGACTTTCAAGATTTTTTCCTGGAGAGTTGATCACAGCAGAGAGTTCAGTAATGCTTAATGGCAATAGGTGCTAAATGTTCCAAAGCTGGAATGGGAAAAATACGGAAAGAGTGTAATTTTATTTTTACATTACAAATTTAGTTTATATAGCCAGGAAAAGGGAAGTACTACTGGATACAATATGGTATTTCTTAGCATTGGAAGTAAGGCTTTATGCTGTGTGGTTCAAGTGAGCACCATTCAGGACCTACCTGGGATAAATCCTGCGATGCATTTATTTCACTGACAGTCACGATCCTCAGCAGTCTTTATTATAGATATAAGTAAATATTTTCTTTTTAATAAAGTAGCACAGACCTAAAGGATCACTGATAATAAATTTCTCTGCTAAAGGCTTCCTCATTTAATATTTATGGTGGTATGAAATAGAGAAACTGTATGGTGAATAGTCCTCTATCCATGCAGGAAAGGTAAGATTATACAAGTCATTGTTTGCCATAAGGCTAATGTGTAATGAAGTAGGATTCCTTCATTTCACATCGGGAATTGCTTACTTTAAGCATGATCACATAAAAGTATGTACTTGATGTGCACTTTTGGGTATGAGAAATAATGATGCAATATTTATTTTTTTTGACAGTGATGGATTTAAAGAAATCATGCCCTATGATCACTTCCAGCCACTTCCTCGGTATGTATAATCAGGATAGCATATGTGTCAGCATTAGCACAATTTTCACAGCAAATATACTATTTGAGTACTAAGATAATGGAACATCTTTGGGTTTTTTGCTAGACAGGAGAGCAAGTTTAAAACAGTCCTGTAAACATTTCTGAAGCCTGTGATTTATTGTGTGTTCTGGATGATTAGCTTAGTAGCAAGACATTAACATTATTGTCTTGAAAATACCAATGTTAAGTCTTTAAAATAAAGAGTTGTCCCCCTAAGCCGCCTTCTGCTGTAGTGCTGAGAAGACTGCATGTATGAATTTTTGTCTTGAAAGGTTTTTACTTTAAAAATCTATGCAATTTTATAGAGCAGAACTCCCTATGTTAGAGGACTCTAGAATTCTTTTCCCCTTGAGAGGTCTGATTCTTCTGCTTCCTCTACAGTCTGGTTATTGACATGCCACTTTCAAGATATTGAGTTGTCTGAATGTCTCTTGTCTGAAATTAAGTCATCAGGGTTTGCGGCCTTTTATTTTCTTCCTTTTTTTTACCTGAATCAATTACAAGGATTTAAAACTTCTCTGGAAGCCTTAGATGTTTTATAAAGAATGTTAGGGCTCAAGAGCATTGAGCCACGTTTACTGTTAATGCTGAGAATTACAGTTGATGGAGTTAGATTCATATTTATCTGAGCTGAACCTCTGCTTTATTATTTCATGAAGTGAATAATGTGTATTTTTCTAAAGAAATAGAGATATGAAGTAATAAGAATGAAATCATAGACTTGCACGGCTCAGTGGAGCTACTGATTACAGCTGATATAAATGTCATAGTTTATTTCTGTAACAATTTGTCCTTGTGGATCGGCTGTCCTGTGATGTACTTTGGTTTTCATACATAGGTTGAGATTTTTTTTTACCTCTACAGCTTTATCCTGGAAAGTTCTCTAATTGTATTCTGTGCCTCTCCCCTTCCATTTCTTCTGCCAGTTCATTTGTACTTCAGATCTCTTCTGTAACTCAGCGCAACACACATGAGTACTTCATCTCCTGAACCACTCAGGGCTTGGAGATCCCTTGGAAGAGAAATTTAATCCCCCTTTCTGTGCTTTACTGTGCTCAGCACGTTTGCATGACGCTGTGCTGAGATACATTATGTCTGCGATAAAGCTGTGGGCAGGTTCTCTTATTTCAAATACTAAGGACTACAGGCAGAGGCCCACCTCATTTCAGCACCTCAGTGTGTCCTGTCAGAAGGTATCATGGTCTTCCTGGGTGATGCTTCAGAGTAAGGGCTGTAAAATAGCAGGCAGCCAAGCAGGGCTCAGAGTAGGTGCCAGCAGGAAGGACAGAGGAAACAGGCTGTGTTCTACTGGGAGGACTCGTAAAGAAACACAATAAAGATGCAGAAAGAGCTTTTCCTACAGGAATTTCTGAAAGAAAACGGCACCTGAAACAGACAGGCTTTTTACCTGCACCATGAGGTCACTGGTCCTACCGGGATGCAAGTCTTGCTTCAATGTAGCAGGATTTGCCTGTGCTATTGCCTGTCAGGTAACTGGAATGCATTAGCCTGTGCTAGTTCTGCTGGACTTCTTCCACCTCTTGTTTTTCCTTTTTACTTTGCTTACCCGTGTCTCATGTACTGACCCAGGATTGTTCTTGCAAAGCAGGCGGAAAAACAAAATACTGTAGATATGCTTGAGCAAAGCTGTACAGACTCCTTCACCTTGACCAGCAGTCCTACATCACACCTCCTGCATAACACGAGGGCCATGTGGAGGGCTGCTCTGCAGTCCTGTGGTGTTTACCACTGCTTTCCCATTCACACAAGGAAGTTGTGGGAAAGTCATGGTGCGCACCACAAAATCTTGAAAGAGTTCTCCTGTGGCTAGAGTTGTAAATGCCCCACTGAAATATTTTTACAGATGGAGAATTCTTTTGAAACAAATAGAAAAATTTCCCAGGTTGAAAATTTTCTTTTAAAGCTTTTGGAATGCCTCCATTTATTTCAGACTTGTTGGACTGTTGAGGATCCCTTGACAGCTGTGGGTTCTGGAAAGTATCTCCTTGACTGCTTGCCCAAGACCCCCCTTTTCTCCAGTAGCCATAGACCTCACTCCATCTTGAAAATGCTTGTGGGAGTATGGGGTCTGGAGTGTGTTTGAAACCAATGAGATAAAGAAAAACAACTATAAAGCTTCATGCTATAAACACTTGCAAGCCTTGTATTACATGTAGTACAGTGAGCCTTACTTATATAAATCCATGAGCTGCTAATTCATTAAATAGTTAATTGCTCTTTAGTTCCTGGCGTTTTTAAAACAACATGAGTTAACACTGACCATTCATTTAAGCCAAAGAATAGTGTAGCTGTTGCTCTTCAAACATGTTTTGTACTTGTGATATGATATCAGTATCTCAGCATACAGCTTTGTTCAGAATGCTTTTGGGTATGTACTCTATGGTTAATGTTCCATGGCTTGCTGTGCATTTCATCCTCATTCTTCCATTGAGTTTAAGCATGATTAATACGTTTTTGTAGGGAGCCTAATGAATTGCTTAAAATAGGAAGTGTCCTTGATTTACCTGCTGCATCATAAAAAGTATGTAGTAATTGCTTAAATTCACCTTTGATTTATAGGCCTTTGGTTCATCAACTCTCATATTGTGACTTCCTTTATGATAGCCAAATTACCCTTGATTAATTGATTTTTGTGGGGTATTGTAGTACTTGCTGAGTCCATTCTTCATGGTGGATATAATTATTTTCATGATCCTTTCTAAGCTGCTGCAGTTGTAATAGAAATAGGTTTTAACTAACATGACATGAATGAACCATAAGATGTGCTGAGGGACTCAGTCATTTCCCGGGGTTTGAGTTTGATTTGGATGGGTTCTGGAAAGAAAGGAAGAGATAGGAGGTGATGAGTGAGGAAAAATTATGTAAGTGTCATTGGAACCTATAGATAAAGGTTATGATAGAAGCTTCTTATCTTTAAATGTGAGAGGGGCAGGATATTATTGAAGTTAGGGGCTTTTTGTGAGGTTATTGCTTAAATTAAGGCCCAGAGATAGATAAAACTGAATTCTCCTGGTTTAGAAGTTTTTCTTAATATTAAACTCTCCTTAATCTGTGCATTGCCCTGCTTCAAGAGGGATCAGCCAGGTTAGCCAATACAGCTGGAATGGATGAGCAGCTGCCTTTTGCTTGAAGCAAGTTGGAAAGTGTGAATACAAGGTCGTTCAATGGCATTTTAATGAGGGTGGAAAACTCTTGCAGAACTGCAGTGATGACCAGCCAAATGGCACCTGTCACATTTTAATTTCACAGTCCTTATGGGTGAAGGCAATTTGATATGAAATGTCTGGGTTTACCCATAGTATTAGTTGCCATTAAAAATGCTTTCATGAACAGAATTTTTAATAGTAGTCTAATGTGGATGATGATGAGCAACTGTGGATAATAACACTCTCAGGACAGCCAGATCTGTCTTCATTTTTGGACTTCATGAGATCTCAAGTACATGTGATTCTTGGCCTCTGACAATGGTAATAGAGTCTGTGTGACCATGTAAATTAACTATCAAAAATATCACATTTAGATGATTTAGACTATTTGCAAGTACATTCATTCCAATAATCCAACTTAGTATATTCCTGGTCTTTAACTTGTGGTTTTTTTGCGTATTTTTTGAAATACCCTTAAATTTGTGGTTTTATTTTTCGTTTGATTTTGCACATGAATTTAAACCTTGAATATTGCAAGGTAGCTCTGTGATTCAGTATATGTGTATGTGGTGAGAATGCAGTAACCAAACTAACAGCAGGTTTTAACTGACACTACAGTTGGAGTCAGTATTTTACTCTTTTAGTAGAGAGTACTGGAATAAAAAAG
Organism: Pitta sordida; assembly: GCA_013390025.1. Classification (NCBI taxonomy): domain Eukaryota; kingdom Metazoa; phylum Chordata; class Aves; order Passeriformes; family Pittidae; genus Pitta; species Pitta sordida. The sequence goes on from WEKX01006566.1 coordinate 59,222, forward strand.
ACCTTTATTTTTAATATATCTGAGTTCTTTTTCCAGGTGGGAACATAATCCATGGACTGCATGTTCAGTTTCCTGTGGAGGTGGTATTCAGAGGAGAAGTTTTGTGTGTGTAGAGGAGACCATTCATGGAGAGATACTGCAAGTGGAAGAATGGAAGTGCATGTATGCCCCAAAGCCCAAAGTCATTCAGACCTGCAACCTGTTTGATTGTCCTAAGTGGGTGGCAATGGAATGGTCTCAAGTAAGTTTAAGAGTATTTATTCTTGTTTTCTGAAGAAAACCTATCATCTTGTGCTACCATGTATTTATGAGCACATGGCTATTAGAAAAGTATAGGCCTGAAAGATAATTCATTGTGCTTACTAGAAGTTTGCACTAAGTAGCTCTGCTTGATAATCAAAATGTTAATGTATCTGTGAGGAGAAAAATGCATGTAGAATTCTTTATGCCTGTTGAATTCCTGCTTTACATGGAGAAGAAGGTAGAGACAGAGGTCAGGTCACTTTGCAATCAGGTCATTTATGTCTTGGTAAATGTAGTATTTCACTGGATATAAGCACTAAAGGCATGTCTTTCCTAGGAGCTGGCAAGTCTGCAAGGGTGATTTTCCAGCATTCTTACCTTTCATTACAGTAACAAGAGTATAAGCCAATTTATCCTGGCTGTAGTTATCTGATACAGCCAGATATCTCAGCACTCCTGTAATTCCTTAGTTCATCCAAATGACATCACTTACACAGTGTAGAAACTGCCGCATTCCTGACCCAACTTTAACTGAAAATTACCGCTGTGAGAGGGTGTTTTCTCAGTGCACAGCCACCTCTGGTTCATATTGGTGCCAATCAGATAAACTTTACAGAACCCCAAGAAATCACTTGCATTCCCGAACTTAGACATTTTTTCCAGCATCAACCTTTCCTTTATTCATGTAGCAATGCACGGACAAATTCATACATCTCTGTGGAAACATGGAACACACCACCAGTACTTGTAGCTTCCTTTTTAGCACTATTTGTAAATACAGTAAAGAAACAGGTTGAGCTGGTTGCATTTTCTCCTGCAGTGCACAGTGACCTGTGGCCGAGGCTTGCGGTACCGAGTGGTGCTGTGCATTGACCACCGTGGGCAGCATGTCGGGGGCTGTAATCCACAACTCAAACTGCACATAAAAGAAGAGTGCATCGTGCCAATACCATGTTACAAGCCAAAAGGTAACTGGAATTTTGTCTGGGTCTGTTATTGTTTTACATTTTTGTTCAGAGAATTAAAAGCCCCTGGTAACCTTTTTCAGGAATGCCAGAAGCTGGAATTTACTAGGACTTATTTCAGGCTTGGCAGAAACAAGCACTTTAATTATTGGTGCTAGGAAAAGTGCCCTGCTGATAATGTGGCCAGACTGTCATGAGGTGAATGTACAAACTAAATCTATACAGTCTGGTCAAACTGAGAAAACCAGAATTAATGAGTGTAACAGGGAGAGGAGGAATTGTTCAATAATTTGAAATGGGAATGAAATTCCCTATGTATCATCTGAGATTTTGTTTACTTGCTCTCATTAAAAGTGTCAACATTCTCAGTGGGCCTCAGCAGCACATTACATTATAATCAAACAGGTTTCCTTCTCTCTTGTCCATTTCTGCATATTTAAAATGCAGAAGGGAACTCAAACATCATGAAGTCCTCTAGTAAATTTTGTTCTATTATTCAGTACATATATCTTTATTCAAAAGCATTCGATCAATAGCCACAGTGAAGTGCTAAGGTGAATAATGCTAACATCTACATACTGCTTTGAGTTTGGAGGAATTATTGAATGTTTGGGGATTTTTTTTCCTCTACCAGAAAAAAGTCCTGTGGAAGCAAAATTACCGTGGTTTAAACAGGCCCATGAAATGGAAGAGACCATAACAGTCTCAGAAGAGCCAACGTAAGTACATTGTCTTTTACAATGAAGAAATATTTCCAGTGTGTTTTGCAGGTACATGGAATGACTGTTGCTATGCAGTTTGCTTTGACAGTTGGCCCTCCTCGAGAGATGAGTTGTGTTGTGAGCTGTTCCTAATTTTGCATCTCAATAGCTTTGCTTCTAGAGTTCCTATTCTGGACTTTACAGAGCCACTCTCTTGCAGTGTCCTGATATCATTCAAGCAATTCAAAGGGATATTAATTTAGCCTAATTAAGCTCTAATTAATGCATGTGGAAAGATTTCAGTAGATATAAATTAAATAAACTCAGTTCCCTCCCAGTCATAGCTCTTACCTCAAGAATGTAGTGGCTGTATTAAAACTTAAGAGGTACTTTGTAGGATTGCCAGGATTTCCTTGGGGGGTGAGACCAATGCATAAAGAAAGTGAGAAAAACCTGCTGATCTCTGAGCTTAGCTGGATCTGTGGGGGTAAATTGTGCTATTTTACATGTGTATATGTGTGAAATAACATCTGGATTTTGTGAGTCCCCTTAAAAACTGATGAGTGTAAGCCTTGCAAGTCCTGGGAATGAAAGTATGATTTAAATCTAGCTATATTTGTTCCTGACCCTTGTATGTTAGGGTATCTGTACAACTGCTTATACCCCCTGTGTACATTTCATAAAAGCATACAAATATCTCTGTGTAATATATTCAATATATAGTATTTAAATTTCTAACAAGTATTAATGTTCCATCAGGTTTTCATGAGAGATTTTGAACAGTATTTTGTTGTGCTTTGCAGAATTCTGCACTCTTTCATAGTAATGTCAGTCTGAACTAATTTGGATGAGCTTATTGAAGGTACTTGGGATTTATATTGCTCTGAGAGTGGAGTGTGCCCTGTGCTTATTTTTCTTCTTCCGTCTAGCTGTTCCTGATTTTTGGCACACATGCAGCAACAGGTGTGATCATGAGTAATAAAATCTTTACACCTGCACTGACTCACAGAAGAAACCTCTTGCCAAACAGGTGTTTATATAGTTAGGGTGACTGTACTTTAAACTTTTCACTGCTCTAGCCTCTCAAGTCAAGTGTCAACCTACTGTGAGCAGTTACTTCACTCTCCAAATTGGTGGCCCTGAATCCAGGCAGGGTAGTAGCAGAGATATAAAAATAAAATGTGATTGTTGAAGGGAGTGATGCAATCAAATATGCCTGTTGAATGTCAGCATAGCAGAATGAAGGTGTATGAGGCCACTTCTAAAAAAGGTTCAGCATGAAGCTATAAATAAAATTATCTCTAGTGTTACAAAATCCTGCTGTGGCAGTGAGCTAATGCAGTTTCTATGCTTTCTAGGTTTTTAGAGTCCTTCAGCATCAGTCTGACAAAACAAGTAAGGAGGACAGGCAGGGACACAGCATCTGGTTCAGAGTATAGAATGTAATAGAGCTGAGAGGGAAACTTTGTCATAGGTTCCCTTGTACCGACAAAAAAAGCAGTAATTCTTTCTCCTAGCCAATGCAGGTGTATTCCTCTGCAGTCTCACCATGTGAATGAAGCCATGTGTTTGAGTTCCCAGTGTATGTCCTGTCACAGCTGTGCAGTTTTGCAGTTTCCTGGATGTTTTTATTTCTTTACTTAGTCTGGAGACCTAGGTGTTTTTCATCTTCAATTAATAATCCTCATCCTGTCTGGAGACTTTCCTTCACATTTTCCTGAAACATCTTCACCTAAGTCTAAAAGGCTCCTCCAGTCACTTCTTGCTGATGATTCTTCTCATCCATCCCCTCTTTACTGAGGTGTTGCTGAGGTGCTGTGGTTTCCCAGGCTCCTGGGACGCAGCTCTAACACTGCAGCCATATTCCCCATTAGTTTCATTCCACCTGTCCTCTCCTGCTGACTGCTCTTATTTTAGTCTTCTAAGGGAGCTGGCAGGTAAGGAGAAATGAGAAATAGCTGATCCTTGACTTCATTCATTTCTGCAGATAGTTTGTTGGTTATGTGGACAATGGTTTCCAACCAGAGAGTTTCTCCATTAATGCTTTAAATCCTGCGCCCTAACTGTTCTGGTCTTTTGCAGCTACAGTCAGATTTTTGGGTCAGGGATTAAGATTTAAAAAGAAACTGTAGCAATAAATTACTTCTCCCAGAATAAATTATAAGATTTCCCTCTGGTCTGGATCTGTTTAACTTTGTTTTCTGTAATTTACACGTGTCACAGTGATAACTCATAGCCCACCTCTGCCTAGCAGGAGACTTATGATTTCCTTGGTACAATGCCATCACTTTTAATTTTAGTTATTCTCTTGTCATGCAAACTTAAAACACAATCTGAAGTCCCAACTTTTAATACAACCTTTTATTACAACTGTCTTTCTATGTTTTTATGTGATATTTTAGTTGATAATGAATAAGAGAATAAATGCAGCTGTGTTTTAGAACCCACAAGTGATGGATATGCCGAAAGTAGCTTGTGGAAGATAAATATTTCTGCCGCTGTGGTCTACCACTGCTGGTGTCCTGAATTTACATAGAGGGGGGAACATTCAAAAGCTTCTTTTTTTCATTATTAGCAAAATAAAAAGTGACTGTCCTTAATGTGAGGCCAAGAAAAATGTAGGTCTGACCTTTCTAGTTTTTTGTTGTGGAATGTGATGACAGTTGATACCAATCATTATTTTAAATGTTCTTCCCTTGAGCCTTCTTAGTTACAGTGGGATGCACAGAGAAGATCCAACAAGATTTTGCATCCTTTTTATTAGTCCTAAGTTAAAGAAATAGACACCTCAACTGCCTTTTTTTGTCATGGCTTAAGACAAAACTAAATGGCTTCAAAAGCTGATATGTTTTTTCAGTAATATGAGCTGAAAAGTGATTCCTAGACTTCCACAGTTTGGACTTGCTGAATGTGAAATGCAGTGTTTCTCCTAAAGGTTCCCACTCATTGTATTGGAAACATTTTCACAGAAATATCCTCATCATGCCTTTGGTGATAGAGAATTACCCAGTTTTCACAACTCCGTCCCTTAAAATGGGCTGGTGGTTTTGTCCAGCATGTTGGACTCTGTTGATAAAAGCAGCAGTGTGACTGTTTTGAGTGGCCAAAGGTGCTGCTGCAGGGAGGGACTGGTGTCAGCAATGTGGAGGTTCTGCCCCAGCAGCTGCCGACATCTGAGATAGTTCAAACCTTCATACAGGCTCCTTGGTGCACTGGAACTGGAATCACTAAAGCAAGTGAGGGAAAAAAAATAATTAAGAAACACCATGCTTTCCAAGTCTTTAGAAAGCTGCAGAGAGCTGTGCTGAGTTTAGTTTTCAGTTCAGATTTGATTTGGTTGAGTTCAGCTTTTCTGTCATCAGTAGTTTAGGTCACTGCTTCATTTCCCAGCTCATCCTACACAGCCAGTGCCAGGTGAATGCACATTTCCATTCATGTTAGGCTGAGAGCACTGCAGCACGAGCATCTGTAGTGTGTTCATTATTTGTACCTGCACAAATGAGTATAGGAGAATCGTAGTTCTGCATTGCAGTTGGAAGAATGACTTCAGAAAAAGATTGATTGTGGCAAGTTGTACCAGTTCAAATTTCCATTCTTCCATTCTTTTCTCTTTGGGTTGTTTTTTGGGGTTTTTTAATCAGTAAAGGAGCCTCACCTACAAATGTTGTTCAAGATCTCAGAAAGTTTTAAGAGTTTCCACTGTCCTATCCGTTATAAATTCCTGATGATCTGCAAGGCATTGTGGTACAAGTTCTTTTACGCTTTTTTGATCCTGACCTGAGATATATAACTCTGAGTGTATGCCCGTTGAAAACCTCTATAATTATCTAGGCTATAAGTCAAAGAAGAAAATACTTAGAATTTTCTGATTTTTTTTAAAAATCAATTGACTGCTGAACGCAATGATTGCTGTGGTTCAAAATTTCCTTTCATTCTTACAGGATTCACAAAGAATGTATTGTACATTATTTTTAGAATGTTTTAATGCACTCAACTAACAGTACACAAAGCTAAAACTAATTTCTGGTATGCTGCTGTCATGCTTTTAGCAAAACAATTTATTGCTTGTTAGGTGTGGTCAGAACACCAACCAAGTCTTTTCAGCTATAAATGTCCATCGCTTTTATTTTTCCAATTAGGTACTTAACTACAAACGGACTTAGACTTGGGGTTTTTTACATGGAAGGAGAAGAAAGTAGTAATTCTCTTAAACCTATGCACACTGGCCTTGATCCAACAAAGCACTTCAGCACAGGTTTCTCTGAACACATTATTGTCCCATTGACTTCAAAGCACAACTAATATTCTTAAAGTTAGGCACATGCTTAAGCTTTTCATTGGATGAGAGTGATTTTGCCGTGGCCACTTTAGGTGGTGTCAAGAGGAGCTGGGGATGGTACATCCTTTGTAGAGGTCTCTTGAAGATCATTGAGCTCTAACAAAAATTCCGAGATTCTGTTCAGGGAAACCTTGGTGGGCTTTGATGTATTTATCTTTATAGCAGAGTTGTAAAGGTATTTCATTAATATCTCTTTAAATAGTCAGTTAACCTTGTTAACTCTACTGGAAATGGGAAAAGTCTTTTCCACCAGAGAACATCTGTCTTGGGGTCTGTCCCAATCACAGCCTGGTTGACTATCCCAAGGACTCACAGTATTCTCAAAGGCTATCCACCCATCTGTTCTGCTTCCTTCCATTTGATTCTTCCTCTGTGTATACTGGCAAGAAGTTATTGGCATAAGATGATAAACTGTTCACAGAATCAACCACACTGTTGACATTTTTCTGTGCTTACTGTGTATGCAGAGCATAAATACTGATTTTTGCCATACACAACTGTTCTTATATTTGTAAAGGCAGCTTTCCTGCAGTAAGGGAAAGATAATTCTTAATCCAAGATAAGGAGAAAATCTTTGAATCCTAATTGGGTTCTTTCCTACCAAATACATTTTTAGCATTGGTCAAATACATCCTCCTTGATCTCCCACTGGTGTTTTGATCATCCGCTGCATTTTGACACATAATGAGGAATGACTGCAGCCTTTTGGAAAAAAAAAGTCCTGTGAGACTTTGTATTTTATTTCTTATAAAATATACCCCAGAGACACTCAGGATGTCTTTATTAATGAAATTCAACCCCGTGGCTCTAGTGCTGTTTTGAAAATTACTATCAGATATTAATGTGAGCTTCAAAGTCAAAAAATATTCTAACAAATTCATCATCTCTAAAATATTATTCTACTGTAGTTCATCAAGAGCATAAATGCTTTCTAATAAAAATGATGATTTATAGGTGAGTCTGGTTAAACCTCTTTATTGAAGATGAGGGGCTGCTTACAAGCTTGAATCGGAGTAGCAGCCTGTGGTGGTGAGCACTGGAAGCAGGTGGATTTGAAAAGTGCTTCTCTTCTCTCTGTTGCGTATTAGTATGCCCTAAGGTGAGGGCCTCTCAGATTTAAGCAGATTGCAAATAGACTTTTGGCACATGCCCAAGTTTGTATACCTGTGGAGTTATTTTATATTGTGAAAATATATCTTCATGGATTTTCTCCTTTATTTTTTTCCACTTAAAGAGATTGAGAAAAGAATTTAGGTGATGTCCTTTTTCCTCAAAAAGGGTTACAACTTTCCCTGTTCCTCATAGTTCTTTCTCCTCTTTTCCTATATCTTCATTTGTGTGTTTTGGTAGATGGCCTGGACTGGGAGGCAAGTGGAAGACTGAAGATACTTGGCTCTGCATTCTAATTAAGCATCTATTAATACTTGTGCATATTTTAACTGTGCACACACAGTCGGAATGACACGGAACAAAATGACAGTGTTTCTACTGTGCTGTGGTTTCTTGCAGGTTTATTCCTGAGCCCTGGTCCCCATGCAGTGCCACGTGTGGCAGTGGCGTGCAGGTGCGAGATGTGAAGTGCCGAATCCTTCTCGCTTTCACTCAGACAGAGGTTGAACTGCCTGAGGAGGAATGTGAAGATGTGAAGCCACCAACAGAACGAGTCTGTCACCAGGTGTCCTGTGATACTGATCCTGTCCCGTACACACCAGAATTTTCCCATGCTGAAGATGGCAGTGTGATTTATGACTGGGAATACATTGGGTTTACTCCTTGTTCAGCCACATGTCTTGGAGGTACCTTTCTTTTTTTGTTTATCCAGAGTTGTAAGAATTCGTCATTGTTTGATATTCCTGGGTCTTCTGTTAGTGTTGCCCTAAATTAGCTATGTTGATCTGTAGGAAAACATGCAGCTACAAGCTTTATCATATTTCTAGGTTATCCATAGAGTATGTATTTTGAACTATGTACTTTATTGCCAATGAAACATTGACTTTATTGGTTAAGTAAGGTTTAAGAAATTGATACAGCAGCTTGCTTTGCAGTCTGGTTGCTGCAGGAGTTTCTGCCAGGCAGTTGGTGGTACCAGCATGTTTGATCCATCAGTAGTGGGAATATTTAGATGACCTATCTTTTCCTACGGTTTCAGAGTTAAATTTCCCATGTTTATTCCTTATCTTCCAAGATGCGGCCATTTTCTGTAGTACAGCAGGAATACCAAGTTGTAATTAGAGAGACTTGCTTTCAGCCTGACGAGCACGAAAATCAAACAGGAGTTTGTTTCAGTCTCAGTGCACTGTATCACTCCATAGGAACTCTGTGCCATACATCTGTCTGCAAGTAGTTAGGCACATTCCTTTTTGGATGTAATCGAATCTCCTTGTCATCCTAAGTACATGTTACTAGACAAGGTTGTTGGTGTTGCTACTACATACTGTACTTCGGGACAGAACACAAGTGAGTTATGAAGTGTTAAACGGAGGCAGTGGAATTGTGAACACACCTATATGTGGCAGGACTGCTGACATCAGTGGGAAGTGAAGACAGTTGTACCTATAGAAGAAATAAAAAATGTAGAAAAGAGGAGAAGAGAAACAATTGGAAGCAGAGAGCCAGATAGAGCTCGCAAGCAACAGCCTCCTTTGTGCTGTTCACCATTTCAGATGTGGAAGACAGAAGCTGGGTGGGATGCCCCAGAATGGGGTCAGCAGGATGGTAAGTGATGGATAGTGCCTCCTTTATCATTTCCTTCTTCTGTTTACTGAGGGGGTTGACCCATAGGAATAACAGCATGTGTGATCACAAAAGCTGGAACATCCCATTCTCTGCACCACCTGCTGTGTTGCAGAGAATGGCAAGGGCGGGGAGGCTGTAGTCCATGCATGTATAAAAGTGAGATGGCAGTGACTGAGTGTCTCCGTTTCTTTTCTTGAGAATGGAAACGTTTTTAGAAATAAGAAAATTGTATTGCAAAGCAGAAACAAGGCTTTCATTACTTCTAATTTTGTAGTTCTCCCATATCTCAATGGATTTTTGTAAGGTACAATCATTTAATTGCCTTCTCAAATCCACTTTGCTGCTTTTCCAACAATATCTTTGCCAGAGGTGTTCTAAAACTCAAAAGTTTTTGAATTTTGAGGACATCATCAGGCTGAAATAATCTCTAGTCTCTGCCTGTTATTGCACATGTGTATGTTTGCATAGCCTGCATCTTCATGGGTGAGTTTGTCCATGCAAAAACACCTGCATAAAAACTTGCACTTGTGCAAGCTGACAGTAACTTAAGGAGCCTTACTGAATGCAGTGATTTCATCTAAGAGAACTTCAAAATTACTGATGAGCAGAATCTTATGTTGAGCTTGATTTTGCTCCTGAGGGAGCTGAGTGCGAATTCTGCTTCTGACTTCTGACCCTTTCATGAATTTGTGAGGTTACCTGACCCAGAATTGTCCTATAGGTGTTCACAGTAATCTAAACCATTTGTTTGATATGCAATAGAAGTTACCCTTGAAGAAGGTTGAAAGACAATATCTGTTTGTGTTCTTAAGACTTTTGTGGTATCACTGGTACTGTGTCTAGACATTTTCCTTATGTGATGCCCCTGGGAAATGTGGGAAGTTGTCAGGGTATTTTATCAATGAACAGCTTCAGAACCCCCCTGTGCTGCTATGCTAGTTAGGTACCAGTGAGTTTTTTTCCTTCTATCAGGTCTCCTGGCTGCCCTGGCAAAGGCTTTCAAGCAGACCAAAAATTACCTGTCGATAAATAGTTTTAAGGGAACCAGACATCTCTTCTGTTTCCAACTTACTCCAATATACTAACTAATGATCTCACTGTCTACTATTTTTCCATTGTGTAGTTCAAAGGAGCTGATCCATTTCTGCTAGGTTTTATGTTCAAATTTCATTTCAATTAGATGAACTCTTTCGTTACAAGAAATAAATGTTGTCTGAGTTTAGAATATCCCAGTGCAATGTAAATTATATTAGGTACTTTTTGTCTAGCATGTATGTATCTAGCAGTGGCTATTAAAATAAATTCCTGTGGATTTCTGTATCCAAGGAACTCCCTTCCCCCATTTCTTGGTGTTTAACTCTCTGAATGAGGGAAAAATCTGTGGGGTCTAAGTAGGCTGGAAGTTTTATAACCACTGCTTGAGCAAGGTCTGAATCTTTGTTTCAGAGCTTGTCACTTGCACCTTTGTTTTAATCCTCATACAGACTAGACTTGGGATTCAAAGTCTCCTCTGGTCCCTCTGCAAAACAGTGGGAAAAAAGCAGATGGAAACACTGGGTTTTCCAGGTATTAGAGTTACAGAAAGAGATCTGCAAGGCTTTATCAGACATCATCTTTCCAGTTCTAGAGCGTTAGTAACATGGGTCTCGGGTCATTTGTGTTCTTTCTGCACCAAATCTGTGTGGCTTGTCACACAGCACGTGGAGTGCCATCCAGCTTGCAGCTTTTGAGAGCAGCTCTGCTGCATTATGGCTGTTACCATAATTAGTGCTTTTTACATCAGTCTTTCTGTAACTGCAAATAAAACTTGTTGAGGCCTATTTGTCATGAGGCAGATGTCACCTTTAATATCCACGGGAAGCTTTGTAACTGTCCTGAGAGCTAAAGATGTGTTTTTTCTTCAGTGCCTGAAAGAAATCCCAAACTGAAAAGAAGCCAGCTGTGTGCCTAGGGAACTCAGGATTTGCCTTCATTTTTCCACAGTGTTTTGGAAGGTTACTTTAGTTTTATTTTTGTTTTCTTTTTAATCTGAAGAGCTTTGGCCCTGATGTGGGAGGCCCCAACATATATTTAATTCTCACATTATCATCAATAGAGAATTAATAGTTGTTATAAGAATAAGGAGCATACCTGAAGAGAAATGTTATTGTTGTAATCTATAGTATTTCTTCAGTTTTGTCAATTGTATAACTACTCAACAATATTTTAAAGGGATGTTTTCCATTTTAAAAAATCACAGAACATTTTTCTGTTTAAATATACCTTCAGTTGCCAGAGGCAGATTTTGGCTGTTAAAAGAACAATTATAATAGTAGTGGTAATAATAATAATAATAATATGCTTCAAAAATTATTATTTGGGCCCCTCAGAGTAATTACATTGGCCTAAAAAGAATGAAATTAAACAATAAATAACATAAGCACTTTCTGTTATTTTGTCCATAGTCTGTGGCTTTGGAAACTTTAGGATGCAATCAAGTTGTGTTTTGGGGCTTTTGTCTGGACCATAAGGGCTGCAAGTTTACCATTTTATTTATGAGAAACCTGAGATTCTTAGAAAATTCATGGATTCTAGCCAAATGTAAGGGCTCTGAGAAAAACAATGATCGTTTTGAGACTCACATATAAAGAGCCTTTGCTCTCCACTTGTGTTGTAGTCAGTTTGATAACTGGTTACTCATGTCATGAGTATCATTAAATGCAGATGATGTTTACTCTTTTACGGAAGTATAAAATATATTTACAAGGAGGCTCAGGGATACATAGAACTTGGCATTTCTTACGAGTTATTTTCAGATGATAATACATATTTTTAAGCAGCAACCAAACTGAGACTCTCTGTCCTTCCTCTTCCAGGTGTAAAGAATAGATCTCTTACAGTTTGCGCAGCAACTTTTCTCGCCTGTTTTCTTTGTACTCTAAAACAGGCATAAACAAAAATTCTGGGCTTTTTTCAGGCATTGTGATCTTTTAACAAAGCTTCATGCACTGTGTGTTTCACTGCACAGAAAAGATTGTAAAAGAATGTAAATGTATGTGGTTTGAATGCTGGGTTAAAATAAAAAATATTCTATTTCACTGAATAGTAGGGTAATTACTACAATTGTGCATCAGATTACTGTAAAAATACTTAATGCTCCCTGCTGCATACATAATGTTTTAGTTAAATTATCTACTATGTTTATATTATAAGCCAAGAAAGTCATACATATAAAACTTTGCTTGTTTGAATAATAGATTTTTCCGTTTTCCAATCAGCATAGAGTAAGAAATTTATCAGTGAGTGAAGTTCCCAACTAGTGGAAAATTATAGTTTTGGGTGAGAAATCTGCTTAATTGTGAAGATATTTTCACAGATAAGTTCAAGCAAATATAACATCAATTAAGTGCAGTTATTTATTGAATAGAGCGCTCCAACTGAGAACTAAGGAAGGGAATGTGTGATATGTTTTTGACAACTCTTTAATATCTCTTTTGTGCTTACAGCATCAAAACAGGGTGTAAGTTTTCTTTCAATAAAGCTCCTGTGAGGAAGAATTGCTACTGCAATTTGTGCTCTGTACTTGACTCAAATGAAACACACACCACATATCAACATTTTCTTCTCTTAATGTGATTAAAGCTACTCAGGTCCTGCTGCAAGGCAGGAATGGCTTAATGGACTCCAGGTGGCAATTTGCAGCCAAAGCCCATCACCTCGTATGACATGCCTTTTGTTCATTTGGCCGGCCAGTTTAGTTTATATAACACCAAGCTAAAAAGTTCCCATGGGATTATTGCCAGTTTAGATGGTCTGAAAGGACTCATTTCATTCCCCTCCTTTGTGTGAGATATTAAGAAGATACTACCTATTGCAGCCTTTTCCAGGGCAGCAGCATCACCTTTGAATGTGGTTTTCCCACAGGAACACAGGTCAGTGAAGCTGAAGATTGGTAGCATAGGGTAGATTTTGACCTAAAATAGAGTTTATATGGATGGTTGACATGTTTGCTCATCTGGTAATGCCACTCTGTTTCTGCCTGAACACGATTTCTAAATCCTCACTTCTCCCCTGTAAACAGTCAGATGTGCATGTCCTACATAAGGGGAAAGGGAAGCTGCCCCTGTTTAAACAAACACATGGAGATCGACTGGACACAAAATGTTTGATTCCCTTTGTTGTCAGTCTGCAATAAAAGAGTTTTAGGAAAAATAATTATGTTTATTGGCTCGTCATGTTTGGGCATTTTCATGTCTGCCTTATAGTCATGGTATTTGCTGTTAAATATTTCTTCTCAGTCTCACTAATAAAATAGTTTTTCCACAAAGTGTGTATTCGATGTTAATGTAATTACTAATACTTTGATATAAGAGAACTGAATAGGTTGTCAATCATATTTAAGGTCAGATCTTTTGTTCTGTAAAAATTCATCACTTTGTAGATGTAGTCAAAACATTTATATAACAAGGTCTTTCTGAACTGAAAATGGATCCCAGAGGGGACCTCGAGGTGCACCAGAGAGCCTGAAAGAAATTGGAATCTGTGTTATTCCGAAAGTCACTGCTGGTTTACCCCTGCTGAAGTGTCTGAAGTAGCTGGGCTGGCTCAAGTGCTGCAGAGAGGGATTGTGACCAGGGCTGGCTGATGCACTGGACTCAGTCAGAATTGTTTCTAGATGGAAGGAACAGCTTTGGTTTATGAAAAGAATGACAGTGCTCATACACAGGAGAGAAATACCGGCCTTTGGCATGGGGGCAGAAGGTTCAGTGTAGGGTATTTCATGGTGACCACTGAAAACAGAATGGCTGCAGTGCCAAGAAAGCAGTTATTGTGCACATATAACACAGAATCAGGAGTAGCTGTAGTGGCTTTTGTGTAACAATAGTGGTGATATTCTGAGGTAATGTCATAGGTAATACCATGAAGCGGTTAGTGAAGGTTTCCAGTTAAAAATGCAGCTCTCTTTGGAACCATAGGAGCTGATTTTAAGAAAAGAAATATAACCTGCTCCTGCAAACAAATTCCTATCCTTACGAAATCACTGGAAGTAAGTGAAAGATAAGAATGAAATGGATTTAAATTCTATGAAACTGTAGCTCTTTTTACCTGGAAGCCCCCCCCGAATTTTTAGGTATTTTATCATTTCAGTGCTTTTTTTTGTTCTATAGGGTTATGATCATTAGCATTGCTTTCATAGAACATCCCAGATACAAAGAATCTCCCAAGCACATAACAGTCATCTTGTGTTTCATGTGCATGTGAGTGAGTTTTGAAATTGAGCAAGCCTTTCATAGTAAAAAATATGATATATAAAATTGGATAATTACATAGGTTTAAAATAGAAATAGTTCACAAAATGTGTATTCACTAAGCTGACTTGTTCTGAAGGAAACTTATATTACATTTCATTTTGACTCATAGAAATTTGAGTATTAGTAATCTTTCATGCTTCAGTAATAAGATCCAGGTAGCAAAAGCTGCAGATCAGAAGGTGCCAAAAGTGGTCACGAGTAAGGGAAGCCCTAGGCTGGGCCAGATTTGCTGTCTTCAGCAAAACTATTGCATCTCTTGGCCACTGTGAGAATGGCTGACTAAACACAGAACCTTTCTTCTGACTAATTTTGCAAGTTTTCTGCATTTTTTATAACGATCTTTAGCTCCTTAAAGGCAAGGTAAGTGGGAAGGAAGCACTTTTACCCTGATTTTGGCAATGGAAGTAGTATTTGGATTAGGACATTACAGAACCAGCAGATGTAGCCTCTGATAGTGGCATGACAGAAAAACTTATTTTTTGTTGGTTTTCAGTGAGGTAGAATCTCAAACCAAACCTTAAAAATGCCACAGAAATAAAGTTCAAGATATAATTCACAAATATCTTTTGAGCATTAAATAGGTAAACTTATCTCTGCTCCTTTTTGAGATGCTACTTTTCAGCTGGCTATCTAATTCAGCGTTCAGAGCTTTTTTACTGAGTATTATTCAGGAGTAAGCTTTACAGAAATCTCTTCCATCTTCACTGTTTCATGAGTGTTTTCCTTTTGAATTCAGGAACACAGGAAGCCATTGCAAGGTGTCTGCATGTAGAGACAAAACAAGGCGTCAATGAAACCCTGTGTGACAGTTCCAAGAGACCACCACCAATGACTCGTGCCTGCAATATGAAGCTTTGCCCTCCGAGGTAAACTGGAATAATGAAATCACATTGCGGCAAAGAAGTGGTTAATATGGCTTACATAAACATTGGCTTTCTCAGAAAAGGTTCAGATTGCAGGACGGTGGTCATGCTTTGGGATGAAATTTCACTACTTCTGTTTTTAACAAGGTTTTGGGATTGGGGTGTTTTTTTGGTCTTGTTCACTCCTTTTCCACTCTTCACATCTCGCTAATAAAATAGGGGACATTTTCTGAAATAAATCTCTTCCATGCTGAATATTTGCCAGAGTTGGAAAAAGAGCCTTAACTCTTTGAGTGGTAGAAAGAAAGTTTTGAGGATATTTCATGAAAAAGCAGAGAATGTTTACTTTCTATCCTTACTGAATGAAAAAAAGAAATGATGATTTAAAGATATGCTTATTTAATGCTCCTTTAGTAGCTTCACATAGTTCTTATGGCTTCGTATGTTTATTTGGAGATTCCGGGGAAAGAACACACCCAGTCCAAATCCGAGAAAACCTCTAGCTCATTTGGTCGCTTGAAAGGGCCATATGTGAAATTCTGACATGTGCTGCCTTATTTACCCGCGTTTGATCTCTGACATCCCTGATCCTTTGCATATTGTTTCTGTGTCTTTGCAGAAACCTGCTCTTGCTAAATGTAGGGAAGAAATCAACAGGAACAGGATGTTTTATAGAAAACATATACAAATATAAAGGAAGTTTTACAAATATAAGAAAGGTCTATTTACATATTTACTTCTGTGTATGTAAACATCAGCAGGTTTCCAACTTAGGAGGAGCACTCTGGAAGGAAATGCTGGAGTTACTCTGTTACTTTGTTGTTAATAACTTCTACATTGTCCTCTTACCTGCCCATCCACTTTATAACTTTGTGTTACAGCCAAATCAAAGGGGTGTTTTAGGCATTGATCCTAACTATGCCTGCAGTTACATTTTTTGCTTGGCCCTGTTTTTGTGAGGTTGCTCCATCCCCAGTATGAGCTGTGTTGCTAAAGGCTGAGCTTTTGGTTGTGCAGGTGGCAAAGCGGCCCCTGGCGCCGCTGCTCCGCGACCTGCGGGGTTGGGATACAGACGAGAGACGTGTCCTGCCAGCAGCCTGGAGGATCTGCTGTTGCTGCTGAAGAGTGCAAAGACCAAAAGCCTCATTCTTTACAAGCTTGTAACCAGATTGATTGTCCCCCTGTTTGGCACGTTGAGGAATGGCAACAGGTATGACTGGGTTAAGGGAAAAAGGGTGAATTCTTTCCTCCAGACAGGGATTGTAACTCTCTAGCATGGAACGTAGTTCCTGGCCTTCTGTATATAAGTGTTTCAACTTATATCATTAGAACAAACTAACCCAGGGAAGGAAACACTGCTTTTGACTACTGTACCAGTCTTACAGAATGAGGTGTAAGTCCTTTTTAAGATGTCAGAAGGATACCAGTTACTTCAGACATCATCTCTCTCTCTATGCTCTGCAAAAGCAATAACCTAATTTTCTTTATTTCTTTTTTCTTTTTTCTCAAGGAAGGTTTCCTAAGCTCCCACCAGATGTATTAGCTGGTGAGGGATATAGGCAGACCTGTGTGAAAGATGCATGTTTGCCTTTAAGATTTCTGCTACTTGCTTGCATTCAGGTGTCAAGTTTGGCTTTTGAACTCAAGTTCTCATCATCTCTAATATATGAAATATTTTAACAGAAGAATTTTTTGGTGCTGATTGATTTTTAATTGATATCATTTTTGAAGGGGAGGGAGGGTAGAACTTAGTGTTTGCATGTGATAGCAGTATGATGGTGAGCACAGATGTCCATGCAGGTGTATGTGAGACGTTTTATCCTTCTCCTCAGTGTTCACGTACTTGTGGCGGAGGTTTTCAGACCCGCAAAGTGTACTGTAAGCAGCTGTTGACAGATGGAAGTTTCCTGAAGTACTCTGATGCCGCTTGCCAGGAACCTAAATTGCCAACTAGTAAACCATGTGCAAAAGTTGATTGTCCACCTCAGCTGGTCTTTGGAGAATGGTCCAAGGTGAGCAAAACCTCAGCAATGGTGAACCAAACCCCTCAACTGCAGTGTGAGCCCTAAAGGTTTCTGCTTGGGTGAATGAGATGTTTAGAGCAATAAACTGACAGGGCAGCTGAAGGTCTCACAAGGGATGTACCTGAACTAAACTGTTCATGCAGTTGCTGCGCATCCCTGCCTACAAACCACACTGTTCACTGCCCCTTCCCTGAGTGGTGTTTCAGTTGCTGAAGGACAGGCTGTAATGCATTGCATTCATTTGACCAGACATGTTTAGCTGTCAATTATTTCATGGTGCAACTTCCAAAAAAGCCAATATTTGTGTTATTCTGAAATATGTCCTCCTTTTCACAGAATCACAGAATCACAGAANCAAAAAGCCAATATTTGTGTTGTTCTGAAATATGTCCTCCTTTTTTCCCATTTAATGCAAGCTTGCTACCACCACCCATTCAAAAAGATTAGAAAAAGGAATTTAGAAGCTGTAATTGCAGATCAAGGCAATACAAGCTAGGATAGAAGGCTGAGAGACTTGAAAAAGACTGTTTAGGACCTGCTGAATTGTTTCTCTCATATACTAGATCTCATTGCCCTGTTTGGTTCATGAAGAAATACTTTTGTGTTCTTTATTCTTATTGTCTGGAAAGATGGAATTAGTTTGATGAATAGATAACACAGGGATTCACAGAATCACAGAATCACAGAAAATTATGAGCTGGAAGGGACCCACAAGGATCATCTAGTCCAANCCCTTGCAGAAGTAAAAATTAAAAATAAAAACTATCAACCAAACCAAAATAAGCCAGTTTAAAATCAGCATGTGTGGTGGGGGGCACCAAGCTTAGCTTAATTGTATCTTTCCTTTCACAGTGCTCGGTAAGCTGTGGTGTTGGAATCCAGAGAAGGAAACTTTCCTGCCAAAACCTAACAGCAAAGGGCCAATATGTCACATTAAATGGATCAATGTGTAGTGGTCTGTCTCCCTCACTGCTTGTAAGGTCTTGTCAGATGAATGCCTGCAACAGTAAGTATATTACTTTATCTAGTTTCTTGCTGGTTTGGAATGAATGAGCCATTTATAAAGAGAAATCTGTGTGTGCATAAATTCACTCATCTCCCTATACTTTCACAACATTACTAATCTGGTGCAAACTGAGTGTCATAATTACTAGAGACCAGTAATAACATGATTGGTTTTAATTTTTTTCTGCCCGGCAGAAACAAAAGTAATGGTCTCAAGTGTGAATACATGTTAAGGTACATAGCTCTCACCCTCATACTTACCCACACTTGATCTGATTTTGCCTTTATCCTTTACATTATTCGAACTGGAAAAAAAATCCATAAATTGATTATAAATTACAAAAGACATTAGAAAAGATAAGAATCCAGTTCTGCCTTGTCTTTTCACTGTACTTTTGTATTACAGTGGACATTTTGCTTAGCGTGGCGGAATTCAAAACCTGAAACTCTCTGCCAGTGATAATTTTAGGTGTAATTTCTATCTTTCTTGTAGAAATTGAAATCCCAGTCTCATGAGCTTTGCAGTAAGTAATGACAGTACAGGAACTTTTAAAAATCCAATATTTTATTGCTGTCTATATAAGAATCTTTTCAGAAAGATTATCAATAGAAAATGTACAACTGGGGCACAATTGGATTATGATATTGATGATAGCTGCATTAATTGCATGTGTATAACATCGATGGAAATACCTCACCGATACAGAGCACGTTCAATTACATACACTAATTTAGAACAGAGAGTTCTAAGTGCAGGTTCCTTATGTCTGAACCTGTGCCCCCTTTATAAAGGAGAGTATTCATTTGCAGGTTTGGGGAGCAGGGTGCTCAGAAAAAAAGAAGAGCTTTTGTTTTTGAGTTAGGGGGAAACCAAAAGGCTTCATCAATGGCCTGGTTTTGATCACAGATCAGATAGATATATTTTGACCCAACTCATAGTGCTGTCAAGAAATAGCTACTTTGTATATTTTGAAGCTTTGCTTTAAAAATTATTCACAAAACAAAATAAGACATAGAATAATTACTGATTCATACATAATATGAAACTTCTTTTCCTGGCCTGCGTTTCAGATTAACATGCCAAAATCCTGAGGTTCAAAACTCCACTTAAATAAAGCCCTGTGGACTTTCAGGAATGTCCTTGGCATAAGGTTTAATAAAATATTTTGAGCTGCATATCTATCTGAATTTAATTAATTGTGGATAGTTGAATGGCAGTGTAGCTGGTTTGCAAATTGCTTAGTTCAGAATGATACTAAAGTTACAATGTCAGCTTTCAGCACAGTGCTGAGAGAACAGGACAGTGGACTGCAGAGGGAACACCATCCAAGTGAATGGGTGCAGATCAACGTCACAAAGAGCTTTGCTGTCCTCTCCCCCCATGTCCAGCCCTTGTAGTCCAGATCTGCCTGGCAATTCTCAGGAATTCAACAGGAGGGCAGGGGAAGGTGTGAGGCTTGTCTGTACCTATAGCTCCAGTTTGAAGAAGGAGCTGGGACAGGAGCAGGCTTTGGATTCACGGTGCTTGCAGGTGTCTTCCTCCTGCAGGTGTGGGTTCAGGCTGCCTTGAAGTGGGAGTGAGTACAAGGCATGAACACAGTGTGGCCACAGGATGGGCAGGCAGCAAACTCTATATGGAGGGTGTGGACTGGGTGAGGAGCTGTGTGATGCTTGTGCTGTTGGGTGTTCTTGCCTTGGAGAGCAGTTTCTGAATGTGCCTCTGTGAGTTGATGCTTCCGTGGCCCAGACAAGCACCTTCTTTTTCATGGCCTCATGACAGTACTGGGCCATTTTATACTTGATCTTTTACCCTGCGATGAGTAATTGTAGCTGTTTTGTAACTTAACAGTGCTTATTAAGTAGAAACATTCCTGACTCTGGCCTCTGAGAAATAGGAAATAACACCAGTCTAGCCCTGAGGTCACCAGAACCTGAAACCCAGCTGAAGCTGTTGAGGACCATTAGAGGTCACAGATGCAGATGGATTTGTATCAGGTGATAATGGGGTCCAATGACTCCAGCACGATATGTTCCTTAAGCAAGATTTACCTGTACTCTCACACCCTGTTACCTCAGCAGCTGCAAGGTTGGATGACACTAAGGACCTAGAGAATGTATAGTTATGTGGCGTTATGCATTCGTATGACCTTATATATTTATATACCTTGCCATCCACAACTCTGAACTTTGTTTCACACCAAGCCTTGCTCACCAGTCACCAGTAAAAATACACACACCCTTTAGTGTTGAACTGCTAATGAGAGTTAGTGGTCTGTCCTTTTTTAAAAAATGAAATGGATGAGACTTGTTAACATATTTATAAGTATGCACTGGGTTCAATTCCATGTTGGAATAACTAGTGTAAACAGACCACAGCCTGAAGTATTTTAATTTGTGTGTTTAAAGCTACACTTACTGTGTCTGTAAGTTGGATTTTGGAAATGGAAGATTTATTACTGGAACGCTTCCCTGAAAATAAATATTTGGGGTCCAATAACTTATTAAAAACAGGACGCTACTTTAATAATTTTTGTATAGTGAGTGCCTAAAACAATTTATTTGTGGTACCACGTGAAATGGTTGGGGGAACCATGTATCTGGATAACGAATCCCGATTTAAAAGCTGTGTAATTATGAAACCATGATATCCCCACAGGTCTGAACTCATTACCCAAAACATTGAAAATAACCATTTTGTTTTATAAGCATGAGAATGCACTCTAGGGTGTAGTTCCTACAGTGTACACACTTATTGAATGCTTGAAGCATTTAGCTTTTCACCTATTTCTTCACAGTGTATTTGAAGCACATGCGTGTACAAAGCACTGTTTTCAAATATCATTTGTGTGCCATCAATGTAGTTGTCTTTTTATTTAAGTACCTACCAAGTGGAATAGTAGTACTGATTTCAGATTCAGACACACTGAGAAGTGTTTTGATCTGTGGGTCCATTTCCTTGGCTCATCAGCTCATTCTGCAGGCTCTGAGTTTTCTCTCTGTCACATACCAAAAGGCTGGCTCACCAAACACAATTTGATTGTTTTCTAGCACCAGCATCAGTTTTCCTGACTCTTCCCATCTGGCCAATGTCACCTTGCGTGGAAGAACTCGGGGGTGCAGGCCCTTGCTCCAAACATGCCCCTGCAGTGCTTTGTTCCTCACCTACCCAGTGCTCTCCGTCAGATTAGTTCTGCTGATCAAAGCAGGGGACGGTGTTTGCCAGCGGTGACTCAGCACAGTGGTATCCAAAACATTGCAGTCTCCAGTGTGCCTACCCAGACACTGCTGGGAAAGCCTTCCTGTGCTGTATCCATCCAAACAGCTCCCTAGAAACCTTCCAGCATCCAGGTGCCTGCATTACAGTGCAGGAGGAGCTTTGTAATACCCAGTGTCTCCATACCCAGCCTTTATTTACTGTCTTGGCACAACACTTTGAGCAACTCATCTTTCAACCCAAAGAAATTACCTGCAGCCAGTGATTACAGGGTGGCTCTGCCTGTTTTCTGTGTCTTCACTGACTTATTTCTTTCACCTCCTGCATTGCTATCAGTTTGGCTTGACTCAGGCAACCAACACGTCCAGCCAAAAGTTTAAATAACAGTCAAGGGGAGCCTTAATTTTTGGATAAGTTTTGTTTTATTTAGGTCATTCTGCACTCAACAGTGTTCGAATGTGGAGAAAGCGATAATGTGTTCACATTTTCTCGATTCAGTTTTTTTCATTCCCATCATGCCTAGTCTTTCTGAGGCAGCAATAGCAAATATTAATATAACAGGATCATATGTATATGGAATTATACATAGTACACGTATATATAAGTTTCTATACGTGTACACCATCTATGTCATTCATATAGGTATATGTTGCCTCTATCCTTTTATTGTTAAGAGATCTGGGGAAGAAGCAATAGAATTCTTGGCTGGAGCAGGGGAATGTTATGGTTTTCATGTTGTTAATATTTTTGCATTTTTGTGACGCAGATGAAAGCTCTGCATGTTGCAGTCTGACCTGAACAAAGTCAGGAAAAGATCTGTGAAGCATTCTGTGAAAAGCAGATTTTGTAAGCATGACTGCCAAAGATTAGATGCTTTTCAACACTTTGTTTTCTTGCAGATATTAAACCCAAGCTTCCAGAAAAGCTTTCTGCCCATGGACCTCAAATTATCAGTATTCACCGAGTCTACATTCAAACAAGACGAGAGAAGCGCATTAATTTTACCATAGGAAGCCGAGCCTATTTGCTTCCAAAAACATCTGTTGTAATTAAATGCCCTGTACGAAGGTTCCAGAAATCCCTTATCCGCTGGGAGAAAGACGGGCAGCACTTGCAAAACTCCAAAAGACTTGGCATCACTAAGTCAGGCTCACTGAAAATACATTGTCTTGAAGCTACTGATATTGGTGTGTATCGGTGTATTGCAGGCTCTGTGCATGAAACATTTGTACTCAAACTCATTGGTACTGACAACAGACTGATAGAACCACCCGCCCTTAGAAAACATGCCAGTGAGACCAGTAATGCAGATCACAATGAGGCCAACAGCTTTGGGGCCAAATGGCATAAAATGAGCAAAATGTGGCAAATGTGGAGTAAGAAGAATGAGCTCTATCTGGGTGACAGGCAAATAAATGATCAGCCATTCCTTCGAAATCTTGAAAGTTTTGGGAGTAACTCGGCAGAAGACTTCAGCTCTCGTGAGTTCAAGAACAAACGCTTGGAGGCAGCGATTCTCCAAGGTGCCTACAGCATGGACACTGTGCAGTTTGAGGAGCTGATTAGGAACATGAGTCAGCTCATTGAAACAGGAGAAGTCAGTGATGACTTGGCATCCCAGGTCATTTACCAGTTGATTGCTGAATTATCTAGGCCTCCACAACCAACTACTGAAAAATGGAAGGGGGCCCAGGATGAGAAACTTGCCTCAAAACTCACAGGCAAATCGCCAAACAAATCTGAACGTTTCAGCGCCAAAAGAGTTGATAAGTTAATGCTTGAGCAGAAGATTCCAGTTATCATTAGGAAAAAGGAAATTCCTCAAGTTTCCCTCAACAAAACAGTAACTGTACGGATTGGAAATACAGTTTTTCTGACCAAGAATACTCATTCTGTCAATCTACTGTGTGAAACAGCTGGTATTAGTGAAGTGAAATATACCTGGACAAAAAACGGCGAGACACTAAAAGCCTCTGAGAAGTAAGTAAATACGTAGCTTCTCTTTTACTTTTGAATTACTTATGTCGCTTTTGACTATAAGAATCCACCCTGCTGTGCAATATTAGAACATCCTGTTGTAAAAATGGGATAAACATGACCATTGGGCCTTCCATCTTTTCAGTCAAGCAATTTATTTTTATTCTTTCAAGTGTCTGTCATCCTGTTTGGCTTTACTAATATGCAAGTGTTTGTGCATTTTCATGAAATTACATGGGAGGATAGACTTTTTTTACAAAGTGAAATGTTTTGGATGTTGTGGCTGTATTTTGGGGTTTTTGTTTTCGTTTCAGCTGTGTCAGAAAAAGAGCAATTTCAGATACCAAATGCAGTGGGAACAAATTAAACATCTGCTGTAGTATAGATGAAAATAAGTCTTAGCTCTTAATCATTCTTCAACATAGATGTTTAGGTATAAATAGAGCTGTTTAACTTCAATTGAAAAAGAAAAAAGGAGCGTCTATGGATTTTTTTTCAATACTTTAAAATATTTCTGTTGAGGATACTACAATACAAAATAATAAAAGAACCTATACTACCATCACATTTCAGAGCTATACCTGAAGAACTAGTACAACAGGAGTGTGTTACAATCAGATATTTGCTCAATACTGAGCAAATATTTCTACTTCATCACTGATAAATTAGAAGCTCACCTGATAATATTAACATTAACTTTGTGTGTAAGCCTCTTGGAATTACATCTAGCTCTTGAGTAATGAAAAAACGATTCTGAAATGATAAAGGCACTTTTGGGTATTTCTCTACACACTTAACTGATTAAAAGCACTGCCAAGAAAAATACACTTCTGCAGGGCTATCAATTAAAGCAAAGACACCAAAACTGAGCCATTTGAAAAAGTGAAAATGTTTTTGGAACCATGTAGCTCCCACCAGTTATGTTTATTTTATGAAATACGCATAATTTTCCATTAATTTGTTGCAAGTGATCTTTTGATTTTTTTGGACATGACACTGTTTTGTTTATTCATGAGTATGTTTGCTTCCTAATTTTAGCTCAGACTGATACTCTTTCACTTAAGGCATATATTAGCAAAGTAGGTTTATTTCTTATTTTTCCCCAGTAAGATTTCTCATACAGAAATCCACATATGTGTGTTTGGCCTCAAAAGCTGTTGATGTTAACAGCATTGCATCTGAAAAAGAGTGTGAGGAGGTAAATGGCTATTTATCTGGCGGGTTTGTGAAGAGTGGGGTACTTGAGCCACCCACCAGGTGGCTTGTTTTGTTGAGACACAAGTATTTGCAGTATTATTTTTGTGAATCTATTTGTGTACTCAGTGTGGGAAAATACCAGATCTACAGGGTTTTTTGGATGCCATGAGTGTAGGGCATTTGATGCCCTACATTACTCGTGTGATGCCCCTTAGTCATGAGAAAGGTAAAAAGGGAGAAATGTTTTTACTGTCAGACTCTTGTCCAGCTTGTGATGTTGTCTCTAATGTTTTGCCCCTCAGAGGGGGCAAATTCAAGACACCTGAGAGGTTTTGGTGGAAGATTTTATCTTCAATGATGATACTAAAAAAAGCCTTAACTATCCCAACCCCAGAGTAATCTGAAAGTCAGTCAGAACATACATTGTGAATTCCCCAACCCTGCTGAAAACCAAGCTTGCTCTGGAGAGGTTGATTTCTTGCCAAGTCTAATATTTTTAATAATGCTATTCTGATTTATTCACAATGTTGTTCCCAAGGGATCCTGGTTTGTAGTAGCAAACAGTCTGCCTTTCAAAAGCCTGCAACTAGGACACTACTCTGTAGAAGGGAGACCTGAAGAATCTTCCATGTGTGTATCCCTGAGTACTCCCCTCCTGTCACCAAAGAGGAGGCAGATCTACATATTACTGTGTGTACTACTCTGGAAGAGTAAACATCTAAAAAGGAATTTTGCTGCTCTAACTTTAACACTTGCAAGAAGATTCAACTGGGTTTGATCCAGGGTAGTAATGCTTGTATTTCCTTGCTTATCCTGCAGCGTGATCCTGGACACCATTGGAAAGGTGCAGATTCGGAATCCTACTCAAAATGAACTTGGCACATATGGATGCCTTGTTGTTAATGACTTTGGTTTTGATATAGAAACATCATTGCTATTGCATGCAGGTAAGACTGTAGCATTCACAGAATCAGGCTTTTATATACGTATATACATGTGCATATACATATGTGTGTGTGTGTATAGAAATAGATATATACATAAGCACTCATCCTTACTGCAATGTGAAATAGTTTATTTTATTGGCAATCCATGAAACTCTTCCTGATTTAAAAGGCAGCAATATGATGGTCTTGTTGCTCTAAATGTTCTAAAGCCACAGCAGGTGTGAATTCAGTCTGCCTGTATCTATCCCACCTGTACTTTCTGGTTGCTACTTTGCAAACTGAATTCTGTTCCAAACAGAATGAATTTAAATACAGGATCTATGTAAATTTACAAGTCAAATAAAGCTTTTAGAACTTATTATCCCTTTAATTTCAAAGAGATTCCTGTCATCATCTCCTCTGTGTTAAATGTGACAAATCTGGAAGCCAGCAGTTTCTCAGCAGTTGTTGGAGATACAATCGTGGCAAGAATCGGAGCAAATATTATGATTGAATGTCCAGTGAAAGGTAAGCAAGAACTGCACTGACATTCCTTGTAATTCTGGAATCGGAAGTTTACTTTACATCTTGAAATAAATTACCACAGAAGGCAGCAAATCATTGATCATTAGTCTTTTTTTATTAGGCATGGTACCCACAGTGGTCCTATTTCTTTTCTGCCTGTCGCTTCAATTTACACACATATGTTCAGAGTTTTCGTTAAAACTGCGTTTCTTTCCATGAACAGATCTAGGGGTGCACCACAGACCTCAAAGCCCACCAGAGTGCAGGACTATCTTGCTGCAATAGCACACGTGGCCAGCTGACTTGCTCATCAGAGAACTTTTCCTTATCCCTGTTTGAGATGCACACATGTCTAGACTATTGTTAAAACTGAAAATGAAATCTCCAGCCATAGCTTAATAGAACTTAAAACCTGACAGTGAAGTAAACTTACCTTTTAGAGCCATCAGTTTGCAGCTGCAGCAAGAAAACAAAGAACAGTGCCGAGCTATGAAAGCACACAGATATTCTTCTAGCTCAACATCTGTGGAGGAGCCTTAATGTTAATCAGAAGCTGCATGCATTAAGCAGTTCACTGCTGCATTTTGTTTTCCAGTTCTTTGTTGAAAAGGTAGATATTTTCCTTTTAATCTTATCAATATTACCGGTTAAGCTTAAAGTATAAGATTTAACTCACAGCAGCAGTATTCTCAAATATTTAATAAGCTGAGCTCAGCCTTTTGTGAAGATGATGTGTGAAAGTGCTAATAATCACAAATGTTTCAACTGAGTGCAAAGAGTGACCTCAGAGCAGCCAGAGTGCAGCTCACGTTTGTGCTGCTGGGAGGTGCATATCAGGAGGGTGTTGATACTGAACCAGGGTAGTGATAGAAATATATGTATGCAAATAACTCTGCACACAATAGTGGCGCCAGGCTGACATATATTAGGACATGTGGCTCTGCTGTTCACTGTTGTACCAAGGCTAATTCTTTGATGAAGTAATATTTTCCAACTATAGTTTGGCAACTTCATGTATAACTGACCTACATCTCAAATTCAGCAGAGAGTTCATGTCACACTGTTAATATTAATATTGTTAGGATGGGTAAGCAGTTAGCAA
The DNA here is from genome assembly GCA_013390025.1 of Pitta sordida. NCBI lineage: Eukaryota > Metazoa > Chordata > Aves > Passeriformes > Pittidae > Pitta > Pitta sordida. The sequence goes on from WEKX01006566.1 coordinate 86,330, forward strand.
TTTAAATATAAACTAATATTTTCACATGGGACTGTAGATTTCCAAATGCTTCAGAATTGTGTATATTCGTGAGCCAAACTTTAGTTATGCTGAGACACCAGTGTTGACTCAGAAAATGATTTATCTAATTGCTTTATTTCCTGTCATTGCCAAGGAAGTGAGTATTACTGTTTGTGAATAAAATAGAGCTTGCATGTCTTAAAATTTCACTAAGTCTAGAAGCAGAAAAACTTTAGCAATGATGTAAGAAGAGTTTTCCTGTTCTCCTTCCTTCAGTGAAAAGTAATAAACCGCAGACTTCAGAAGATTGAACTTAGAGCCCCACATTATAATACATTTGTCTAATAGATGGGACCAGAAAAGAAGCTCATTTGCAATGTAGGAGGATGAGAAGTTTGTTGTGAATGCTGATAAAGATTTCTCACTGCGTCAAACAGATACATCTGATCTTTAGGACTCCTGCTACCGCACAAAATAGTTCTGCACAAGAAGAACCATCTAATGAATGAGGTGTCTGTGTGTGTGTAGAGTATTAGTGACATGCCAGTAGCAGAATTCTTAAATTACTTCTAAATTTCTTGGCTGCAGTGACTTCTGAAGTTGTGTTTTTTTCTGTAGGATGAATAACTTAAAGTACTTCTTTTAGAGTTGTTCAATCCATAGTTTCCTCTGGGAATAAATCTTCATGTTGAAGATGTAAAGCTTCATATTTTGTGCAGCAGTGGCCTTGG